>OW971696.1:3130139-3530139 GCA_921997135.2 Mus spretus
CTCAGTAAGATTATTGTCACTGCTATTAAAGCATATGTTTCATGCAGCAAGGATGAGTCTCAAGACTAACACTTTGACAGCCATGTGCTTCAGAACATTATTTTTCTAGAATGTTCTCTGAGTGTCTCAGAGAAGTCCCATTCAAACCCTGGGGTGGGGGCACACTTTTAATTCCCTAATGCAGTGCTCTGTATCTCCCTCCTCCCTCCTCCTACTGTTCCCTGTTTGTGTGTGTGTGTATTAGGTTTCCACTGAAAACAGATGCCAACAAAGAAGAAAAAAAAAAAAAACCAAAAAACAAAAGTCCTGGCATGACTTTGAAGGACGCTTCTTTGTCTTAATTCTGAAGGCCTGAGAGGAAAGTTGGCAGCTTAGCTGAAAGATGAGAGTGCACTGGGCACTGTAAGGTCAGGAGAACCCTCAAGGTGGAGGCAGCTCCTCTGTGCGCACTGGGAGCTGTGTGGAGGGTGTGACCCTCCCCCTGTGCAGAGGGACTGTAAGACAAACCAGAGGTAAGCTTGAGATCTCTGCCTCCTGGGGTGGGACTAGGTTGCTTCCTCAAGATGACTCTCATTTCCACGCCCATGGCCCACTTTTGAAATGACTTTAGCACTGGGAGCAGGGGCCAGATTGCTCTGTGACTCACATTGTTCATCTCTGTTTTGACAACAGCAAAATCCTTGGCCCATGTTTTATAGAAAATGCCATCATAAAACACAAAAAAAATGTCTTTAATTTATATCCCCCAGCCCCAAATGCCATTTGTGGCCAGGTAAGAAGCAAATTCATTTGTATTTGGGGACAAGAGCAAAGAAAAGTTTGCAAGGTGTCAACTCTCAGGTCAACTACCATGCCTCTGTCCCCTCTGTAAGAAGCAATAATGACCTCAACGTTTTTGAACGATTCAGTGACTTGGAAAGTGTAGAACTATGTCCTGTAGGAAGGGTCATCTCCAGTTTGCTTCCACAATAAGCTAGGAGGGGTTGAGGTGGAGCTGGAGAGATAGCTCAGCAGTTAAAAGTCCTTATTGTTTTGAAGAAGACCAAATTTTGCTCCTAGCATCTAGTCTCCAGTCTCCATCTCACTGTCTCTTCTGCAGTGACAATAATGACTTCAACCTCCCAGGTTCTTGGGATGATGCAGTGAATTAGAAAGTTCTAGCACCATGTCCTGTAACACCAACTCCAGGGAATCCAGCACCTTCTTCTGACCTCCTAGGGCACTCAAGTACAGGAGCGCGCGCACACACACACACACACACACACACACACACACACACACACACACACACACACACACAGAGAGAGAGAGAGAGAGAGAGAGAGAGAGAGAGACTTGGTAACGTTTCTATGTTCAAAACAAAAGAGCATGACCAAGGTAACTTATAAAAGAATAAAAGAACTTGGGGCTTGCAGTTGCAGAGTTAGAATTCATGACAATCATGGCCAATAATATGATAGCAGTTATAAGCATGGCACTGGCGCAGTAGTTATGGCAGCAGTCACAGGCATGACACGGAAGCAGTAGCTGGAACTTACATCCTTAGCCACAAGCATGAGGCAGAGAGAGCTAATTGGACATGTCATAAGCTTCTGAAACCTCAAAGCCCACCCCTAGTGACATACCTCCTCTAACAAGGCCATACCTCCTAATCCTTCCCAAAACAGTCCAGCAACTAGGGACCATGCATTCAAATATTTGAGCCTATGGGGGCCACTCTCATCCAAATTGCCATACACACAAACACACAAATGAAAATAAAACAAAATAAAAGGAAATTCTATAATATCAATATAGACACCCCAGACTTCCAGCAGTTCTGCTGAGAGCCTTTAACTTAACAATGACTTACCCAGCTTTTTTTTTTTGGTTTTTCGAGACAGGGTTTCTCTGTGTAGCCCTGGCTGTCCTGGACCTCACTTTGTAGACCAGGCTGGCCTCGAACTCAGAAATCCACCTGCCTCTGCCTCCCAAGTGCTGGGATTAAAGGCTTGCACCACCACTGCCTGGCTAGGAGGATCTTTTTAAAGGTTAGCCCAGGCTATGTAGTAAGACTTCCGACTTCAGACAAAACAAAACACATATATAATAATCATGTCACTACAAAATGTGTCCTGCTTTCTACAATCATGGGTAATCACTGAGTGAGGTATGCAGGTTTTCTACAAGCTTCGTAGCTTCACAGGCCTCTAGCTTCTTCAATTATCAAATGACTGGCTTGACTATTTCCTTTGCACACTTTGGAATGCCTCAGTCATTGTTGATACATTTGTTTCAGCTATTAAACAGTTTAGAAATTCTAGAAAAGACCATACATCTTTAATAAAGTAAAGGTAATAATTTTTTTAAAGCATACTTGAAAGAGCTGGCGATGCAGCTTAGTGGTAGATACTTGCCTAGCCCATTTGCACCAGTCCCTGGGTTCGATTCCCCGCACAGCAACAATGCTACTAATGTGAAATAATAGAGCAAAACTTGAAAACTGCTTTGGATTCCAGGACCTTGATGAAAACTCTTCTGCTTCTCAAACTGATTTTCTCTTTTTTTTTCATTCAGATTTTGCCTTTAGAACTTTTAAATTTGGTGTGAACGTCTGTGAGTTTTTCCTATTTAAGAATTTCTCAGCTTCCTTAGTGTGTAGATTTATGTTCTTTGCCAAATTTCAATGATTCTTATTTATACAACCTAGTGTGTGTGCATCTCTCTCTCTCTCTCTCTCTCTATATATATATATGTGTGTGTGTGTGTGTGTGTATATGTATATATATATATATATATGTATATATGTATGTATATATGTGCATATATCTATATATGTGAAAGACTCCGAGAGGAGCCCCTTGCTCAGGCCTCAGGACAATAGTTGACCCCCAAGAACTCACAATAGACCAATCTTGATGCAAACCAAATGAGGCTTTATTCGGGGAAAGCCAGAGCTCTGGGGACGACTCATATTCCACGCAGGGGTAGAGGAGTCGACCTCAAGGGGAAAGAGGTCCCAGTTTTTATAGACCCTCAGGGGAGAAAGGAGAAGGGGGGAGTAGGGGATTTCCAGATCTAAACAATGTCTATTCTCAAGAAATGGGTATGGGAGGGGTACAAGGAAAGAGTCTGGTGCAGGTGTAGCAACTCAGGATTGGACGGGCTGTGGTTGCTGGGGAGATTTTCTGACTCTTTCTCAGCAACCAATATCACAAACACCTGGCAATGGGCTTCATCAGTGGGCACACACCTGGGTTCAAGGAACAGTCAAAACATTGGCAGACACACAGGTTCAAGGAGTGGCCAGGGCATTGTGCATCTCTATTTTTCTAAATCAGTGAAGCTAGTTCTGCTAACAGTGACATCTATCTTGCTAATTTCAGGGCTTCTGTGACCTTTTACATTCTGTCAGGATCTTCCATATGTATATGTATATATATGAAGCTTCCATAGTAGTAGGTTTCCATGTTTTTTGTTTTTTGTTTTTTGGTTTGTTTTGGTTTTTCGAGACAGGGTTTCTCTAGTCTTGGCTGTCCTGGAACTCTGTAGACCTCGAACTCAGCAATCTGCCTGCTTCTGCCTCCCAAGTGCTGGGATTAAAGGCGTTTGCCACCATGCCCAGCGGTTTCCCTGTTTTTTTGTTTTGTTTTGTTTTTCGAGACAGGGTTCTCTGTGTAGCCCTGACTGTCCTGGAACTCACTTTGTAGACCAGGCTGGCCTCGAACTCAGAAATCCGCCTGCCTCTGCCTTCCAAGTGCTGGGACTAAAGACGTGCGCCACCACACCCCGGCTTCCATGTTTTTTTAAGAAGGTCTTTGTAGTTCTTTAGCCTTCACCTTTCTTCCCACCCTACCTTCCATTTCCCCACCCCAGTGTTAACTCTTCCTGTTCCATTAGTCCCCTTTCACCCCAATACCAGTGCCCTCTATCCGCCTTCCCTTGAATATCCTTCCTCACAACTTACGGATTTCCTGAAATCTTCGGTATTTCAAACAAAACAAACATATGTGCAGAGTCAAGGCTAACACCTACAGATAGGAGAAAAGATGCAACGTTTGCCTTTCTGGGTTTTAGCCTCATCTGTTTGTGTGTAAATTATTTCATTTAATTATTTTATTTAATTTTGTGTCTAAATCACGACAGAATCAAGCTGAGATGGACTGAAAGCTTCATGGCTACTGGCTGGCTCCCATAGTGCTGGCAGGGGCTGCAAATGTTCCTCCCGGAGAGAAGTGATCATCAGTTCCCTCAGCTGTGAATCCTGCTGGCTACCGTCATGACTGGCTTAGCAACACATACCCAGTGGGGCAAGAGTGGTGTGGACATCATGTGAGTAAACAACTACTCTCTGCTTAGATTCAAGTCCCATTCCATGAGTTGAAACTAGTATCTAGCACTATCATCAGGTCAAGAACCTATGGCTTGAACAGGTCATAGCCCTTAGGGGAACACTACTGTTGTTATGCTTCTAAATGATTGTAGTATTAAATAAAGTCCTAATGACTTAGTAATAGATCTGTAATTATTGCATCTCTCAACCCAAATCAGAGAAGCTTCTATTTGCAGTAGATGGTAAATAATAGAGACCCTCAACTGGCCAAGGTTCAGAAAGAATGAGAGACTACAGAATTCTCAGCATTAAAGGGAGTTTGTATTGTATGTATATATGTACCTATGAACATACATGTGACTGGATGCACATAGCTAAAAGTGCATCTGTCCTTCCTCTCCTGACTCACAGGCTCTGCTCATTCTCTAGTCCTCTCCTTTAGGAGTCTCCTCCTCTTTGTCATATTCCTCCCCTTCCCTTTCTTCTATGTCTCCTTTCTTCCCTCTCCTCTTCCTCCTCCTCTTTCTCACTCTTCTGTTGTCCCTACCTCTCTGAACTGTTTCCACTTTCACCATAGCAGTGATGTCATTGTGGGGTTCTTGTCTGCTCTGAAACACCCTCTCAGAAAGCAGACTGTACTCAGATTGGCTGAAAAGTTTTAGCAATGTAAACTCACATATGGATTAGCAAGGAATATTTAAATTGCAAGCTTTGTGCTTTAAAAAATATGTATTTATTTTTCTTTTTATGTGCATTGGTGTTTTGCCTGCATGTATATCTCTATGATAATGTCAGATCCCATGGAACTGGAGCTACAGATAGTTGTGAACTTCCAGGTGGGTGCTGGGAAATGAACCCAGGTCCTCTGGAAAAACAGCCAGTGCTTTTAACTGCTGAGCCATCTCATCTCTCTAACCTCAAGTTTTGTGTTTTATACAAGTTTTTCCAGAAATTTGTGCTAAGGTATAATTCTTTGATTTCTGGATATTTTAGATCAGCAATTCAAACTTATTCTTAGTTCTGACCAAACACACCAAATCTTATCTAAATATTAACATAATACATAATGACAAGCTCATGGTTTCAGAGGTCAGAGCTCTGTACAGTGTGAGCTCTTTACATCACAGCAGCCAGCCAGCAGAGAGGATGCCTCACCATGCCTTTCTCTGGCTCAGCCTCAGTCTAGTGGAGTAAGTCACCTACCTTCAGGGAAGATCTTCTAATTAATTATCTGTAAACACACTCAGAGACACACCCAGAGGGACTCTAACTACTATCATGCTAACAACTTATATATCTGTGTATCATGAATAATTTTCCATTTCATAACTATTTTTTCTCTATACCATTTTAATGCTAATTAGAAATGTTTCATTTTATATTCATATATTCAATTTAAATATTTGCCTGTGTTTTGGAGACAATACTATATAGTTTTCAAATATAAATGTTAGCCTAGCTCTCTTTGCAACTCTCTTAGTCACTGTTCTATTGCTGTGACCAGACACCCACTGTGACCAAGGCAATTCCTATAAAAGACAGCATTTACTTGTGGGCTTGCTTCTACTTTCAGGGGTAGTTTACTATCATCATGGGAAGAGAGTATGGTAGTGTGCATGATGGTGCTAGGGCAGTAGCTGAGAGCTGCACTCACCCTGATCTGAAAGGAGAGAGAGAGAGAGAGAGAGAGACTTTTTAAAGTGTTTATTTTTTCTTAAGGATTTATTTATGTTATGCATATGAGCACACCATAGCTGTCTTCTGACACACCAGAAGAGGGCATAGATTCCAGTACAGACCGTTGTGAGCCACCATGTAGTGCTGGGAATTGAACTCAGGACCCTGGAAGAGTAGTCAGTGCTCTTAACCACTGAGCCATCTCTCCAGCCCCTGACATGGGCTTTTGAAAATTCAAAGCCGACTCCCAGTGATACACTTCCTTCAACAAGGCCACACCTATTCCAACAAGGCCATACTTCCTAATCCTTCTAGTCCTTTCATCAGTTTCACTTCCTGGTGACCCATCGTTCAAACACATGAACCTATGGGGGCCATTTAAAATCTATGCTAAAATCTCAAGCTACTTAAACTTACTAATACCATCATTTTTATATTAATAAACTTACCTAAACACAGAAGTATTGGGTGTTGATCTGGTGCCTCTATGTATACAAATGCTAAATTATAAAGCCCAAGAATCCGGTTGCCCCTCTACAAGTGAATTGTCAAGTATACCTTACTCCCCATTTAAAGCTATTGGTTAAATATAAGCTGATTACTGGGGAAAAGAGAGGTAGGCAGGGTTTCGGTTACCAAAGTAGGGGTCACAGATAGGAACCACTAAGAGAGAGAGAGGGGGGGGAAAAGGAGAAAGATGGGAGAGCAAAAGGTCTCTATAAGACAGGATGGCTCATGAGTATGTGGCCGGGAGAAGTGCATCTTGAGGACAGACTGATAAAGCAGAAATAACAGGTGATACTCAAACAGTAAGTAACTGGGGAGCGGAGCTGGGAATTAACCAGTCTAGTGTATAGAAAAATAGCCCAGTAGTTGTGCTAAATTAATCCATAGGACTTTGCCTTGATTTTTTTTGGGGGGAGCGGGTGGGTCATATTAAGAACTAATACTAATATCATTTACAACAACACAGATGTTTATGACAATGACAAGAGTATTTCTCTTAAGAAGAGGAGACTAGTGGGTCTGAGATGGGTAAAGAGCTTGGTAAGCATTGTGAGGAGCAGAGTTTGGATCTTAGTACCTACCTAAAAGCCAGGGTGGCATAGCGGCTGCCTGTGATCTTTAGGAGACAGAGAATAAGGACCTGGGCAGCTAGTCTAGCTGACTGAAGACTCTGGGTACAATCTAAAGACCTTGATATGATAAATAGAGGATAATTAAAGATGATATCCAGTGACAACTTTAGGTGACCCCCACCTTGATGCATGCGTGCGTGCGTGTGTGTGTGTGTGTGTGTGTGTGCGCACACACACACACAAGTGCACGCATGCATACAAAAATACAAACATACATGCATACTTAACATACACATATGCACAATAACAAAATTAAAAAGAAGGAAGATTTGGGAAATTCCTGTATGGGAAACATAAGACACCAGTGCAGAGGGAGAAGCTGAAATCACAGAAAGCCTTGGAGGCCTTGGGGAGAAGAAAAAGATGGATCTAAAGGCATGAGGAATATTGGGGGCAGACATTCGTTGATGGGAAGGGTGGTAGACCTGTAGCTATGGGAAAATGGGAAACTGAGGACTCCCTCCCCTGATACTCTGAAGTGAAACAAAAGGCAAACTCAGTTTGCTTGGTCCTTGGGAGGCAGAGGCAGGTACATCTCTGTGAGTTTGTGGCCAGCTTGATCTACACAGCAAGCTCCAGTCTAAAAAACTTGGAGGAGGGTAAACTCAGGGCTGAGTGAAATGGTGGGAATGTGGTATGTAGTGTAGAAGGTAGTTAGGAATGAACAGTGAAAGAAGCAGTTGCTGTGTGAATTTGAGCAGGTTAGTATCCATGGTCAACTTAACAGATCCATACTTACTTAGGAGTCAAGCCTTTCAGTATACCCAAGAGAAATTATCTGCATTAGGTTAGCCTCTGGCATACCTGTGGGAATTATGCTGGTTAGTTTAGTTGAGGTAGGAAGACCATTATAAAATGGCCATCATTAGAAAGCTAGGATAGATGTAGTGGTGCATGCCCTTAGATTGGCAGAGGCAGGCAGGACTCTGTTAGGTAGATCCATGTGAATTTGTGGCCAGATAGGTCTACAAAGCAAGTTTCAGATCACATCGAGCTACATAGTAAGACCCCAGGACAGATATAGAGCAGGAGGCAGGAGGGAGGGTGATGGGTAAACTGAGTAAATCATTCGTTATTCTCTGGTTCTTGACTAGAGGTAACCTGGCCTCAAGCATCTACTACCAGGACTTTTTTCCATAATGGACTGAACCCTCAACCTGTGAACCTAATTACCCATTTGTCCCTTTGGTTGCTTCTATCAGGGTAGGTTTATACGGAAACAGGAAAGTGGGTAAGATGGGGCCCAAGTTCATATCCCTAGTACCCGTGTACAAGTGGATGTGGTAGTATGCATCTATAATCCTTGCACTCCTGTAGAAAACGGGGGAGGGAAAGATGGGAGAACCACCCCCAAACACACATGATTTTCCAAAAAGGTTTAGAATAGCCCATGAGCAATGTAGATGAGAATACTCACCACATTTGTAAAAAATTATCCCTAGAAGGCTCTATAGCACTTCTAAGGTTAGAGAGCATAAATTTACAATGTTACCAACCTATGGAGCTATCTTATCCTGGACTCACCCCTGGGGTATCCTTCCATTCAGATGTTGAAAGTCTATTAAATTCTTGGGGAAACTTCTGATCAGGTCATCTAAAGATATGCCTTTTCTGTGCCACTCTTATCACCTTATTTAAGTACTAGTCACCATCCAAATGTATCTTGCTTACTTAGTCAACCTATCCTGTCCCCTATATAGCATAGATACCAAGAGCAGATAACTATTTTTCTCATTCATTCCTGTGATCTCCGAACTTAATATAACAATGTCCAAATGTTTGAGCCCTTGAGAAAAAAAGAATATTGTTGACTGGCTAAATAAATGTATAAATATTTGTGCAGGGTTGAATTAATACTTATTCTATATATAATATGTAAATCAGTTATCTATACAATTCAGTGTATTCTAGGACCTAAAATATATTGATTGCATACAGGTATCAATATTATTGGTATACATTATATTCTTTTTTATTTAAAAATATTTAAGTATTTAATATCATAATAAAACTTATTGATGATAGCTTAGAATTTCCACTGGAAGCAAAAGAGAAGCAACAATCATTGGGGCAGACATGCTGTAGCAGAAGGATAAGAAGTTTTGTTTGTTTTGAGAGAAAACTTTGTTTTGCGTGTAGCTTAGGGTGTTCATAAACTCTCTAGGTAACTTGGGCTGGCCTTGAACTTATGAGCTTCCTGCCTCTGGGTTAGAGGTGAACATCACCATACCTGGCTTCAAATAAGAGTTGTGAAGAGCGAAGAGTGGAAACTTGCTTCCAGTAGGACAGCCCAGTACTGAGTGAGGCCGTGGCTTATAGATCCCAGGCAGTGGAAGTGGGGCCTCTGTGGTGATGGAGGCCCCAACACACCAGAAAACAAGGTATTTAGATGAGGAGACTCCGAGAAGGGGACATTTGAACACTGGATGGTGCATTCATGGTGTGACCCTAAGCAATGCTTCAGGATGGCCACACTGAAGTTGCGTCTCCTCACACCTGTGAAACAGTGATGAAGGACAAGCTGGTCTAAGAAGTTCCCTTGACACCTCCTGCCCAGAAGAGTTCACATTGAAGCCAGTGAGAAGTGCAGAGGAGGGATGTTCTGAGCTGACTGCACTGGGGCACAGCTGTCTCTGTGTGGACCTTTGCTTGCGACTTGTTTTATAACCCTGAGAAGAAGGAGGTGCTTTGCGTAGTTCAGGCAAGGGTGGGAAGAGGAGCAGGAGGAGGCATGCAGCCATCCCTCTCTGTGCTGAGGGCCAGACTGAGTGTGAGAAATCGATGCAGATGTCTCCTGTGAAACTTAGGGCAAGGAACAAAGGCCCCACTGTGATGAATTTGTACCTAAGGAAATGGAGAATCCAGACAGAAGCACAGCAATTTTGAAATTCAAACAGGGTAACTGAAGTTACCGATTTTCTCCAGTTTGTGACAATGGTGGAGCATGCCAGTTTGTCCATTCCACAGCACCCTCTTTCCTCCCTACAACATCCAGCCTGCATAAATCCCTTCTTCTTGTGTTTCTGAGCATCCATGAGGACTCCCTGATAAGATGAGAGCTTTTCTTTGGTTTGGTTTGGCTTGTTTGGTTTGGTTTGGTTGCTCCTGGAGTTTGCTGCCATCCAACCCCCAGAGGTGGTGCTCTCAGATCCTACATAGGTACAGTTCTACAGCGTTCCTTACACCAGGATGGAAGAATGTCCTAACTTCACTTAGCACTTGAAACAGAAGTCACAATGCAGGAACAAGCCCCAAATTCAGTATCAGAGGTCTGTAGTATGAATATTTTAATAAATCTCAGCACAGGATTCCTTCCTGCCTTTGGCCATTTATATTCCCAGGTGAAAGGCACACACAGCCTTTATATTTTAATATGCCTTAAGCAGCACAATAGCTGGGCAACTGCCTACCCTCCATGCTGTTAGAATCCACTTTCCTACCAATAGCTCCGAGTTACTACTCACTAATTTCTATGTTCCATCCTGGCTGCTCTTGGCCCAACTGAGCAGCCACCTGGGCCACGTTCTCTTGACCTTTTTATTTTACATGTTGGCTCTGGTTTTTTCCTCCTATACCATGGCTGTTCTCTTCTCTCCTCTCCTGTACATCCTCCTAAGGCATGGCAGCCTCTCTCTCTCTCTCTCTCTCTCTCTCTCTCTCTCTCTCTCTCTCTCTCTTTTCTTCCTTCCCAAGCCCAGGAAACTAAAACTGTGCCTATGTCTCTTCTCCACAGCTATTGGCTGCTGGCCTCTTTATTTACCAATCAGAATTAACTAAGGGCAGGGTCCCTCAATGTCTTACATGAGAACCCTCTTGTACAGTTTTGGGTGACCCAAATTAGCATTAGAATACAGGCAGCATTAGGCCAACCTAATACAGAAACCAATTCTCTTACAGATTGAAATGCTCAACTGGCTACTTATTTTCTTAACCCATAGGCTCCCCAGAGCATGGACTTCCGGACAAAGTCCTAGACTGCATCTTTAACATGGAAGATCACCTGCATTTCTGCTACAGGGAAGGAAAAGGTGAGAAACAATAGGCCCAAATGAAAGGTCTTTCTGTGCTTCTGTGCAGCGGGGAGGCAGACATTTTCACTGATAATACATTTCTCTGAAATGATTCATGCAAGATAGTTATTGACAACCATGCAGATTAACCAATTAGAATTTTAAGTCCTATTTACTGATGGCCTACCAAAAGTGGGCTATACCCCTGAAAAGTCTTTCAGTCTACAAGTACAGAGTTTTTAAAGGCAAAAACCACAAAGGTTTTTGGGTCAAAGTAACTTTGAAATGTTCATTCCCGACAGAGCATAGTAATTATTTTAGAGATGATATGCCAATTATTTTTTACTTATGCCTCTTCTCATTATTTTAGTCTACTTTATTTTGGTTAATACATCTAGACCATGGTCACATATGTTGGGGAAGAGAGCAGAGGCTGAGAACTGTTGAGTCAGAGCACAGTGGTGCTACCTTAGTTATTTTGCTTCCTGGTTTGAACAGTTACCATTCTGGAATATTCACGTGGGATTCCACGAGCTCTGAAAAGGCAGCTCTGTCCTGAGTTTGCTCAGTTTTTCCTCCAGGAAAGATTAAGAAAACAGGCTTAATGAGGTCTCCTGTTAAGGTACCCTGGAAACATTAAGAAGAAATTGTACATGCATGCACTACTTCTTCTTGAAAGAACTCCAACTGTTTCAGAGAAAGCCCTATCAAAATATACACTGGTCTGAACTGAAGATCTTGCTCAATGCTTGCTTATGATGAACAAGAACTAAGTTCAAATCCCAGCATCAAGAAACCATCCAAACTAACTGGAACAAAAGCAGAAATAATGAAACTCATACTTAAGAATGATTTTATTTTATTTATGTGCATATGTGCTTGTCTGAATGAGTTTATGTGCACTATGTATAAGCAGGAACCCTCAGAGGCACAAGATGACATGGCACTCTCTGCAACTAGAGTTACGAGTGGTTGTGAGGCACCTCACAGGAGTGGAGGGACTGAATCCAGATGTCTGAAAGAGCAGCAAGCACTCTCAACTGCTGAACCGTCTCTCCAGGCCCTCAGAACTCATACCTTTAAATAAAGTTGCAAATTTAGTCAGGCAGTGGTGGTAACACTTTTAACCACAGCATTAGGAGGTAGAGGCAGGCAGATCCCTGAATTTAAGGTCATCTTGATCTACAGAGCAAAGTTCCTGGACAGCTATGGTTACACAAAGAAACCCTGTCTTGAAAAACAACACTTTTTTGTTGTTGTTGTTGCTGTGAAAGAGATGCCAACTTAATAATATAAAAAGAAGACAAATTCTTTGTGTATATGTTTATGGGTGTGAATGTGGATTCAGACATGCTACTGTCTCTGTGTGGTGGTCAGAGGACAACCTTGAGTGGTCTCCTAGCTTTCCACTTGCTTTTGACACAGTCTCTCATTTGTTGTGTAGGAGCTGCTGGGGATTTTTCCAGGCTCTACCTCTCAGTTTTACCTCAGGAGCTCCATATTACATATCTGGCCTCTATGGATCCAAACTCAGGTACCCACTGAGCCATCTCCTCAGTTCAAAAAGATTTATTGCTATTTTAATCTGAAGGATCTTAATCTATTTCCTCTGCTAGCTCCTGGTTTCCAGAGAAGAACAATAGTAAACCTCATTCAGAACAAAGACTAGCTTCTCCCAAGCTCAGGAAGTTACAATCTGGGACTTCAAAACCAGTGTCCCCTATGGCAGTTTTCCAGCAAGGGCAATAATCAGGTACAGACACCACCTATGGAAATGGTGGATTTCTAGAAAAGCCATCAGGAAAGGGAGGATAGGTTCAAACCCAGTGGGGACCAGCTGATAAGTTGGGTATATGCAGAAAGCACACTATACAATGTCCATCACATGGTGTACATCGCACAATGAGCATCACACAATGGTCAAAACACAGAGTCCGTCACACAGTGACAATCACACAGTATCTGTCACACAGTGACCATCACACAGTGACCATTGCACAGTGTCTGTCACACAGTGACCATCACACAGTGGCCATCACACAGTAGTCCCTTCACAGTGACCATCACATCGCACAGGGACCATCTCACAGTGGCCATCACACAATGTCTGTCTCACAGTGTCCATCACACAGTGACCATCACAATGACCATCACACAGTTACCATCACATATCAGTGTCCATCACACAGGGACCATCTCACAGTGACCATCACACAGTGGTCATTAAAGTGTCTATCACACAGTGTCTGTCACACAATGACCATCACACAGTGACCATCACTCAGTGACCATCACATATTACACAGTGTCCATCTCACAGTGACCATCACAAAGAGATGAAG
Source organism: Mus spretus (assembly GCA_921997135.2). Taxonomy (NCBI): domain Eukaryota; kingdom Metazoa; phylum Chordata; class Mammalia; order Rodentia; family Muridae; genus Mus; species Mus spretus. The sequence continues at coordinate 3,143,620 of OW971696.1, forward strand.
GGTCTAGCTCAAAGTTACTATTCTCAAGCCAGCTAGGAACTGTGACTTATGAAGCCAAGCATTAAAATTAAATTCACTCTCTTTGGTCAAAGGTTATGGAACACAGGGAATTTGCATTATTTCGATGACAATAAACCTTCATTCTTGTTATGTTTTTGGCTGATCTCTGCTACTTCTCTCTAGGCAGCAGCAACCCCAACTTCTTGCCCTGGCCCACAGCAGATACTTAGCCAACTCCTAAAACACAAGATGTGGAATTATATACACCAGGAACTTTTGTTTTGTTTTAGTTTTTTGAGGGTTTCTCAGCATAGTCCTGGCTGTCCTGGAACTTGCTTTGTAGACCAGGCTGGACTCAGACTCACAGAGATCCACCTGCCTCTGCCTCCTGAGTGTTGGGGAATCAGCAACTTATTAAGAATATACTTTTTAATTTTTCTCTGGCAGATATTAAGACCACCATTCTTAATATGCATGCCTTAAAACCAATACACCTTCTAGAACTTTCTGAAGTTCAATGTTCTTGTGGAATCATAATACTCTTTGTGGCTGAAAAACAAAGGACAGGTGAGCTTACTGTTGTTTGAGATGGGCAGTCATGGTGCTTCACACTTTCAATCCCAGCACTAAGTAATCAGAGAGAGGTCTCTGTGAGTTTAAGTCCAGCCTGGTCTACATAGTGAGTTCTGGGCCAACCAGGGCTACAGAGTGAAGCCTGTCTCAAAAACAAACAAATAAAATGTTCTTTGTAGACCAGGCTGGTCTCAAACTCAGAAATCTGCCTGCCTCTGCCTCTCAAATGCTGGGACTAAAGGCGTGTGCCACTACGCCTGGCTCCAGGACAGGCCAGGGTTATACAGAGAAATCCTGTCTCGAAAAACAAAACAAAACAAAACAAAACAAAACAAAACAAAACAAAACAAAACAAAACAAAACAAAACTGTTCTTGAGGGCTGAAGAGCTAGTTCAGTGGTTAAGAACCATCTATTAATCTTGCAGAAGACCTGCATCAACCGAGCCCCCTTTACCCTGGAGTCCAGCTGGATCAAGCCAACTTGAAGCACTGGCAGGAAATAGATTGTGAAAGGAGAAAAGGGTTGGATATTTATTAAACCCCTCAGTCTTCCATGAGAGCTCCTCTCTGAGTCTCCAGTCCTCTTATCTCATACTCCTTTAAGCCCAGGTGCTCCCCCAAACCACTATTGCAGAGAGCAATAGCATCAGAACCTCTAGATGGGGGCTCTCAGCAGTCATGCTTACTTTCTTTCAGAAGGTTAGGATGTGTTCTTGAGGACAAGAACAGCTGCAGAGGCCAGTAGCTCATGTCCACAGAAGCAAAGGCTGCTGCAGGACCTGAGCTTGGAGTTCAGCTGATAAGTTGGGTATATGCAGAAAGCACGCTATACAATGTCCATCACATGGTGTACATCGCACAATGAGCATCACACAATGGTCAAAACACAGAGTCCGTCACACAGTGACAATCACACAGTGTCTGTCACACAGTGACCATCACACAGTGACCATTGCACAGTGTCTGTCACACAGTGACAAGCCCTGTGGGGCTTGGAGTTCTGCAAGCCCACAAGCTCTTCAGGTGATTCATGGTCATGGTACTCTCTGAGGGGTGCCGTCCTCTATCCACTCTGAATTAATAGACTTAAAAACCCAGCAAGACTCAAGTCCAAGTGGATCAAGGACCTCCATATAAAATCAGATACACTGAATTTAATAGAAGAGAAAGTGGGGAAGAACCTAGAACATGTGGACACAGGGGAAAAGTTCCTGAACAGAACACCATTGGCTTATGCTCTAAGATAAAGAATCAACAAATGGGACCTCATAAAATTGCAAAGCTTCTCTAAAACAAAGGACACTGTCAATAGGACAAAAAGGCAACCAACAGATTGTGAAAATATCTTTACCAATCCTACATCCAATAGAGGGCTAATATCCAATATATACAAAGAACTCAAGAAATTAGACTCCAGAGAACTAAATAACCCTATTAAAAATTGGGGAACGGAGCTAAACAGAGAATGCTCAGCTGAGGAAACTCAAATGGCTGAGAAGCACCTAAAGAAATGTTCAAGATCCTTAGTCATCAGGGAAATGCAAATCAAAACAACTCAAGATTCCACCTCACACCAGTCAGAATGGCTAAGATTAAAAACTCAGGTGACATCAGATGCTGGCTAGGATGTGGAGAAAGAGGAACACTCCTCCATTGTTGGTTGGATTGCAAACTGGTATAACCACTCTGGAAATCAGGCTGGTGGTTCCTCAGAAAATTGGACATAGTGCTACTTGGGGACCCAGATATACCACTCCTGGGCATATATCCAGAAGATGCTCCAACATGTAATAAGGACACATGCTCCACTATGTTCATAGTAGCCTTATTTCTAATAGCCAGAAGCTAGAAACAACCCAAATATCTCTCAGCAGAGGAATGGATACAGAAAATGTGGTACATTTACACAATAGAATACTATTTAGCTATTAAAAACAATGACTTCATGAAATTCACATGCAAATGGATGGAACTTGAAAATATCATCCTGAGTGAGGTAACTCAGTCACAAAAGAACACACATGGCATGCACTCATTGATAAGTGGATATTAGCCCAAAAGTTTGGAATACCCAAGATACAATTCACAGACCATATGAAGCCCATGAAGAAGGAAGACCAAAGTGCAGATACTGCAGTGTTTCTCAGAAGGGAGAACAAAATTCTCACAGGAGGAAATATGGAGACAAAATGTGGAGCAAAGACTTAAGGAAAGGCCATCCAGAGACTGTCCCACCTGGGGATCCATCCCATATACAGTTGCCAAACTCGGATGCTATTGTGGATGCCAGAAAGTGCTTGCTGAGAGAAGCCTAATATGACTGTCTCCTGAGAGGCTCTGTCGAAGCCTGACAAATACAGAGGCAGATATTCGTGGCCAACCATTGATTGGAAAAGAGACTGAAGGAGCTGAGGGGGTTTGCAACCCCATGGAGGGAGCAACAGTGTCAACCAGCCATACCCCGCTGAGCTTCATGGGGGCTGGACCACCAACCAAAGAGTACACATGAAGGGACCCATGGCTCCGGCTGCATATGTGGCAGAGAATGGCCTTGTTGGACATCAGTGGGAGGAGAGGTCCTTGAGCCTGAGGGTGCTTGATGCCCCATTGTAGGGGATGCCAGGGTGGGAAGATGGGTGTGGGTGAGTGGGTGGGGAAGCACCATCACAAAGGCAGGAGGAGAGTGGATGGGATTGGGAGTTTCCGAAGGTGAGACCTGGAAAGGGGAAAACATTTGAAATGTAAATAAAGAAAATATACAATTAAAAAAAACATTAAAAAAAAATCCCAGGGAGATGAAGCAACTTTCCTGAGAAAGTTTCCTGAGAACAAGCTGAACCCCAAGTCCCCCATCTAACGCTGCTGGTGCCATGAACTGCGCTGAAGTCACAGGCTAGAGGACCAGGATGATCCTTGATATGTCACTGCAGGGGCAGAAAAAAAATATTCCCAGCACAGATACTTCAGACCCAATGAGAAAGGAAATGTCCTGAGGCCTCCCAGGAGCAGGTGCAAACAGCAGGTGCTGGGAGAGGTCCCCCTGGGAGCATAAGCAGAACAAGGGGGATGGACCAGATGGTGTCAGCTATTCCAGAGTCAGTGTCCCAGGCGTCCAGGGTTAAGTACTGCAGTTCTTCATTAGACGTGTGCTGACTTTGTCACGTGGTTGGAGCTAATCTTTTAGCAGGAAATAAGAAGCTCCTGTCCGTCTGATTCCTCACTGTCATGACTCTGGCTTCTTACTAAGCATGCAGAACCTGTCAGCAAGCACTCCCAAAATCCAGCCGCTGTAGAGAGTGTTCAGCAGAAGCTGAAGAAGCTGAAGTCTTCCCCTTTCTGCTGGGACCCGCGGAAACCCAGGCGCAATGGCCATCACAGGGGATAGGATCTCAGTCTCTAAACTTCTAAGAATTGTTCAAATTTTATATCGACTGTTTGTTCTCTAATACATTTAACACTGAATAAAGCTGTTCTCCTGGGCCTAGTTGTGTTCTTATTTAAATTATTTGATACTTATAGATAATAAATACTGTATCTTGATCATCACTCCCACATTCTCCATTTCACTCATTCCCATGTACCCCCTTCAACATGTGTCCCTTCTGCCTTCATGCCCTTCTTTTGAAAAGAAAAAAAAAAGGTATGCAACTGAATTCTGTTGTATTGCCTGCACGAGCATGGGGTTAACCTACTTCCTCAGCTGGGGGTGTGCCAGAGCCCCTGCCTTGTGCAAGCTGGAATTACTGATTAGCCTAACTTTGTGCAGGTAACCAGGGCTGCTGGGAGTGCATGCATGCAGTGGTGGCCAGCGTTGCCAGCACTTGCCTCCTACCCTCCTTCTCTTAGACAGCATCTCTTGTGTGGCTCTCAAGCCTTGTGCAAGTTGATATATGCATCTCATTTATTCTCAGCACTTGGATCAGTTAGGACTCTGCACTGACTGGAACCTAGTGCAAAATGAAGCTTCTCTGGGCATGATTGCGAGCAGCATTGATCTGTAGATATAAACATAAATATTTTTATTACATCTGTTCATTTGTAGCGGAAGGTGGGTGTGGGGAGGACAAGGACAACGTTTAGGAGTTGGTGTTGTAACTTTTCCTGAGGAGATAGAAACATATTTCAGGAAAGCTTTAGATATAAGTGCATTTTATCCCTTTGCATAAGCAAGCTTGTGTGTACTGGGGTTATTTAAAGTGTACCCCTTTTTTTTAGTCCCCCATTTCCATGCTTCCACATGCCCATTTCTCTCAGCATCTCTGCCACTCCACCACTGTCCTCTACTGATCATGAGTACCTTCTCGTAGGCTTCTGGATCATCTACCCATATATATATATATATATAGGTGCATGGAACTTCACATTTGACAAACATAGGTTCTTACTAGATTCAATGCTTTGTGAGTTTGCTCTGTTCCACTTAACAGTTCTTATACTTATGATTACAGATGCAATGGCTCCTTTCAAGGCTGTGCAACATGAGCATTCACAGTAGTTGATACCCACAACTATACGTAGGGATGCAAGAGACCATGCAGTAGCCTTAAGATGGTTACAGCACCTTGCGCTATCCACATTCAAGGTAAGATCTCTTAGTTTTGCATGTGTAATAAGCCACGGCAAAACTTAGCAGCTCTGGGGCTGGTGAGATGGCTCAGTGGGTAAGAGCACCCGACTGCTCTTCCGAAGGTCCGAAGTTCAAATCCCAGCAACCACATGGTGGCTCACAACCATCTGTAATGAGATCTGCTACAGTGTACTTACATATAATAAATAAATAAATAAATAAATCTAAAAAAAAAAACTTAGCAGCTCAAACCCACAACCATTTGGTTTAGCTTGGGACAGTCAGCTGTGTAGCTCTGCTCGTGACTGGCTGAGCTGGCATGTGTGGTTGGCATATGTGGTTTTAGTCTGCTGTGGGTAGATGGAAGGGAGTGGCCTCACTCACCAAGGGGAAGGATCTGGAAGCAGAGATGCTCAGCTGTAGTGTCTTGTCTCTGCTCCTATGGCCTCTCTTCCTCCTGACAATGCCTACCTCACAAGAAGCTACTCTGTCTTGTTCTGCTGGCATGAATCAGCTTTGGAAAGGAGCAAACATCAAACCCTCCACCTGGTGGCTCTGAGTTCTCTGTGGCACAGATCCTGTGCCTCTCACTGCTGTGGGAAGCTGTGCTCCACACAGGCTTTAGGCAGATCTGTAGGGTCCTCCAGGCCTGTCATCATCTGTCCTGTCAACTTCAGAGGAAGCACTCGGCCGAAGCAGCAAATTTATTGTGCAGTCACCTAATGATAGGTACAGATTGGAGGACTCTGTGTTCCTCTCTGAGGCTGGGTGTCAATACTGCTTGCATTAGTGTTTCCTGTTGTCAGTGGCTTTCTATTATAAAATAGCATAATACCAAAACTTGTGCTATATGTAAACTCAATCATAAGACATTTTGGAGGGAAATAGAGAGGGCAGAAAGGAAAGGCAGAGGCAGACAATAAAGGGTGATAGAGTGGGCATGCTCACTACTCCATACTAATATGTGGAAATGTCACAAGGAAGCTCCTTACTTTGTACAATTAATATACACTAATAACATTATAAAAAGAAAAGCAAGCAGAAGCCAATATTCTTGAGGAGACTCTAAACCTCCTAGTTAGCTCTGGGTTAAAACAGTGGGTTTTGGTACTAGCACTGGTAGGAGAGTAGGAAGTTAAGCTGTGTAGACTAGTTTCAGAACATGACCCTCCTAGTAGTAGGAGCCTAATAGCCCTTAAATACTTGGCCTGGTGGCTAAGATTCCCAACACAGTGCTGTGCTGTGGGCTTCCAGAGGCTCCCTTACCAGGTCCTACAGAGGTCTGCCCAGTCTTGATGTCCTGGATATTGCAGGATATCACCTGCCTCAGGCTAATCTTTCACTCAAAGTTCTGAAATAACAGAAAGCTGCTGTTTTATAAAACCAGAGACCAGGCTGTGCAGCTATTATCTGGGGCAAAGGTGCATAGGTGGGGTGCACAGGTGGGGTGCACAGGTGGGGTGCGTAGGCGGACCTTATTCTCCTCACTTTCATTTTAACTAACAGTGTAGCCCTGCCTAGTGAGGAGCTTCATTTGTTGCAAGCTACAAGGCATCTTTGCTGTGGTTTTCAAATGTCTTCCAAATGCCTGTATGTTTCAGGGTTGGTGCTCAGCCTTGGTATTATAGGATGTTGCAGAACCGTTAGGAGGAGGTTCTGGTGGGAGAAAGTTAGGACACTATGGGTGTGTCCTTGAAGGACTATGAAGGCTCCAGTTCTATCTTCTTCTGTCTCTTTTATACTTTATCCATGAGATGAAATAATTTACCATGTGCTACCATGGTACGCTGCCTCAACACAAACCCAGAACAACAAGGCCAATTGGCCTGGAACAAAAACCTCTGAGCCAAAACAAACCTCTCTCCTTTATAACTGATCATCTGAGGTGTTTTGTTATAGTAACAGGAAGCTGGCTACCAAACCCTCCTTCTATTATTTTGTCTGTTTTCCTTTCTTTTCTCACTCTCTCTTTCTTCCTTTCCTCTTTCTTTCTTTTCTTTTCTTTAAAAGGGTACTCACTGGGTAGGCCAGGCTGGCATGAGTTTCTGACAATCCCTTAGCCTCTTCCCTGAGTGCTAGGGTTATAGGCATGCACCATTAGACACGACTGATTTTGCTAGGGTTATAGGCATGCACCATTAGACATGACTGATTTTGTTAAAAGGCCCAATAATTTTGAATAACAGACAACACAAGTGTTCTAAAAGTAGTTTTTAAATCTGCACATCCTCCAAGAGAGTTAGATCTGCTTGGTGCAGGGGGCCCTTCCTGAGAAAATGCCTGTTGCAGATGGCATCAGATGGCCTTGAGAATATGAGCCTATTACTTCTTGGCTTTTTGCTTGCTGGGAGAGAATCTAAAGTTGCATGTGTGTAGCAATCTCACCTGGCACCAGAAAAAGAAAGCTAAAAACAACAAACAAACAAACAACAACAACAACAACAATCAAACAAATGGATGACAGATTTTCAAACTCCAAAGCAACTCCTTAGTTGCTACAATGAGTCCATAAGCTTAGGCGGATGAAGGGCTTATAGAATATGAAATTGATCAAATTTGAGAGGAGGGGATATGGATCAGTCCACTTAACTAATTAGTCTGACATTATTAAAGCCCTTTCAAAGATGTCTTCAGGGAACTTTACTTACTTATTTATTTGTTTGCTTATTTATTTGTTTGTTTTTTAATTTCTCCATTTTCAGTTAGTTTTTTGTTCATTTGTTTGTTTTTGTTATTAAAGACAGGTTCTCATTAAGTTGTCCGTACTTGATTTAGACTTGTTATGTAGCCCAGCTGATCTCTGCTATTTTCCTGCCTCAGATAGTCCAGTGCTAAGATTATAGGCACACACACCTACTGCACACTTTACATCGATTTCTCTAGGGTATGGAAGTGACCTTGCATATATGCTCAAGTGCTCTACGACCTCATTCTAATTCCTGTGTTATCTGGTTAGACTTTGGTAAACTTGGCCATGGAACCAGACAACCATGCCATGCTCTTGACAGGTATGGTGAGGATTAGACTGTGCCTGCCAGATCTGTGCTTCTTCATGTTGACTCAGTATCAAAATCATGCTGGTTCAAACTGTGTCAACAGTTCTGCTGGTAGCTTTATAAATATCACCTTTAGTTGTGGAATGAAATGTCTTGCGAAGTTTCATTGTTTGTGGAATGAATGGAAGAGAGACAGGGATTTCTTCCTGGGTGAAGATGGTGCAGGTGAGGAGTCAGAAGCCAGTGCAAAGGTCTGTGCAAGATATGTAACTGTGATTGGTGAGGGCTCACAAGCCAGAGAGGAAAAGTACAAGCAGACAGTGCTAAACACATCTCAGAGGCCCCATTGCACACCATCCACACAGCCTTAAGCCCCAGGGCTCCCTATGATGTAAGTGCATGGAGCAGTTGCCTAGCCACACCTCTAGGCATGTCCTATCCCTAGAGAGAAGCCAGATCTCAGGAGTCAGGAACTAATGAGGGCTAAAGCTGTCTGTACTTGACAATAGGGTCAGAGGCTGACAGTCACAACAGACAAACAGAACTGAGAAAAACATGGAGCCCATGTATGTGTTGGTAGAAGCTTCTGAGAGCAGCAGGAAACCAACAAAACTGGAATGCAGGATGGGGGTGTAGTGACAGGTGGCTTCAGGTTCTGACTTTGTGTGTTAAGCTTAGTATTTTGACTATTTCAAGAGTAAATGGGTATTTTTCTCGGGAGAAATTTCTTGAGTTTTTTTATTTACTGGTTTTGGTTTTTCAAGTCAGGCTATCTGGAACTTGTTTTGTAGACCAGGTTGGCCTTGAACTCAGAGATCCACCTGCCTCCTAAGGGATTAAAGGCATGCACCACCACTGCCTGGCTCAAGTTTTTTGTCTATAGAAATGAGTACATGACCTGCAAAGTTATAAACATGGGCTTTGACCTCAAGGAACACACTCTAGACAGGAGAGAAAGATATTATGATCCTAAAAATCAGAATGAAAGTCACTGGACACTTTAAGGATTCTGAGGAAAATGTCACATTGATGGTCAGCAAAGACTTGGAGAAGCCAGCAGGGTTTCTGCTGAGCTTGGAGGTTCATGAAGAAAAGAATTAGACTGAGAAAGAACCCAGAAACAAGGAAGGGGGTGATTTAGACTGACAGCCTCTTAGGAAGGAAGGAGACAGACCTGAAAAGCTGAGACCTGTGTTTCCAGCCTTTCCAGGGCATCTGCACATGATACTCGTTCTCTGTGTAAATAAATCCTTCTCTGATAATGGGTCTGAATTTGTTTAGGTCGCTTGAAACAAGAATGTTACAGGAAGGGGCCAGTGAGATGGTTCAGTGGCTAAAGGTGCCTGAAGCCACATCTGGCAACCTGAGTTTGATGTGTGGGACCAATGAGGTGGAGGGAAGAATGACTCCTCCCACAAGTTGTTCTCTGACCTTTACAGGTAAGCCATGCTATGTGTGCACCCACCCACAAACAAACAAACAAACAAACAAACAAACAAACAATAAAATGTAGCATATTTTAAAGAGAATGTTATAACAGACAGTTGTAGGAAAATATATTCTCAGTAAGCCACTGGCAATCATGGATGTGGTAACAATAATGTTTATGGAGCAAATACTACAAATAGACTCTTACTAAGTACTGGAAATATTGCAGTGAAACAGCAACAAAATCCTCCTGCCTCTGGAGTTTACCTATGAGACACTTCATTCTGACAGATGGGGAAACTGGGCAAGAGAGACATTATCAAACCTGCTTAAACCCAAATCTAGAATGGGGCAGGACTGAGGTTAGAGGACAAGATGCTGCAGTTTCGTGGTGTGGCACTTTCTCATATGTGGATGGAAAGACATGAAACAAATGAAGGTCATACACTGGTGAGCCTAGATGAGGCCCCACTGTCCTCCAGAAACATGCAGGAGAGGGTGGTTTTTGGTTACCTTTAAAAAATGATTATTTGTGTGTGTGTGTGTGTGTGTGTGTGTGTGTATGTGTGTGTGTGTGTGTGTGTGTGTGTGTGTGTGTGTGTGTGTATGTGTGTGTGTGATTATGGGATATAGCACATGCAGAAGTTAGAAGACCACTCAGTAATTGTTTCTCTCTGTACACTTTTATGTGGTTTCCAAAGATTGAACCTAGGTGGTCAGGCTTGCATAGCAATCACTTTTACCTGCTGAGTCACCTTGCCAAGATGAATTTCAACACACACACACACACACACACACACACACACACACACACACACACACACACACACAGTGGCCATGCCTAATCCTAGTACTCATGAGACTGAAGCAAAGGGATCATGAGTTCAGATAGGCCTTACATACAGAGAAAGTTCAAGGCTAGCCTGGATTCTGCAGGGGTGGGAGGGGCTCTGGGAGAAGGATGGCTAAACAGATAAATGTACTTGCCACCAAGCCTGAAAACCTGAATTTTGATCTCTGGGACCCACATGGTAGAGGGAAAGAACTGACTGTCCTAAAAGTTGTCCTCTGATGTACACATGCACGCTGTGGGATGTGTGCCAACATACATAAAAAGTAAACAAATAAATTTAAATAGACATTAAACATAAATTCATGTGAAAAGTATAATACAGCTTCTCCTTTTCCATTCATTTTTCTTTTCTTTAAAAACCACTTTAGATACTACATATTGAGTTACAGAACATGGGGAAATCAATCTGGTACTGATGAGGGAGCTTTGTCACTGCTCCTTAGCTTTCACAATGCTCGAAGCTTACTGTCCTACTGAGGAGAAAAGCAGTCATCACTTTAGTCATCACATCATCATTGTCATCATCATCATCATGCTAAGTGGACATAATATTAAACCAACTCTTAATGACATATTCTTATAACCATAGATTGATACAATAGATGGTGATTAACACAGAGGCTCACAACTGATTAATATTGACAATATAAGAAACTGAGGTATGGTCATCCCTAAAGGGAATATATATACAGCAACCCCTCCTCCCAAGGCTCAGGGATCATTCAGAAGAGGGAGTGAAAGGAATGTAAGAGCCAGAGGTCAGAGGCAACTGTGAGGAAGCTGTGTCTTCTGGACACAGCAGAGCAGCTGTGCAGATGAGTTCACAGCACTTTGATGGTAGGCACAAGACCTGGGTAAGATGAAGCCAGACCAAATCCCAGAATGCAGAGAGAATCTGAGAATGAAGACCCACCTCAAGCCAAGAAGCTAGGGACAATTAATAGCTGCCAGGATAGGGAGAGTTGGTTTTCTGTAAGAATGTAGCTCCTGGTAAGTCAACCAAGCTTGAGAAGAAAGCAATGCTTCCAAGAATATGTGGGTATCACAAACTGGACTTGGTGGGTTTACACACAGAGAAAAAAGAAGGACATAATGTTGGGTTGGCAGGAAAGGATGGTGGACCTGGGAGTTTGGGGAAGGAGATAAACAAGATCCATACCTATGGTCCAAAATTCTCAAAGAATTAATTGTTCTTTTAAATAAAAATTAAAAAAACATTTTACATCCAGACATTATCAAGAATATGAATAATCAATCTTGAGAATGGAAAAGATATTTGCAAATCTTGTATCCTAGAGGGGCCTAATATTCAAACACACAGAGAACTCACACACGCCTTTAATCTTAGCACTCAGGAGGCAAAAGCAGGAGAATCTCTGAGTTCAAAGCTAGCTTAGTCTACAGAGCAAGTTCCAGGATAATCAGAGCTACACAGAATAACCCTGCCTTGAAAAACCAACCAACCAACCAACCAACCAACCAACCAACCAACCAACCAACCAAAACACCTCAGTAACACGAAGATAACGCTAGAAATGGACTGACAAGTTCAATGGGTGACAGAGACTGGTATATGCACATTAGGTATAGGCTCAGATTCCAACAGTCTTGTAAAAAACCAAGTATGGCTGTAACCCCAGACTCTGGGGAAGAGACAAGAGAATTGCAGTGTTTGCTGGCCACCAGTCTACTTCCAGGGTCAATGAAAGATATGTCTCAATGGAATAAGCAGAGGTGTGGCTGAATAGGACACACAGTATCTTCTGGCTTCTACACATGCTGGCACATATGTAGTACATCTGTGTACACACACACACTCACAGACAGCATACACATATGCCACATTCACATACATATACCACACTCATACATGTACATATGAACACAAAGGAGAAAGAGAGAAACAGAGTAAGAGGGAAGGAGTGGAAGGGAGGGAGAGAGGGAGAGGGAGAAGGAGAAGGAGAGAATGGGCAAAGGATTTGAAAGACAGTTCTCCAAAGAAGACATACAGTACAGGGGTGCTAAAAGGTTAAGAACACTTGTTGAGGTGGAGCCCGGTGTACTGTGAAGCTCCAGGACAGCACTGTGGCCCTGCAGAGCCTGGCGTGGCAAAGAAGTAAGTAGGCGGTCGATAGATGGAATATGAAGAAAAACTAAGCAGTTTGTGTACTATGAACTGAGGGGGAGCTGGAGACATGAAGATGTTTACTGTCCTTGCTCTTTAGGAAATGGTAAATCACAGTCTATTAATGGAGTCAATGCCTTGTTTCTTTTAGAAAACTGACCGCTGTGAGTTGTTGTGACTCCTAGAGCTGTGTCCTGGCCCAGAAGGAAGAGCAGGACCTGCAGAGTTGAGACCGCAGCTGACAAACATGTCCTATTGTGTTTGCTTCCCATCACTGGCCTATCTGCTCATTTCTCTAGTTGGCTGTGGTGGAGGTTCAACCCTGAGAGTTGATGACTCTATGTTGAATTACAGTTTTTCTGTGCTGTGTTTAATTTTGGCTAGGGATTTTATTTCCTTTGCAATCTATGGGTTAGACAAATATTTGAAGACACCCAGAGGCCATGTCTGCCTGCCATGTGGGCAACCCATAGTGTGAGGCACTCTGATGTGCAAATATGGGGTGGAGAGATGGGTAAGAAAGAGTAATGCAATACTTTGAGCACTGTGAAGAGAGATGGATGTTGAGATGTGAGGGGTGGAGAGGAATAGCCTGATGTGAGAAGTCTGTGATGCCACCTGAGGCCATGGTGAAGTTCCAGCCTGTGCTGCTGCTGAGGGCCATTTCTACATCCATGGCTATGCAGCAGCAGGGGTCCATGTTGATATTTGTGTCTCATATTACCACCAAAGGCCATATGGATGTCCCTGGTTTGGGCTGCAACCTGAGACCCAAGGGTTGTGAAGAGCTGACCCTTTCCCTAACTGGTTGCAGCATTCTGGGGAAAAGGTCTTGCTCCCTGCCCAGGGTAGCACAGTACAGTTGGCCCTGATGGTGGGGACCCAGAATTTTGGCAAGTCAGTCCTGAGGGTATGAGCATGGGAGAGCTGGGCCATCCCTTGTCTGCAGTGGCATGAGCAAAGGAGAAATAACCTCTTCCCCTCTCCTCTCATCCCCTCCAGTAGGCAGGAGAGCTGGCCCTGAGGTCATGAGAGTGGGGGAGCTGGTCCTACCAGTGGGGAGAACTAGCCCTGTGCCTCACGTGGGCAGCATAGTAGAGATGACTCTGGTGGCAGGGACACAAGTGATCTGGCCCCAAAGGCAGGACAGCAGAAGGGATGGTCCTTGCTGGCTGGGACACTGGGTGACCTAGCCAAGGCAGTGTTGGAGAACTCAGCCTCATGGTGAGGATGCAAGAGAGCTGACAGGCTGACCAACTCAGCTCCCACCCATGGCCAGACCCAGGGCTAAGTTGGCCCACCCCAACATCTACTGCATGTATGAACTGCTGGAGTGTATGAAGAGGCTGGTCTTGCAGATCCAAAGCTACAGGATCTCCATGACACAGAGCAAGAACAACATGAAAGTAGTTCTAGTGAGGATCCAGTTTTGATGGTATAATAGAGGCCAGAGGCCCCAAGCCAGACCAATGACTCATTGCAATGAACATATACAAATGTATGGATATAGTGTAGAACAAAATTTGTTCTTTCTTTTTTCTTTGAAGGGGAGATTGCAAAGGCAGAGGGTGAATAAGAAAGGATGGGGAGATTAGTGGGATTGGGGTGTATGATGTGAAATTCACAAAGAATCAATAAAAAGTAAAGAAAAGAAAAAAGTGAACTTGTTGCTTTTGCAAAGGACAAGGGTTCAATTACCAGCATCACAGAGTGGTTCACAGCCATCTGTAAGTCCTATTCCAAGGTGTCTGATAACCCTTCTCCTTGGGCACCAGCCATGCATATGGTGCACACATGTAAGTAAAACATTCAAATCTATAAAATAAAACTAAAAATATTTTTAAAAAATAGATACACAACTAACAAAAGTGCCTGAAATGCTGGTCAGTATCTTTGGCCATTAGGAAAATGTAAGCCATGCCTGCCATGAGAGCCTATGAAGTGCACAGGCGGCTTGCTTTTGCACTTCCCCTTCCCCCACCCTAGGCTCTCTCCCATAGCAAGCACTGTGGGGTGCACAGGCAGTTTGCCTCTGCACTTTCCCGAAGAAGTTGTGCTTTCCCAACCCCTGCTCCACCCCCTGCAGCAAACTCTAGGCTTCCTCCCCATCCCTGGTTGCTCTTCAAGAGAACTCGAAGAGCCACAGGTGTTAGCTTGAGTGAGATGGATGGCAGCCTCCCTCACCTCTGTGTCTCTGATGCTTGCACTTTCCCTGATAACTGGCCGCACACTTCCCAGGTGCAGCTGGTGCCTGTCCTTGGAAAAAGGAGATTAGCGTCCCACGTTTTAAATCATAGAAGGGAGGTGATCAGGGGTCACAGACAGTTATGGCCGGTCATAAAACTAGTTCCTGATAGCCACATGAAGATCATCCTTAGGTCAGAAGAATCCCCCTCTCAACTGTGTAATTCCTCCCTACCACGTGGCATAGTGTTTGAATTATGACTTGTCTCACCCACCTCCCCCATCACCCTAAGCATTCAAAGCATCTCTAACTATGCTGTATCTAAGCCTTCCAAGCTCGTGGTCCTGCCCTGCTCTGTGGGAAGGTTTGTGATCAGAGTCTGACTCATGATCATGTCTAGCCAATGCAATAGGATCTGAAACTAAGGCTTCTCCTATTAGAGTTCTATCAATGCAATCATTGCCTGCAGCTAAAGGTCCAGGAAGACCAGAATAAGCTTGTATATGACCAATATAAAACGGATTTTTCGAGCAAGAATGATGTTTTGCCATTGTGAAAACAGAGATCCTGCTGGCATATTAAAATTAAGTGTACCACAAGTTTCCAGCAAAGAAGTTGACTGTGCAACATGTAAATTATCAGTAAAAATATTAAAGAAAGCATTCACAGCCGGAAAGACATTCAGTACCTCTGTCAGCTGTGCTAGCTGAGCTGAGACGCCAGGAGTCTCTATGACGACCTGTTGGTTATTCATAAGATATCCAGCTTGTCCTTTAGAGGAGCCATCAGTAACAATCAAAAGAGCATTATACAAAGGCTGTAAAGATGTCATATTAGGAAATATCACCTTATGTGCATTTAAAAATTTTATTAACTTATCTCGAGGATAATGATTATCTATAGTTCCTATAAATCCTATTTGAGCAAGCAATCCATCTGTACTGTGCTGCTTTAGCCAAGTATTTTTTTTTTGGGGGGGGGGGGCGGTTCGAGACAGGGTTTCTCTGTATAGCCCTGGCTGTTCTGGAACTTACTTTGTAGGCCAGGCTGGCCTCGAACTCAGAAATCCGCCTGCCTCTGCCTCCCGAGTGCTGGGATTAAAGGCGTGCGCCACCACGCCCGACTTTAGCCAAGTATCTTGATCTACGCTATAAGGCTGAACAATGATATCTGGCCCTTTGCCAAAATAAATTAGCACCTGCTTCCTTCCAAGTATAATCATCTGGGCTACTGCCTCATAATATGGCAGGATATTACATTTGGGAGATATCCTGGAATGTATCCACATTAGAGGAGCCCTTTGCCACAACAATCCTGTAGGCTTATTGCCACCGACCAGCCTCAGTCGGCTCCCCTCAATCCACTGGAGAAATCAGGGTTCCAGTTATAGGTGGGCAGGGAGTTGACGAGAAAAGGGTGACAAACAGACACGGACACAAGGGAGTGTGCTGAATCTGAATGTAATTTGTCAAAGTGAGCATCAGTATTATATATTACAGAAAACAGAGAAGTTAAGTGATACATTAAGGCCATCCAAGGTACATTGAAGTTATCTGATGCAAAATTACTTTTACAACAAAACAGAAGAATGCGTACTAAAAGCTAACTGGAACCAACTGGAATCAAAAGCAGCCCCACCTAAGGTCAGCTTAATCTTAGAAGCCAGGGGCAAAGGCTTCATGTCCTTGCCATAGTTCCAATTCTAGTCTATTGTATAGTCCACCTTCTTCCTAGGCCATTGTAAATTCCTGTGTATGGGAGTAACTCAGCTATCTATAGTTCTAAGTATTTACTCTAGTTCCTTCTTAGACCACAACCTTCCTTCTTTCTAGGTTATTGGAACACTGGTGAAAGTTAATCTAACTTAGCTATATGTCAAAATCAATCCTTAAAGGTACTTAAAACAATAATGAGGGAAAGCACACAGATCTGTTCACCGACTAAAGCAAGGACATTATTAGAGCATTCATTATATAGGATGCCACGGTTCCAGGAGACTAAGTTTCCGTGAACTTTTCACCTTGGGACTGTGTCCAGGTTTCTGGGCCTGTCACTGGAGTCACTACTGGAGTGGATATAGCAGCTTATGAGTCGTATTAAGAATCAACAGATGTAAAGCAAAGAGTAATCTATATAAGTAATAAATTGTTCTTCAATAGCTCTTTCTAATTGTTGTAAGGCCAGCAATCCTTCTGAGGTTAAAGATCTAGGGAAGGTAGGAATATCAGATAAAGGTTTCAATTCTCCTGTAATAAATTTTAAATAGGGGCAAAGCCAATTGATATCACCTAACAGTTTTTGAAAATCATTTAAAATTTTAAGCTGTCCCTGTGAATAACTATCTTCTGAGGAAAACCAGCTTGATCTGTAAGTCTAAAACCCAAATAATTATAAGGATCCCGAGTCTGTACCTTTTCTGGAGCTATTTGCAGTCCTTTGTCGGCTAAGGCTTGTTGTAAATCTTTATAACATAAAAGCAAGTTCTGAGGATCTTTTCCTGCTAATAAGACATCATCTGTATAATGCATGATGTATATCATTGTTCATTGCTGTCTTACAGGCTGAATTTCTTGCGCCACAAACTTTTGACATAAGGTAGGACTATTAGCCATGCCCTGTGGAAGAACTGTCCTTTGATATCTTTTCATAGGTTCCTTATAATTAATAGAAGGAACAGTGAAAGCAAATCTTTCACAATCCTCAGGGTGCAAAGGAATAATAAAGAAACAATCTTTCAAATCTACCACAATTTTATAATATCCCTTAGGAATGGCTACTGGAGATGGAAGCCCAAGTTGTAAAGCTCCCATAGGTACCATGGTTTTATTAACCTTTCTTAGATCTTGTAACAATCTCCATTTACTTGATTTTTTTCTTGATAACAAATATTGGATTATTCCAAGGAGACTGAAATTCTATTAAATGGCCTGCCTCTAATTGTTCCTGCACTAGCGAAGAGGCAGCTTCTATCTTCTCTTTAGATAAAGACCACTGATCAATCCACACAGGAATATTATTAAGCCATTGAATTTTATAAGCATTGGATGCAGGCAAAACAGTGGCCATTATGGAAAATAACCCAAGCCTCTTGTGTTAGAGTAAGACTTAGGACCTTCAAAAGTCTTAATACCTTGTCCTTCCTTTCCTAGCCCCTGACCAGGCAAAAATCCTTGTCCTAGCATCTGCTTAGTCACTGCCTCATTAGGACTACACATTATAAAGCCCATCTGTGACAAAAGATCTCTTCCGTAAAGGGTAATAGGGAAATCTGACATAACATAAGGCTGAATTTGTCCAGAATTGCCCTCCTCATCTCTCCAGGTTAGAAGTTTAGAGCTTTGTTTTGGGTTATTGGCATAACCAATTCCTTGGAGGTGAGTAAGCATATCAGACAAAGGCCAAGTTGAAGGCCAATCTTGTCCTCTAATAATTGTTACATCAGCTCCAGTATCTATTAAGCCTTCAAAACTTTTCCCTTCAATTATTAATTTAAGGTCAGGACTCTTACTAGTAATAGATTGACCCCAGTACACATCAGAGGAACCAAAGCCACTCTGTCATCTCTCATTCTTAACAAATCTGGACAGTAGCAGATGCAAGGGAACTAGGAAAAGTTAAGAAATTCTTTGGGTAGCAGGTACAGTTATAATACCATGAGGGGAAGCAGGCATAATTTTAATTTCTCCCTCATAATCACTATCTATAACACTTGGATAAATCTGCAGACCTTCTACAGTAGAACTGCTTCATTCTAAAAGAAATCCCCAAGTTTCTGCAGGTAAAGGTCCAAAAACTCCTATAGACAGAGTTTGAATTTCCATTTCTGGGGTTAATACCTCATGGGTGGTAAAAATGAGGTCCAATCCAGCACTTCCCTGATAAGTTAAAAAATGGATTTCCTTGGCTGGGCAGCAGCTTCATGCCCTCATAAGCTGCTTGCTGTGGGCGTCTCGGGGCCTGAGGCTGTCCCCTCTGCTCATTTCCCAACACGGGATGCCCCTGAATATCTGTCTTAGATTTACATTCCCTGGCCCAGTGGTTACCCTTTCTGCGTTGAGGACAAACTCCTGGGGTGTAGTCTGATTGTCTGCTCTTGGCACCCCTATTCCTAGGACAATCATTTTTAAAATGACCCAAACCTCCACACTTAAAACATACTTTATTCCCTCATTTCTACATAGAGTTCCTTGCAAGCAGCGGCCAAGGCCCAATCTCTGCACAAAGACGAATATAGCCCACTAAGTCTGTCTGTCCTTTGTATGGCCAAAGAGTGGCACAACATGCTGCACTCTCATAAGCCAATTGTGTAACAAAAGGATTTCTCGTTTGAAAATCTCCAATAATTCTACTAGCTGCTTTTAGAAGCTTATCCACAAAGTCCTGGAAAAGCTCATCAGGGCCCTGCCGAATACTGGCTAAACTTCCACTAAGATCCCCTTTAGTCAGTAACTGATTCCAAGCAAGGTGGGCAGCCATTGCAACCTGTGCATACACTCCAACAGGAAACCCAATCTGATTAGCATTGCTTTCATATTGACCTTCTAAAAGCATGTCAGTATCCCAATCTGGCTTACCTGTCTGAGCATTCAAAGCGGAAGTTCTCTTACTGGCTTCTTGCCATTCAGAACTCCAAAGTAAGAAATCTCCTCCTGACAAAGTAGCCTTACATAGAGTCTTCCAATCTTGGGGGGTTAAAATTTGACTCTACCACAGTATCCAATAATGCTGTGTGAAAAGAGCTGTAGGGCCATACTGTGCCATAGCTGTTTTTAACTCCTTTATCACCTTGAACTTCAAAGTCTGATATTGTGTGACTCTATTTTTCTGCTGGTCAATTATCTCAGCTATCAGATTATTATTATTATTATTATTATTATTATTATTATCTTAGCACATCAGATGTGTCCTTCCCTTTCCCTGGAGCCTGACTTAACAGCTCTTTCTAGTGGTGATTGGTATATCTCAGAATAGCTGTTCTTCCCTGTACTTGACACCTTTTTTTTTTTTAAGCTCCTGTAGCTCATTAGTCAATTTCTGCAACTTAATTTTAAACTCTAATTTTCTTAGTTGCGTGTCCATTTGAGTAGTATCTCTTACAGTAGAGGCCATAGGTGGAGGTCAATCCTCATCATAATATTTGGCAGCTCCTTTTTCTGAATGAGCTTCTTCATCTAAAGTTAGCTCATCATGAGGATCTCTATACCTTTCTAATTTAGGGTTTAGAGGGCTCTTTTCTGAGAAAACCCTCTCTGGCAGGCATTCTTCCTGAAATTCTTCAAGCTTTCCCTGGGCACTATCCAGGTCTCTTCATCAAAGCATCTCTTATGAGTGCCCAGAGGCAGAGGGTGAAATTATCTGCCTGGGTGTTTCTCAGAGCTTCTCCAATTCTCTCCCATTCTTCTCTTATCTAAAATTTTTTCTCCTCAGGTCCATGGGCAGCAAGAATCTATCTGATCTGAATAGTCTTCTAACAATTGTTCTTCAAACCCTACTTCTCTCCCCTGAAACAGCTCTTGAAGGCTGCGGACAAATGCTTGTTTAGAATTTTCTGATCCCATTTTCCACTCTCAACCCCTAAGTGCATCAGATCAATGCTATCCCAACTTAGCCTGTATCCTTTCACACCTACAGCAGCAATTTCAAAAAGACGAAGTTTAAGGCCAGTGCTAGCATGAATACTGTATGTTGCTTACCATGCCAGATATCATCTTCTTATGTTTTCTGTGGAGCTCCACCAAGACAGTGTTTCCCTCAGTTGGTCCTGTGTTCAGACCCTATGTTAGGCACCACATGTAGCCACTTGCAGCTACATGAGCCGGGTTCCCAAAAAGGAAGGCTGGAGCTGTATGAGAGAGACGGTGAGAGAAGAATGAGAACAAGACAAGTATTGATAAAGGCCCAAAGTTTACTTTTTGAGTCTGAACTTAAAAAGGGGAAAGTCCATCCCCTACCACGCTGGGCTCTCATTGCTCTGTCACCAGGCTGTTGCTTAGTCAGGATTGCCTCAGGAAGACAGGTTCAGCTTCTCAGCAGGTAGTGGTGTCTTGAAGAAAACCGGAGATGTGGCAGAACAATAGACCTTAACTAGGTTGGAAGACTCCACCATAGGTGGGCTAGCTGGCAGTGGCAGAGCAGGTCTAAGCCAGCCTGCTCAAGGCTGGGGAAGGGTACAAACTCCATATCAAAATGCTCTGACAGAAATGTCCCTGTGGCGCCTTCTGCTGGTCACCTCAAAATGCCCTTGCAAATACCACTGCTTCCATATTAAGCAATTAGAATCTGAAGGAGGAAGATCCCAAAATGTTTGAAGAAACAGACCCCAAGGAGTGGAAAGAGCTCCTCAAACATCTTTACTTTTGTGAACAATGGAAACAATTTCCACAGAAATGAAACTGTCAGTTCCACTGACACAACCGCTAACAGCTGTCAGAGGAAGGCTGGCTTCTCTGCACCTTGGATAAAAGCTCAGAACTGAGGTGTCCATGACATCTTTGCCTGTTATTGACAGAACTCAGGGGACCAATGTCCACTGGGTTCCAGCAGGACTCTGAATTCAAGCTATATGAGGCACTCTGATGTGTGGTATTTAGCTGACGTCAGTTCAGCTAATGTCAGGGTAGAGGCTGAGAATCCTGTCAGTTCTCACTGGATGACCACACATAGAATACAGAGTTGAACACATTGTGCTTTGCAGTCAGTTTGTGAGCTTAAGAAATAAACCTATTCAAGGCTGCCTAGATGGTTCAGGAGGTAAAGGTGACTGCCACCACTCTGAGTTTGGACCCTGGGACCCACATTGAAGGAGCAGATTGATTATCAGCTGTCTTCTGACCTCCAAACACCCATGGTGACACACTCCCCCGCCCCCCACAAAATATAACAAAATATTTTAAAATCTATTCAGTTTAACAAAATTCATTTTCTAAGAGGAAAAACTGTGCCTTGTTCATTTTACAAGGTTCCTATGACAGTAGCTATAGGATTTATATGATAACTTATGATTTTTCTTGGCTACTGTAGAGGTTAATTTTGACAACACAACAAAAACTAGAGTTCCCTGGGAAAAGGAAACCGAAACTGAGGAATTCCCTGCATTGCCCTGTAGGCTTCTCTGGGGAGGCATTTTGTTGCTTACTGGTTGTTACAGGACGGCCCACCCATCTTGTGGGTGGTTCCATCCCTAGGCTGTAGAAGCAAAGTATGTGAGCATGCAGTGGAACCAAGCCAGCAAGCAGCATCCTTCCATTGTTTCTGTTTGAACTTCTAGCCTGGCCTTCCTCAGTGACGGCCTGTGATCAGGATGTGGAAGCCCCAAGTCACCTTTCTCCCCCTGGTTGCTTTTGGTCTCTGTTTTATTACAGCAATAGGAGGCAAACTAAGCCAGATGCTAATTTTAATTCAGTTTCCCAGGATTTTTCCCTCCTTATTTCCTTCTTTGCAATGGTTAGTTTTAAAGTCAATGTTAGAATCACCTGAGTATGGGGGTGTCACTGAGAGAGTTGTCCTGATTGCCTTAATTGATGAAAAGACCAGTCCCCAAATACAGGTAGCATCTCAGACAAAAAAGGACATGGGCAGCAGAAGAAAGTGTATCTGCCCTTTGCTTACTTGGCTTCTTTCCTCTGGCCACCAAGTTAATTCGTGTCTTTGCTGCTGCTGTGAACTCTTTCAGAAACATTTTCAGGCTTCCCACATGGACTAAGGACCAATGGCTCTCCAGAAACTTTCTAGGTTTGGGGCACCAGATTAGGACTGCTGAGACATTTGCCTCAAGCATCAAGTAAACACTAAGTTCTTAGCCTCTCTGGTTTGAGACAACTGTTACTATCTTAATGTAAACTATCTTGATAAAGTATCTTAATATAGGCATGAATATATATTGATTATTGGCCCTGTTCCTCTAGAGATCTTAGTGTTCCCTTCTCAACTACTCAAATATCTTTTCTTTTAATGTAGGCTCCAATATTTTAGTCATATGAATTTGTGGTCCTGGATTCCAATCTTCTCATCTCCATTTTCATTTTGTTCTTGATTTCAAGATCACCAATAAATCATGATGATGCACTTAAATTCTTCTGTCCCAAGTCCCAGAACCCAGGATAACAGACCCATTGGAGACCTTAGTATCATTTAGGAGACTGCCCAGAATTCAGGGTGGTGCAGAAAGCTGGAGGGGCAGGTGCCACCAGCAGGTTGTGTGGTGAGTGTGAGGGCGGCCTCAGGTTTTCAGGGTGTGCTCTTAGGAAGTCAATTAGAAATCTCAAATATCTACATATCTGAAGTGTTGGGAGTGACCCTGTTTGTATGTTAACTGCCTTGTCAGTCATAAGTGTTACTTACAAAGTCTTGGCCTTAGTGGAAAAGTACTAGCTTAGTTGAGATTTCTGTGAGAAAAGTTGAGGCCTCTGTAGGAAAGTACTGCCCCCAGTTAAGTACAAATTGCTATAGATCTTGTGGACAGGTACCTAGCAACACACTCTGTTCTGTTCCTCCTGCTGAACTTTTTACCTAGTCAATATCCTGCTTTTGAGAACAGGTGCATTCCCCCAGAAACAAAGCGATTATGTGTCATCTCCCTCCCCATACCCTGCTTCTATGGGTATAAAACCTGCCTGAGAAAAATAAAATTTGTCAGCATGATCAGATTTTTTTTGACTTGCTGTCCATTCTTTGTGTTTCTGCCGCAGAACCTCTGGGCCCCTTTGTCTGCGTGGAATGGGTCTCTAGTCGCAGGTGGACAAAGCATAGGATGAATTGACAGGCAGATGCACACAGGAGAGGACGTGTGGAATCTGAATGTATTTTTTAAATCGAGCATTAGACTTTTTATGCAGAAGACAATAAGGAAGTTGGGTGACATGCCTCTGATTTTGGACAATCTTTCTTAAGATGACTTATACCTTAAACACTTTCTTTTATAACCTTTTATGGTCCTGTAAGGCCGCAACCATAGTCAAACTGTTTGTGTGAGGGTCTAATTTCTGCGCAAAGATGAATATATCTAGTTAACTCTGCCTTGCTTTGTATGGCTGAATGGCCAAAGTGAGCGCATTAGTGTAATCTTGTAGTAATCTTAATTATAGGTGAGTTAAAAATCTTAAGCTTTCGATCAAACTGAAAACTGCAGTCAATGGGACACTGGCAATTTTAACCAGAATTTTAAAGTTTCTTTTGCAATATTAGAATATATCTATAACTTTTGGAAAGCAAGACCTAATTTTAAACAATTATTCTTTTTAAAATCAATACTAGAAACATCACTATCACGTTATGAAGTTTGGCTGCCAATTCATGAATGCATGGCAGTGCAAAATTTAATGTTCCATTAAAGAGATGTTGTTTTAAAATCTTATCTCTATAAGTCTACTTTTTAGGATAAGAATTACATAATATATTATCTCAATTTAGAAGTATCTCTAGAGGACTAGTTTTCTGGGCTGGTTTATGCCAGGTGCTTTTGTTTGAAAATGACTCCAGCCCTGAGTTACTACTTAAGCTAACTTAACCAGTGTTATACCTTTTTAATCATACCCAAATAACTTATAAGCCAATTCTCTATGACTAAGATATACAGATTATATTTATACCTTTAAGACCAATGAAAAACCAAATGAAGTGGCTGCACGAATCTTATAAATTTAGATCAATTAAAGAATTTTACTTTTTATAGCTATAAGATAAAAAAAGCAATTTGTCATTTGCTAAACACAATAATCACAAAAATGCAGAGAATTTTTAAGGAAAAACAACTATCAGCTTATTTGCCTTAGAATTAAGAGGTTGCAGACTCCTTTTCTTTAAAAACAAGTTTTTCAGCAGGACCTCTCCTGCTGTGCTTGATTTTTGGCTCAAGTGAGGGGCCTCTCTCAGTTGTGCAAACTGAGAGTGAATCAGCAGGTAAAGTTTTAACCATTTTTTTTTTCAACATGAAACATAAAACAGTCATTCAGACAACAAAACAATCATTCAGACAACGAAATAAAAACATACATGAACTGACATGTGATTGGTGCACCAAACATTAGACAATATAAAGAGGGTAGAAAACTTCTCCTGTAGGGGCCAGAGAGAATAAAACAGGGCGTCCCCCGATTTCTCTCTGTCCCTGGGAGAGTTCTAAAATCCATTTTCCTCTATCCCTTCCTTTCCTTTCCTGCTTGTATGAGGCAGGTTGTCAAACCAAGATTAAAATCCAAAAATTTCTAACAGCTTCTGGCAAGCATCCAAAACTTCTAATTTATTTAATCTGAGGGCAATTTTTTTTTTTTTCGAGAAAACACACAATCTCTATACACTAAATGTCTCAAATAGCCTAAAAGTTTACCATGCTGAATCTCTTTTGAAGCCATCATCAGTCCACACTTTGTCAAATATTTTATAGCCATCTGCAAAAACGCTCTCTATTTTCTGCAACCAACAAAAATACTATCTATAGAATGAATTATATATGTTTGAGGAGATGACTTAACTTCCAATAAAGCCTTGTCTACGAGTTTTTGGCACAATATAAGATTGGGAAGTTGTAAATAAGGTAACAGTAAGAAGTGACCTATATTTTGACCTTTATGAAGTCTCTTTTTATACTTTAACCATAACTTTTAATTTTACCTAAAGTATCAGAATCCACAACTTGAAGTTTTTCTTATAACTGGGGCTGTGTCCTACAATGAGGTCCACAACTCCTAAGAGACTGCCCCTGTAGTTTTTTGCCTTACTTGCTTCTTTAGTGAGCAGAGTCCCATCTTTATGGGACTTTGACCTGCAATCATTCCTCCAAAGTTTTCTCCACCACAGCCTGGACAGAGACCTGGAGAAAGTCCCTTCTTGTTTCCCGAGGGATTCTTACAATCTTTACTCAGGTGCCCCGGTTTTTTACAACCGAAACATGCAGTTCCATAGTTCTTTGTCTTACCCACTTCTCTAGTGAGCAGAGTCCCATCCTTATGGGACTTTGGTTTATATTCACTTCTCCAGTGTTTGTCACAACGCTGGAAGGAACCCAAAGGAATGCTCTTCTTGTCTTCTGAGAGATTTTTACAATCTTTTCTCAGGTGCCCCGGTTTTTTATAACCGAAACATGTAATTCCATAAGTATTTCTGACATAGGCGCCGAATTTCTTCCCTTTCCTTGCTGCGGCGTAAGCTATCCCCTGAATTAAGGCCGGTGCTACACATGCTTTAATATAATCTTGTAGGGAACTTGTCTTACGGATTGGTCTGTTCAGGTCTTGGCACAAGGTATTCACGTTTTCTCAAGCCAATTTTTTTATTATTACATCAGTCCCTTCGGAGGGAGGAAGCATCCTATCTACTCGCTTCCAATCCTCCAATGTCAAGCTTCTCTTCTCTGGAAACCAGGGACTGATTTTTTTGCATGAAATCATAAAATTTATCCGAGACCTTTAGGCCTCTTCCAGACAACATGTGCTTGAAGACCGATAGAAACAACCTCTTCCCTTTCAATTCTGACTGCCCCATGATAAAACTTACTCTTTTCTTACCTGATCTACGAATCAGCCTGTCTGCATCATGGTCACGACGAGATCCTATCTTTGCCTGAGAAAATAAAGATGAGAAAGAAAAATGAAAGAAAAAGAAATAAAGACTAACCCGCTCTGGTGTCCCTGTTCGGGCGCCAACTGCCGCAAACCCTCTGGGCCCCTTTGCATGGAACGGGTCTCTAGTCACGGGTGGACAAAGCGTAGGATGAATTGACAGACGCACACAGGAGAGGTCGTGTGGAATCTGAATGTATTTTTCAAATCGAGCATTAGACTTTTTATGCAGAAGGTAATAAGGAAGTTGGGTGACATATTCGCAAGGTACAAATGAGGTAACCGGAATCTTACATAAAACAGAGGAATGTAAACACAAAAGGTCTAACGGGAACCACCTGGGATAGAATTCATTGATAACAACTGGGATCAACAAGGGTTCCACCTAAGATTCACTAATCTTAGAAGCCAGGGTCAAGGGCTTCACGCCCTTGCCAAAGTTCCTATTTTAGTCTATTTTATAGTCCACTTTCCCCTTAGGCCATTGTAAATACGTGTGTATGGGTGTAGCTCTGCTATAGTTCTAAGTATCTATTCTGGTTTCTCCTTCAGTCTGAAACTTCCTTCTTCCTTAGTGATGGTAAATTCCTGTGTAAGGGAGTGACTTAGCTTTTTCATTCTTACTGAATTTCAAGCCCATGGTCTTGCTCAAGGATGTTCTAGGACTGTTGGAACACTAAGGCTTTATCTATGTCAGAATTTAATCTTAAAAGGCACTTATAATAGGATAATACTGGAAGAGAGCACGTGGATCCATACACTAGACTAACGCGGGAATGGAAAATTAATGTATGGGTTAGAGAGAACTCCAGACTCCAGGAGCGAGTGTGAAACTCTTTTTGCTTCATGAGCAGCTTTTAAGCCTCTCGGCTTGTCAAACTGACTTGACCGGAGTGCATGGCATGTTTCTTGTCCCCCATTCTCTCCACAGGTGGTTCCTCAGACCCTGTTCAACTGTCCCACTTGTTGGGGCAAACTGGCGCCCAAACAGGGACTCCAGGGGATCACAGAGGAGAGAACACCGCTCATCACTGGAGTAGACGTATCTGCTCATCTTGAGAAGCACCAGAAAGTGACTTCAGTTTGGCACGATGCCATGGACCAACCCACCATAAGACAGTCCGGGAGGAATAAGTCAAGCGGCACAGATCTTAGGAGAAATACTGGAAGACATGGGACAAGCTTTCAAAGCAGTCACTTTTTGTGATAGGGCTCAAGGAGTCATTCAAAACACAAGGAACTAGGGTTAAAAAAAGGATTTAATAAAATATTTAGATTTTGTGGGAGACATTTGTCCTTAGTTCCCCCAAGAGGGGACAATTGATGAGATACGCTGGCACAGAGTTGGTGATTGTTTCAATGATTATTATAAAGCATTTGGACCTGCAAAAATACCTGTTACTGCCTTTATCTACTGGTCCCTTATTAATGACGTTTTTAGAATCACCCCTGAATGGCCAGATCTCCAGAATTTAGTGTCTGAGGGAGAACGATCTCTTAAGAAATCCACCTCCCCTTTCCCCCTCCTCCACCATCACTGTTGCTGGAAGAGCAGTTTCTTAGAGAATCTGTCTCCCATCCTCCTTCAGCTAATCTAGTAACTCATACACCACCTCTGTCTCCTTTAAGAGAGGAATCTTTGCTGCTCTGCCTTCTGTGGCTGATGGTATCACGGGTCTCCCCTATTTTCTCCAGTCACTAGAGGCCAAATGGCTTGATCTAACACCTTCCCCCCTGCTCCTGCCTCCATGTGCACCTATAGACGCACAGAGCAATGTGTCTTCCTGAGATGTGTTCTGTGTAGGCTGTGTCAGTTGCTCCAAACCACTCCACATCTGACCTGACTGACATTCATTTGAATACTGTGGATTTATTTTCTGATGCCATTTCTGGTGGCAGTGATTTCCAGGGCTAGCTGTGTATCCCCTGTATAGGGTAATAGAAGTCACAAGGGGGGAACTGTTTGCAAAATTATCTGGGCCCCTATGTATTGCTTTTAGAGTTTTCCTGATTTTTAGCAGCTGTCCTGGAATTCTTAAGTTTGATGAGATTTAAAACCCCTGCTCTGTAAATATCCTCCTCCACTGCTAACTGGCTGAGCCAACCCAAAGTTCCCTCCATTCCTTCTGCTCTGTCTGTGGCAGCTGCTGCTGGTGCTGCCGATGCACAGACATCCAGGTTCCAGTCGAGCTGAGGTCTTGACGCCGGTGGGACCTGATGGGTAGTAATTTCCATTTACATGGGACATGGCATTCGATCAAGTTTCCTGGACCCCTGGCTCCTGTCGAAGTTACTACCTCCACAGTACCCACAGGAGAGGCTCATGGCATTCAGTCATGTAGACAATGTCCCAAGCTTCTGGCCTTCTGGCTAGACTCCTCCCCACAGTTACCTAGCAATAGCAAGATAACAAGCCCACTATAAGAGGGTCTGTTTGGCCCCTCCACACTCTCTTAAGCTAAGCCCTCACTCTCTTTAAGCTTTCTTACTCTCTAGCCTTTCTTCTCTCTCTTTCCCTTCCCCCTTCTCTCCTCTTGCCCATGGCCAGTCTCTCTCTCTCCTTTTATCTTTTCTCTTTTCTCCTGTCTTTCTGGCAAGTGGAGACTCTTACAAGATCTCTTTGTGTTTAATAAAGTTATGATTCCTATGACAACCCTGCAGCAGATAAGTCAAGCCATATCTTCCCAAACCTCATTTCAAATTCATTATCCTGCCCCACTCTACTTTATTGTCTGTGTTACCACATCTTCCCAAACCTCATTTCAAATTCATTATCCTGCCCCACTCTACTTCATTGTCTGTGTTACCACACATACTCCGGTGGGGGTCTTCTGGTAGAAGCCCCGGGCTCCCGCCAAAAAGGGATGTCCTTTGTTATGGGTATATCTCCCCTCAAGTCCAAGTAAGGTCTTGGCAAACTATTATTCCTTGTCTGCCTCCCTAATTGTCAAAGGAAGGAAAATGTCCAGACAATATTTTGACAAAGATCCTGATATTATCATTATCTCCTATACCTCAGATCAAGTTGAATGGCTTCTTCAATCTAGTGATGATTGGGCCATATCCTGTGCCTCCTTTGTGATCATTATAGATAATCATTATCCAAATGATCCCCTTATACAATTTGTTAAGATGCATTCCTTGGTTTTCCCCAAGTCACCTCCAAGACTCCACTCCTTGAAGACACCGTGGTGTTTACAGATGGTTCCTCAACAGGCAAAGCTGCCTATGTTTTACAAGATCAGGTTATTTCAGTGCAGTCCCCATATTCCTTTGCCCAGCTGGTGGAATTTTTTGTAGTTCAAAATGTTACCAATGACCCCATTTAGTTTGTATATTGATGGTGCTTACGTGACTTATTCTATTCCTGTTTTAGAGACAGTCCCATATATTAAGCCTGCTTCCACATTATTTGTGGAGATTCAATCCCTAGTTCTTTCTTTTTTTTTTTTTTTTCGAGACAGAGTTTCTCTGTATAGCGCTGGCTGTCCTGGAGCTCACTTTGTAGACCAGGCTGGCCTCGAACTCAGAAATCCACCTGCCTCTGCCTCCCAAGTGCTGGGATTAAAGGTGTGCGCCACCACGCCCGGCCAATCCCTAGTTCTTAAAAGGACAGTGTCATTTTTGTGGGACATTTGAGAGCCCATTCTTGCCTGGGTGGTCCTCTGTTACATGGGAATGCCCTGACTGACGAGGCCCCTCACGCAGCATTCCCTGCCCTACGTGATTCCATAGATTTGGCTAAATGAGCTCATGCTTTGCATCATTTAAATGCTTCTACCTTAAGCCAAATAGTCAAGATTTCTAGAGATCAAGCAAGAGAAATTGTTAAGTCCTATGGTGGATGCGCCACTCTGCTGCCGGTTCCTCATCTGGCAGTTAACCCTAGGGGACTCATTCCTAATGAACAATGGCAGAAGGATGTTATCCATCTTCCCTCCTTTGGAAAATTAAGTTATGTGCATGTTACAGTTTATATCTATAGTGGATTTATACATGTGTGTCCCCTTTTTGGAGAGGTGTTGCATGATGTAATAATACATATTTTACAGTACATGGCTGCCATGGGAAAAACCACAGATTATTCAAATTGACAATGTCCCTGGTTATACAGGAACCAAGTTCCAACAGTTTTGTTCCAGTTTGACATTAAACATGTCACTGGTGTTCCCTATAATCCTCCGGGTCAGGGCATTGTAGAACGAGCCAATCAGACTTTTAAGAATACACTTCAGCCATTGACTGAAGTCACAGATGCTTACTCCCCCTTGACGCCTTGAAATAGGCTTAATCAGCCGGGCCGTGGTGGCCTTTAATCACAGCACTTGGGAGGCAGAGGTTGGTGGATTTCTGAGTTTCAGGCCATCCTGGTCTACAAAGTGAGTTCCAGGACAGCCAGGGCTACAAGAGAAACCCTGTCTCGAAAACAAACAAACAAAAACAAAAACAAAAAGAAAAGAAAAGAAAAGAAAAAGAAATAGGCTTAATCATGCTCTCTTTGTTCTTAACTTCTTGTCCCTGGGTAATGAAGGCAGGTCAGCAGCTGACCCCTGTGGCATCCTAAATTACAAGATTCTCATGCATTAGTGCAATGGAGAGATCCCTTCACTGGACAGTGTAAAGGACCAGATCCCATCCCTATATGGGGACAAGGGTCTGTTTGCATTTATGACAAAGAAAATGCTGGCCCAAGATGGTTACCAGAGAGGCTAGTAAAAACTGTTAACCCACCCGTGTCCAGAATGGAGTAATCATCTCTTCCTGAGACAAATCTCATTTCCTTTCCAGATGCTGATCCAGGCAAAGATACTCATGATCCTGTGGCTGACTAGAATAACCACCAACCTTCAAAAGCCTCCACCCAAATGTCCTAATCATAGATACCTCCCTTGGAATTACACTTGCTTGGTCCTCTCAGAGAGAAATGACGTTGTTTGGGCCACTTCTAAGATCTCCACCAATTTGATTTATTCTTTTTACAGCAGGGAGGGCTGTGTGCAGCTCTTAGGGAAGAATGTTGCTTTTATGTAAATAAGACAGGGATGGTCAAAGAATGCATGAGAAAAGTAAGAGAAGGCCTAGAAAAAAGACAGACAGACAGAGAGAGAGAGAGAGAGAGAGAGAGAGAGAGAGAGAGAGAGAGAGAAGAGAGCTGGTATAAAAATTGGTTTTCAACCTTTCCGTTGTTGTCAACCCTACTTCCTTCCACTTTGGAACCATTAGTTGGATTGTTTTGCTTATTTCTTTTTGTCCCTGGGCCCTTAATAGACTTAATAACTTTGTGAAATGTCAGATAGACGATTTGACAGCAAAACCTATCCAGGTGCATTATAAGCTAGCTATGGAGGATCAAGAGACTCGAGACGAGGTTGTTATTCCATCCAAGGTGTTCCTAAAGGTCATCTCCACCCAACCTAAGATAGGGGACTCCTGCCCCAGGACCAAGTAGAAAGGGGCCACCCAGAACCGCCTTTGACCGGCAATCTAAGTTCTTGTTTGGTCTGCGAGGCAAACACTGTAGGGAATATAAAGCAAAAACTAAAAACATTTTTTTGGGGTTCCCTGAGGGACAAGTCTGACTGCATAGGGGTTGATGTCCAAAAACTATCCCCTCTTCAGGAAAAAGACATCAGGATGGGTATGGTCCCCATTCCTCACTGGACTACACCAGGAGGACCAGAGCCATTACAAGGTCCCCTTTAGTCAGTGGAGGTCAGGCCTCTATGCCTGCCTTAGCAAAGAATAAAATTGCCATGGTCCTTGTATACTAAAAGGAAGGGGGAGCTGTTGGGAGTGACCCTGTTTGAATGTTAACTGTGTTGTCAGCCATAAGTGCTTACTTACAAAGTCTTGGCCTTACTGGAAAAGTACTAGCTTAGTTGAGATTTCTGTGAGAAAAGTTGAGGCCTCTGTAGGAAAGTACTACCCCCAGTTAAGTACAAATTGCTATAGATCTTGTGGACAGGTACCTAGCAACACACTCTGTTCTGTTCCTCCTGCTGAACTTTTTACCTAGCCAATATCCTGCTTTTGGGAACAGGTGCATTCCCCCAGAAACAAAGCAGTTCTGTGTCATCCCGCTCCCCATAACCTGCTTCTATGGGTATAAAACCTGCCTGGGAAAAATAAAATTTGTCAGCATGATCAGATTATTTTTTGACTTGCTGTCCATTCTTTGTGTTTCTTGTCCCCCATTCTCTCCATAGGTGGTTCCTCAGACCCTGTTCGACTGTCCAGCAGGTTGGGGCACTGAATTGGCAAGTATATCATTGGGTGATGTGATTTTGTTGTTCTGGCATATTTTAACTGACAATGATTGAACATGTTTATGAAGCTTGCTGCTGTGTATTGTATGCACTGGGCAATGACTCTGTCAGGGCAGCTGGGATCACCACTATCTCAACCATCATTTCAGAACACGAGCATAATTTCTTTATAAACTACAATGTTGAAAATAAAATTTTGAAAAGAAAAGAGGTTAAAGTAACAGTGAGTTTAGAGGGAAAGGGTCAATAAAACATCAGAAAATCAAACACTGTTCCCTTTAAAGCAGTTTAGTATGAACATCAACTGGCAATTACCATTGAATGAGAAACTCTTGGTTAAAAAGTTACCCTCATTTAGCTAGTTCAGGTTGAAGGAAAGGGAAGACCCAGGAGGTACACTCATGGCCAAGCTTAAAAGGGGATGCTTCTGAAAGAGCAACAGGTCAATAAAAGCATGCTGAATGAAGGCACACCTCATTGGCTCCCTCAACTCACTACCTCTTGATTCTTCATGCCACAGCAGTTAGTTTTTATAGCACATGTCCAGGATTGCCTAACACCTTCTATATTAGCTCATTTAATCTCCAAAACATTTCAGTGAAATAGAAACTGTCATCACCCCAGCAAACAGACAACAAAATGGAAGTTCACATGGAAACGGTAACTTGACAGAAGTCACATAGCTAGAGCAGATTGTGCAGAGTATGTTCTCCCAGCAACCAATTTATAACTTCCCAAGGAAATGTTATGCCAAGGGCCTGAGAAAAGTTCTATCTGTATGTGTGCACATGTACACATGTATACGAATGTTTGAATGTAGTAGAAACATCACTATTAATTTTAAGAATTCTCTGGTGCTTTGAACTGGCTCTCTAACTTTTATGGCCTTGACCTTGATCTGGCAGAGATGGGTGAAAAGTGTGGAGATAAACATAGAAAGCCATGAAGGACAGGGGGAAGCCTAGCGGAGAGAGGACTTGGGAGGACTATCCTATTTTGTCTTATATGGTATGAAAGTTCAGTTTATAGCACATCCCTGCTTCTATCCAGGCCCTTGAGAGTCTGAGGCAGGAAGATTATAAGTTGAGGACAACCTGGACCACATAGCCAGATCCTGTGGGAGGTGGTAGGAGGTATGGCAGCAGGGGAGAGGTGTTAGAAAAGGATGTGTCCCAAGCTTGCTCTTGATTGACAAGGAGGAAGACTGAGCTGTTTGTCCCCTTAGGAGGATTGTGAGTACATAGTCTTTTTCTAACAAGAGACAAGGAGAAGGGGATCACAGGGGTTGTGAGCTGCCAGTTAAGGGTGCTGGGAATTGAATTTGAGTTCTCTGCAAGAGTAGAAAACACTTATAACCACTGAGCCATCTCTAGTTTTTGAACTAGAACACTTAAAATGCAGAAAGGAGCATTAAGGAATTAAAATGAGCTAGAAACGTAAATAATTTAAAAAATGAACATTCAGGGCTATTCATGCTCGTGGATGTCTTTAATCCTCATGCTCAAGAGCAGAAACAGGCAGATCTTTCTGAGCTCAAGGCAGCCAGGGTTGTACAGTAAGTCACGCTTATTAAAACATTTATACTTTATTTGCAAATATGCAATAGTTAACTAGATTTTGTCACCGAGGATATCCCTACCCCAAATCCAGCCAGTTCTTTTTTAAATATATGATTCAGCACCTTCTGATATTAATCATGTTAGCATTTATGTGGAGATTTTCAGGATGCAGTCTTGGTTTTGTAAAAACATATTTGTTGTAGGTTTGAGGTGATCCTTAAGACACTGGCACTGACCTTATGACACACTTGTGTATCTTTTTTTTTTTTTTTTTTTTTTTTTTTTGAGACAGGGTTTCTCTGTAGCCCTGGCTGTCCTGGAACTCACTTTGTAGACCAGGCTGGCCTCCAAGTCAGAAATCTGCCTGCATCTGCCTCCCAAGTGGTGGGATTAAAGGTGTGTGCCACCACGCCCGGCACACTAGTGCATCTTAACAGAGTGTTAGAGCCATGTGGTGGCTTGAATATGCTTGGCCCCATGGGTGTGACCTTATTGGAATAGGTGTATAATTTCCTTTGTTGGAGGAAGTGTGTCATTGTGGGAGCAGGCTTAGAGAGGTTCCTTTGGGCTGCCTGCAGAAGACAGTCCCCTTCTGGATGCCATCTGAATGCTTTTGGATCAAGGTGTAGAACTTCTCTAGCATCATGTCTACCTAGATGCTGCCATGCTTCCCACCATGATGATACTGGACTGAACAACTGAAAGTATAAGCCAGACCCAATAAAATATTTCCCTTTATAAGAGTTGCCTTACTAAACCACCAACCAAAGAGTGCACATGGGGAGACCCCTGGCTCCAGCTGGATATGTAGCAGAGGATTCCCTTACTGGATTTCATCACTGGGAGGGGAGTCCCTTGGTCCTGTGGAGGCTTGATGACCCAGGTTAGGGGAATGCTAGGGTGCTGAGTCAGGAGTGGGTGGGCAAGTGGGGGAGCACCCTCATAGAAGCAGGGGGAGGGGACAGGGCAGTTGTGGAGGGGAAACTGGGAAAGAGGAAAACATTTGAAATGCCAATAAATAAAATAACCAATAAAAAAATGAAAAATTGCTTTGTCATGTTGTCCCTTCATAGCAATGGAAACTCTGACTAAGATGAAGCTCTAATAGGTTTTTTTTTAATTAGGTATTTTCCTCGTTTACATTTTCAATGCTATCCCAAAGGTCCCCCCATACCTCTTACACACACCCCCAATCCCCTACCCACCCACTCCCCCTTTTTGGCCCTGGCGTTCCCCTGTACTGGGGCATATAAAGTTTGCAAGTCCAATGGGCCTCTCTTTGCAGTGATGGCCGACTAGGCCATCTTTTGATACATATGCAGCTAAAGACAAGAGCTCCCAGGTACTGGTTAGTTCATATTGTTGTTCCATCTATAGGGTTGCAGTTCCCTTTAGCTCCTTGGGTATTTTCTCTAGCTCCTCCATTAGGGGCCGTGTGACCCATCCAATAGCTGACTGTGATCATCCACTTCTGTGTTTTCTAGGTAGGTCCCGGCATAGTCTCACAAGAGAGAGCTATATCTGGGTCCTTTCAGCGAAATCTTGCTAGTGTATGCAATGGTGTCAGCATTTGGAAGCTGATTATGGGATGGATCCCTGCATATGGCAATCACTAGATGGTCCATCCTTTCGTCACAGCTCCAAATTTTGTCTCTGTAACTCCTTCTATGGGTGTTTTGTTCCCATTTCTAAGAAAGGGTAAAGTGTCCACACTTTGGTCTTCGTTCTTCTTGAATTTCATGCGTTTGGCAAGTTGTATCTTATATCTTGGGTATCCTAAGTTTCTGGGCTAATATCCACTTATCAGTGAGTACATATTGTGCGAGTTCCTTTGTGATTGGGTTACTTCACTCAGGATGATGCCCTCCAGGTCCATCCATTTGCCTAGGAATTTCATAAATTCATTTTTTTAAATAGCTGAGTAGTATTCCATTGTGTAAATGTACCACATTTTCTGTATCCATTCCTCTGTTGAGGGGCATCTGGGTTCTTTCCAGCTTCTGGCTATTATAAACAAGGCTGCTATGAACATAGTGGAGCATGTATTCTTCTTACCGGTTGGGACATCTTCTGGATATATGCCCAGGAGAGGTATTGCGAGATCCTCCGGTAGTACTATGTCCAATTTTCTGAGGAACCGCCAGACTGATTTCCAGAGTGGTTGTAGCTCTAATAGGTTTTATTTGCCTCTCATTCCACACCAAACACTTTACACACACACCGACTGATAATAGGTAAATTTAAAGTTTTAAATAGAGACCTAGAGGAACTTTCTGAAAATAAGGTGAGTAGCATAAGAAATAGCCTTAAGAATAGACAAAGAGATTACATGGAATTAAAAAGATTCTGCATAGAAAATGTAACTCAGTAGAATAAACAACAGCTTACAGAACGGGAGAGAAATCTTCTCCAGGTTTACTTCAGACAGGAGGTTCAAGTAAAGAACTGCTACAATTAAACTCATACAGAGTTGCTACTAAATAATTGGGCTAATGAAGTCAACAGTGCTCTTGAAAGAAATACAAGTGGCTAATAAATATTTTTAAATGTTCTTTAAACATTTAAACATAAAATCTTTAGCTATCAGTTAAATGCATATTAAAATTCTATTTCAACACCATCTTACCCAGGCAGAATGGCTGTCGTCATTCAAACAGGTAACAACAAATGCTAGAGAAGATACGAGGCCAGAAGGACCCAACACCCTGCTGCTGGAAGTGCCAGCTTTGTACCACTGTGGAGATTGATTTGCAGGTCTCTCAAATAATGGAAGTAGGGCTACCATGTAGCTCACTGAACTACCACTGTGCACACACCCAGAGTTCCTGGTTCCTTCCATAAAGACACTGGTACACCAGTGCTCACTGCCACTTGATTAGCAAGAGCAAGACAATGCAATGAGCGTGCGTGTCAATCACTGGTGAGGGGATGAGAAAAATGGGGCACACATACACAATGGAATTCTACTCAGCCACAAAACAGGACATTACAAAATTTGCAGAAGAGTGAATTCATCTGGAAATTATTGTATTATGTGAAACATCACAGATGCAGGGAGACAAATACCAAATGCTTTCTCTGATTTGTGGAGTTTACACACACACACACACACACACACACACACACACACACACACACTCACACACACCACACACACACACACTCACACTGTCGCTATGGCAGTTTGAATGAGAATGGCTCCCAAAGGCTCAACATATTTTTGCTTGCTTGGTTCCCAGTTGGTGGACAGTTGGAAAAGGAGATATGGCCTTGTTGGAGGAAGTATGTCACTTTGAGGTTTCAAAACTCCATGCCATTCCCAGTCTCTTCCCCCTCCCCCCTCCCTTCCTCTTTCTCCTTGCAGCAATAGACCAGGAAGTAAACCTCTCAGCTACTGCTTCAACACTATGTCTCTCTGCTTTATGCCATGGTGATAATTGTCTAAACCTCTACAACTGAAAGCAAGCCCCAGTTAAATGCCTTGGTCATTACATCTCTTCAGAGCAGTAGAACAGTGACACACACACACACCTGAATTTTAAAAAGAAACAAAAGTAAATGCTTATTTTAAACTCACAGGTGAAATGGCTTGAGTCTGGTTACATTCAAATGCTAATTAATTCTAGAACCTCAGTCCTTATATTATTTCAATGGACTTTTTTTAAAGAAATATATTCTTTTTTAAAAGTGATTTCTATTCACACAGGTTGTATTTATTTATTTTTAAAGATTTACTCATTTATTTTATGTATATGAATACACTGTAGCTGTCTTCAGAAACACCAAAAGAGGGAATCAGATCCCATTACAGATGGCTATGAGCCACCATGTGGTTGCTGGCAATTGAACTTGGGACCTCTGGAAGAACAGTCAGTGCTCTTAACCACTGAGCCATCTCTCCAGCCCAAGAAATATATTCTTAATGTACAGGTAAAGAAAGTGAGTCTTTTGGTAAGACTGTAACACCTATATAATGATAGGTATATATGTTTGTCAAAAGTCTTTTGTTTTGTTTTGTTTTGTTTTGTTTGAGACAGGGTTTCTCTGTGTAGCCCTGGCTGTCCTGGAACTCACTTTGTAGACCAGGCTGGCCTCGAACTTAGAAATCTGCTTGCCTCTGCCTCCCAAGTGCTGGGATTAAAGGCCTGCGCCACCACGCCCTGGTGTCAAAAGTCTTTATGTCAAATTTTCTTTTCACAGTGGTGACTCCAATCCCTAGAAACCGTGCAACTGAAGATCTAGGCGCATTTACAGTGTGTGGGATAGAAAAAGGGACTATGCCATATACCTTTTATTTGTGTATTTATTTGCATGTGTGTTTATACATATATAGATGCACATGTGTGTAGAGGTCAGAGGATAAAAATTCAGATGTCATTCCTGAGGCATTGTGTTCTTTTAGGCTAGACTGGCAGACCTGTGTGCTAAGGATCCACCTGCTTCTACCTCCTCAGTGCTGGGACTACAGACATGTGCACTACACCTGGCTTTTTCCATGTGAGTCTGGGGACCATACGCATGTCCCATGCTTGTAATGTTGAGCTATCCCTCCAACACATATGTTTCATTTAAAAGGTAATTACATTGTTAAAATGCTTTTAATGAAATGTTTGGAGAAGTTAACTTGCTTTCACCAAACTTAAAATGTAAATCTAAAAATTAAACCAAGGACTATGCTGTGTGTAAATATACTTTTGCATTATTGCTGGGTTTTATGGAATATACATGGGTTTTTTTGTTTGTTTGTTTGTTTGCCTATGGTGAGATGGGCTAGTTTCGCTGCTGGGATAGTGAAACTAGCAGTTGGGAACTCATTTCCGACTTCCATCATTTAAGGAATTGCATTATCTTAAGAGTCCAAGTGTTGTTCTTGTGCCTTTAGGTTTAGTGTGTGTGTGTGTGTGTGTGTGTGTGTGTGTGTGTGTGTGTGTGTGTGTATGTGTGCGTGTGCGCATGCATGTGTGTACATGTGTGTGAGTATCTATAGAAGCCAGAAGATGGCATCAGATCCTCTGAAACAATAGTTACTGGTTGTGAGCTGCCCACATGGGTGTTCAAAACTAAACCTAGGTCATATGCCAGAGAATGGAACACTCTTAACTGCTGGGCATTCCAAGAAAATCAATATTATTCTTTTAGAGCAGTTTTGAGTTTAGAGAAGAACTGAGCAGATGGCACAGAGAATCCCCATGTGCCCTTTCCTACTCCAGCTCTCATGGCTTCCTCTTCTCAACACCCTTTGGCA
The DNA here is from genome assembly GCA_921997135.2 of Mus spretus. Classification (NCBI taxonomy): domain Eukaryota; kingdom Metazoa; phylum Chordata; class Mammalia; order Rodentia; family Muridae; genus Mus; species Mus spretus. Next base: position 3,182,973 of record OW971696.1, read on the forward strand.
GAGTGGAATGCTCATTACAGCTGATGAGCCACTGTGGTAGCTCCACTACCAGCTTCCACACTGCCCTCTTCTCACAGACTGCTATCCATTTACTCTGTTGTCCTCAAGTCCTGTAGGTTTTCTTGATGGTCACTGTGGTACTAACTGCCTGTAAATGAGGCCCCAAGACACAGCACCATTCCATTGTTTTTACAATATCATATGTGTAGTGGTGAGTTTTCACTACTCTGCATTGTGCTCCCGGTGAGTGGCATACATGAACCCCCACTCCCCACCCCCTTAATCCCCTCCCAGGAGCTATCTTGGGTCTGCAAATAGAAAACACACACACACACACATACACACACACACACACACACACACACACACACACACACACACACACAAACACAGGTTAATTTGATTTTAAAATGCCTTGACTACCCCAAAGGCTGGGTACTCTAAAACCTTCATCTGCTACCCCAGGCCCAATTGAGGATGTGTCCAGTGTTACTTACCTGAAGTCTCACATGATTGGGTGGCTTTATCACCTGCCTCTACTCCATCCCATTCTTCTTCCCTCATTCAGATGATTCTGCTCTTCCGCTCTGCATTCTTCTGGCACAACTCTCAGTGTCCTGCCCCATGCCCAGATATTGGCAGTTGTCATCTTTATTGATAGACCAAAAACCAACTTGGGACAAGGACCCTCATTGTCTGGACATGAAGATTCAACACATTAGCACCAATGCCCAACATATAAGTACTTATTTCAATGTACTAGATTCTAGTCCTAAGTTGGAAAATTTATAAATCGTAAGTACAATGTCTGGTATATAATAGTGCATTGCAAACATCTGAGGATCCAGTTGGCTTTTGCTTTCATTGTTCATTTTCCTCCCTTAGAGAGAGATGTCCTCCACACATTGGCGATCACACTGAGGTTTGTGGAGGAGCTGAGGTGACCTGGGCAGACACAGGCAAGGACACTGGAAGGATACAGGAGACTCCAGGGGTGCTCTTTGCTCCAGGTATTGTTTTAGCCTTGTCTGTCTGAAGGTCAATCTTATGTGTCAAGTGGATGGAATAGAGAGCTGGCCATATGCTGTTAAACTATTATTTGGGGGTATGGTTGAGGTGTTCCCAAAGGAGTTCAGAGTAAGAAAAATAAGCCCGCACAATTGTGAGTGAGTGTTGCTCAGTCCCCAAGGACTGACAGAGCAGAGGGCAGAGGATGGGACAGTTCTCTCTAGAAGGGCTTTTGTCTTGTACTCCTGCTAGAACACCTCTTCTGGGCTTCTCTGGCTCTGTAACTCACAACTGTACTACCTTCCTTCCTCTCTACCATTTCTTGGATCTCTGGCTACTCAGGTCTTTAGATTCAAGTCTGAATTACCTCTGTTGCTTTCTTGGGCCACCAACCATTGCTGACACTAGATGGCAGACTTTTGACCAAAAATCTATTCAATTCATGCATTAATATAGGTTTTCCCCAACTGTATTATGTCAAAGAAATATAAATCTGTTCCTTCTGCACCTGGATCTGATCCTGTGCCAGAGGGCTCCATATCCAAATAGTGCCAAGGGAGAGCTAGCCTCCCAAGAGTGCCAACAAGCCTGTGAAAGCAGGTAAGTCTACCACTGCTGCTCAGAGGGTCCCTCCCAGAACCCCCAGGACACAGGAACTGAGGAGAATTCTGGAACAGGAGCCTTCCAGTTTCTATCTGCACCCAGATCTGATCCTGTGCCACAATACACCACAAATACTGCTAGGAGAGAGCAGGTCTCCCAGGAGTGCCTACACACCTGTGAGCACAGGTAAGACCACCACTTCTCTTCAAATTCCTGTCCCAAGAGGGACCCCCCCAGAGCTATCAGAACACAGGAACCAAGGAAGAGCTGGGAACAGGATCCTTCTGGTTTCTGTCTGTACCCCAGAGCTGGCCCTGTGCCACAGCTCTCCATACCTAAATTCCTCCCAGAGAGAACTGGTCTCCCAGGAGTACTGACACATAGGCTTACAGGAGGGACAAACCACAGTCAGAGACAGCAAGACCAGCTAATACCAGAGATAACCAGATGGCAAAAGGCAAGTGCAAAAACATTAGAAACAGAAACCAAGACTTCTTGGCATCAGAACTCAGTTCTCCCACGACAGCGAGCCTTGGTTACCAACACACCAGAAAAGCAAGACTCTGATTTAAAATCACATCTCATGATGATGACAGAGGACTTTAAGAAGGACATAAATAACTCCCTTGAAGAAATACAAGAGAACACAAGTAAATAGCTTTTCCTTAAAGAGGAAACACAAAAATCCCTTAAAGAATTACAGGAAAACACAACCAAACAGGTGAAGGAACGGAACAAAACCATCCAGGAGCCAAAAGTAGAAATAGAAACAATGAAGAAATCATAAAGGGAGACAACCCTGGAGATAGAAAACCTTGGAAAGAGATCACAAGTCACAGATGTAAACATTACCAACAGCATACAAGAGATAGAAGAGAGACTCTTAGGTGCAGAAGATACCATAGAAAACATTGACACAACAGTCAAAGAAAATGCAAAATGTAAAAAGCTCCTAACCCAAAACATCCAGGAAATCCAGGACACAATGAGAAGACCAAATCTAAGGATAATAGGTATAGAAGATGGTGAAGAATCCCAGCTCAAATGGCCAGAAAACATCTTAAACAAAATTATAGAAGAAAGCTTCCCAAACTCAAAGAGATGGGCATAAACATACAAGAGGCCTACAGTACTCCAAATAGATTGTACCAGAAAAGAAATTCCTCCTGTCACATGATCATCAAAACACTAAATGCACAGAACAAAGAAAGAATATTAAAAGCTATAAGGAGAAAGGGCCAAGTAATATAAAAAGGCAGACCTATCAGAATTACACCAGACTTCTCAACAGAAACTCTCACCCAGGAGTGCTTTGCCTGAGCATCGGCGGCAGACATCTTGGTTCCGGGACTCCGCCGAGAGTATTCTGCACAGGCAAGAGTGTGGAATACAGAAGCTAACAGCTTCTGGGACAGGCCGAAGCAACTCAGCTTTGGGGACAGGTCCTGTTTTGGGCCTTCATCTTCGGCCAGGAGGGAGGTCCAAATGCCAGATATCTGTGCACCTTCCCTGTAAGAGGAGAGCTTGCCAGATGAGAGTGCTCTGACCACTGAAACTCAGAGGAGAGAGCTATTCTCCCAGGTCTGCTGATAGAGGCTAACAGAATCACCTGAGGAATAAGTTCCAACCAGAGACAACTAAATCAACTAACTCCAGAGATTACCAGATGGTGAAAGGTAAACGTAAGAATCTTACTAACAGAAACCAAGACCACTCACCATCACCAGAACCCAGCACTCCCACTTCACCCAGTCCAGGGCACCCCAACACACCCGAAAAGCTAGACCCAGATTTAAAAGCATATTTTATGATGATGGTAGAGGACATCAAGAAGGACTTTAATAACTCACTCAAAGAAATACAGGAGAACACTGCTAAACAGGGAGAAGATCTTAAAGAGGAAGCACAAAAATCCCTTAAAGAATTACAGGAAAACACGACCAAACAGGTGATGGAATTGAATAAAACCATCCAAGACCTAAAAAGGGAAGTAGACACAATAAAGAAAACCCAAAGTGAGGCAACGCTAGAGATAGAAACCATAGGAAAGAAATCTGGAACCATAGATTTGAGCATCAGCAACAGAATACAAGAGATGGAAGAGAGAATCTCAGGTACAGAAGATTCCATAGAGAACATTGGCACAACAATCAAAGAAAATACAAAATGCAAAAAGATCCTAACTCAAAACATCCAGGAAATCCAGGACACATGAGAAAACCAAACCTACGGATAATAGGAGTAGATGAGAATGAAGATTTTCAACTCAAAGGGCCAGCAAATACATTCAACAAAATTATAGAAGAAAACTTCCCAAACCTAAAGAGAGAAATGCCCATGAACATACAAGAAGCCTACAGAACTCCAAATAGACTGGACCAGAAAAGAAATTCCTCCTGACACATAATAATCAGAACAACAAATGCACTAATTAAAGATAGAATATTAAAAGCAGTAAGGGAAAAGGGTCAAGTAACATATAAAGGCAAGCCTATCAGAATTATACCAGATTTTCCACCAGAGACTATGAAAGCAAGAAGAGCTTGGACAGATGTTATACAGACACTACGAGAACACAAATGCCAACCCAGGATATTATACCCAGCCAAACTTTCAATTACCTTAGATGGAGAAACAAAAGTATTCCACAACAGAATCAAATTCACACATTATCTTTCCACGAATCCAGCCCTTCAAAGGATAATAACAGAAAAGAACCAATACAAGGACAGAAACCACGTCCTAGAAAAAGCAAGAAGTTAATCCCGCAACAAACCTAAAATAAGACAGCCACAAGAACAGAATGCCAACTTTAACAACAAAAATAATAGGAAGCAACAACTACTTTTCCGTAATATCTCTTAATATCAATGGACTCAACTCCCCAATAAAAAGACATAGACTAACAGACTGGCTACACAAACAGGACCCAACATTTTGCTGCTTACAGGAAACCCATCTCAGGAAAGAAGATAGACACTACCTCAGAATGAAAGGCTGGAAAACAGTTTTCCAAGCAAATGGTCTGAAGAAACAAGCTGGAGTAGCCATTCTAATATCTAATAAAATCGACTTTCAACTCAAGGTCGTCAAAAAAGACAAGGAGGGGCACTTCATACTCATCAAAGCTAAAAATCTTCCAAGAGGAACTCTCAATTCTGAATATCTATGCTCCAAATACAAGGGCAGCCATATTCATTAAAGAAACTTTAGTAAAGCTCAAAGCACACATTGCACCTCACTCAATAATAGTGAGGGACTTCAACATACCACTTTCACCAATGGACAGATTATGGAAACAGAAACTAAACAGGGACACAGTGAAACTAACAGAAGTTATGAAACAAATGGATCTAACAGTGTCTTAGTCAGGGTTTCTATTCCTGGACAAAACATCATGACCAAGAAGCAAGTTGGGGAGGAAAGGGTTTATTCAGCTTACATTTCCACATTGCTGTTCATCACTGAAAGAAGTCAGGACTGGAACTCAAGCAGATCAGAGAGCAGGAGCTGATGCAGAGGCCATGGAGGGATGTTCTTTACTGGCTTGCTTTCCCTGGCTTGCTAAGCCTGCTCTCTTATAGAACTATCAGCCCAGAGATGGTCCCACCCACAAGGGACCTTTCCCCCTTGATCACTAATTGAGAAAATGCCTGACAGTTGTATCTCATGGAGGCATTTTCTCAACTGAAGCTCCTTTCTCTGTGATAACTCCAGCTGTGTCAAGTTGACACAAAACTAGCCAATACAATTGACCCCTTGTCAACTTGACACACAAACACATCACTAGTAAGCCTCAACCCTTACATTCTTATTCATCTCCAAGGTCTAAATAACTTTAAACATCCCACAGTCTTTACATATTCTTAAAAATTCAATCTCTTTAAAATATCCATCTCTTTTAAAAATCCAAAGTCTTTTTACAATTAAAAGTCTCCACTAAAATAGTTTCTTCCTTCAAGAGGGAAAATATCAGGGCACAGTCACAATCAAAAGCAAAAATCAATCTCCAACCATCCAATGTCTGGGATCCAACTCACAAACTTCTGGGCTCCTCCAAGGGCTTAGGTCACTTCTCCAGCCATGCCCTTTGTAGCACATGCATCATCCTCTAGGCTCCAGATGCCTGTCCTCCACTGCTACTGCTGCTCTTGGTGGTCATCTCATGGTACTGGCATCTCCAAAACACTGCATGACCCATTCAGTCCTGGGCCGTCAATTGCAACTGAGGCTGCACCTTCACCAATGGCCTTCCATGGCCTCTCACAGTGCCGAGCCTCAGCTGCTCTGTGTGACCCCTTCATGCCTTCAAAACCAGTACCACCTGGGTGTCCCTTACACATTACCAAGTCCCACTGGAGCAGGAGTAAAACCTTGGCTATCTCTGGAACACAGCCTCTTTGTGCTTTCAGAAAACACTTCCCAGAAGATGTCACCTCAACGATGCTGGTCTCTTCTTAATCACCGCTAATTTCTTAGCTTCAGTTAGCCAGCATCAATAGTCCCAGTAATGCAAAGTTTTTGCTTTAGTAGTTCTGGTATCTTGTTAATCACAGCTGATTCTTCAGCCCCAGCTAACCAGAACTATAGAATCTTCACAATCAAAACAACAGTCTTTAATCTTCCCTCTGAAATTTCACAAGCCAGGCCTCCATCTTCTGCACTCTTCTCAACATTATCTTCCAAGCTCCTACACAACATTCAACAGAGCTCTTAACACTGAATGGATCTTCTGGTCCAAAGTTCCAAAGTCCTTCCACAGTCCTCCCCAAAACATGGCCAGGCTGTCACAGGAATACTTCACTATGCTGGTACCAATTTGTCTTAGTCAGGGTTTCTATTCCTGGACAAAACATCATGACCAAGAAGCAAGTTGGGGAGGAAAGGGTTTATTCAGCTTACATTTCCACATTGCTGTTCATCACTGAAAGAAGTCAGGACTGGAACTCAAGCAGATCAGAGAGCAGGAGCTGATGCAGAGGCCATGGAGGGATGTTCTTTACTGGCTTGCTTTCCCTGGCTTGCTAAGCCTGCTCTCTTATAGAACTATCAGCCCAGAGATGGTTCCACCCACAAGGGACCTTTCCCCCTTGATCACTAATTGAGAAAATGCCTGACAGTTGTATCTCATGGAGGCATTTTCTCAACTGAAGCTCCTTTCTCTGTGATAACTCCAGCTGTGTCAAGTTGACACAAAACTAGCCAATACAATTGACCCCTTGTCAACTTGACACACAAACACATCACTAGTAAGCCTCAACCCTTACATTCTTATTCATCTCCAAGGTCTAAATAACTTTAAACATCCCACAGTCTTTACATATTCTTAAAAATTCAATCTCTTTAAAATATCCATCTCTTTTAAAAATCCAAAGTCTTTTTACAATTAAAAGTCTCCACTAAAATAGTTTCTTCCTTCAAGAGGGAAAATATCAGGGCACAGTCACAATCAAAAGCAAAAATCAATCTCCAACCATCCAATGTCTGGGATCCAACTCACAAACTTCTGGGCTCCTCCAAGGGCTTAGGTCACTTCTCCAGCCATGCCCTTTGTAGCACATGCATCATCCTCTAGGCTCCAGATGCCTGTCCTCCACTGCTACTGCTGCTCTTGGTGGTCATCTCATGGTACTGGCATCTCCAAAACACTGCATGACCCATTCAGTCCTGGGCCGTCAATTGCAACTGAGGCTGCACCTTCACCAATGGCCTTCCATGGCCTCTCACAGTGCCGAGCCTCAGCTGCTCTGTGTGACCCCTTCATGCCTTCAAAACCAGTACCACCTGGGTGTCCCTTACACATTACCAAGTCCCACTGGAGCAGGAGTAAAACCTTGGCTATCTCTGGAACACAGCCTCTTTGTGCTTTCAGAAAACACTTCCCAGAAGATGTCACCTCAACGATGCTGGTCTCTTCTTAATCACCGCTAATTTCTTAGCTTCAGTTAGCCAGCATCAATAGTCCCAGTAATGCAAAGTTTTTGCTTTAGTAGTTCTGGTATCTTGTTAATCACAGCTGATTCTTCAGCCCCAGCTAACCAGAACTATAGAATCTTCACAATCAAAACAACAGTCTTTAATCTTCCCTCTGAAATTTCACAAGCCAGGCCTCCATCTTCTGCACTCTTCTCAACATTATCTTCCAAGCTCCTACACAACATTCAACAGAGCTCTTAACACTGAATGGATCTTCTGGTCCAAAGTTCCAAAGTCCTTCCACAGTCCTCCCCAAAACATGGCCAGGCTGTCACAGGAATACTTCACTATGCTGGTACCAATTTGTCTTAGTCAGGGTTTCTATTCCTGGACAAAACATCATGACCAAGAAGCAAGTTGGGGAGGAAAGGGTTTATTCAGCTTACATTTCCACATTGCTGTTCATCACTGAAAGAAGTCAGGACTGGAACTCAAGCAGATCAGAGAGCAGGAGCTGATGCAGAGGCCATGGAGGGATGTTCTTTACTGGCTTGCTTCCCCTGGCTTGCTAAGCCTGCTCTCTTATAGAACCAAGACTACCAGCCCAGAGATGGTCCCACCCACAAGTGGCCTTTCCCCCTTGATCACTAATTGAGAAAATGCCTGACAGTTGTATCTCATGGAGGCATTTCCTCAACTGAAGCTCCTTTCTCTGTGATAACTCCAGCTGTGTCAAGTTGACACAAAACTAGCCAATACAAACAGATATCTACAGAACATTTTATCCTAAAACAAAAGGATATACCTTCTTCTCAGCACCTCATGGTAACTTCTCCAAAATTGATCACATAATTGGACACAAAACAGGCTTCAACAGATACAAAAATATTGAAATTGTCCCATGCATCCTATCAGATCACCATGGACTAAGGCTGATCTTCAATAACAAAATAAATAATAGAAAGCCAACATTCATGTGGAAACTGAACAACACTCTCCTCAATGATACCTTGGTCAAGGAAGGAATAAAGAAAGAAATTAAGGACTTTTTGGAGTTTAATGAAAATGAAGCCACAACTTACCCAAACTTATGGGACACAATGAAAGCATTTCTAAGAGGAAAACTCATACCCCTGAGTGCCTCCAAAAAGAAACTAGAGAGAGCACACATTTGCAGCTTGACAATACACCTAAAAGCTCTAGAACAAAAGGAAGCAAATTCACCCAAGAGAAGTAGATGGCAGGAAATAATCAAACTTGGGTGAAATCAACCAAATGGAAACAAGAAGAACTATTCAAAGAATCAACCAAACAAGAAGCTGGTTCTTTGAGAAAATCAACAAGATAGATAAACCCTTAGCCAGACTCACTAGAGGGCAAAGGGAAAGCATCCTAATTAACAAAATCAGAAATGAAAAGGGAGACATAACAACAGATCCTGAAGAAATCCAAAACACCATCAGATCCTTCTACAAAAGGCTATATTCAACAAAACTGGAGAACCTGGATGAAATGGACAAGTTTCTAGACAGATACCAGGTACCAAAGTTAAATTAAGATCAGGTTAATGATCTAAACAGTCCTATGACATCTGTGACCTGCCATGATAGTGCTGGCAGTTGAACTGCAACAGCAACAGTGCTCTAAACACTGAACCAACTCTCCAGCCCTGATACTCTTATTTTTTCTTTTTTTTTAATTAGATATTATCTTCATTTACATTTCAAATGCTATCCCCAAAGTTCCCTATACCCTCCCCACGCCCTGCTTTCCAACCCATCCACTCCTGCTTCCTGGCCCTGGCATTCCCCTGTACTGGGGCATATGATCTTTGCAATACCAAGGGCCTCTCCTCCCATTGATGGACGACTAGGCCATCTTCTGCTACATATGCAACTAGAGACACAGCTTGGGGGGGGGGTACTGGTTAGTTCATATTGTTGTTCTTCCTACAGGGTTGCAGACCCCTTTAGCTCCTTGGGTACTTTCTCTAGCTCCTTCATTAGGGGCCCTGTATTCCATCCAATAGATGACTGTGAGCATCCACTTCTGTATTTGCCAGGCACTAGCATAGCCTCGCAAGAGACAACTATATCAAGGTCCTATCAGCAAAATCTTGCTGGCATATGCAATAATGTCTGGGTTTGGGTTGCATATGAGATGGATCCGTGGGTGGGGCAGTCTTTGGATGGTCATTCCTTCAGTCTCTGCTCTGAACTTTGTTTCTGTAACACCTTCCATGGGTATTTTGTTCCCCATTCTAAGAAGGAATGAAGTATCCACACTTTGGTCTTTCTTCTTGAGTTTCATGTGTTTTGTAAATTGTATCTTGGGTAGTCTAAGTTTCTGGGCTAATATCCACTTATCAGTGAGTGCATATCATGTATGTTCTTTTCTGACTGGGTTATCTCAATCAAGATGATATCCTCCAGATCCACCCATTTGCCTAAGAGTTTTATAAATTCATTGTTTCTAAACAGAACAACAATGGCTTGTGCTGTAAGATTGAGACTCAACAAATGGGACCTCATAAAACTGCAAAGCTTCTGTAAGGCAAAAGACACTGTCAATAAGAAAAAAAGGCCACCAACAGATTGGGAAAGGATCTTTACCAATCCTAAATTTGGTAGGGGACTAATACCCAGTATATACAAGGAACTCAAGAAGCTGGGCTCCAGAAAATCAAATAACTCTATTAAAAAATGGGGTACAGAGCTATACAAAGAATTCTCAACTAAGGAATACTGAAGGGCTGAGAAGCATCTAAAAAATGCTCAACATCCTTAATCATCAGGGAAATGCAAATCAAAACAACCCTGAGATTCCACCTCATACCAGTCAAAATGGCTAAGATCAAAAATTCAGGTGACAGCAGATGCTGGCAAGGATGTGGAGAAAGAGGAACACTCCTCTATTGTTGGTGGGATTGCAAGCTGGTACAACCACTCTGGAAATCAGTCTGGCAGTTCCTCAGAAAAATGGATATAGTACTACTGAAAGATCCAGCAATACCACTCCTGGGCATATACCCAGAAAATGTTCCAAGTTGTAATAAGGACACATGCTCCACTATGTTCGTAGTGGCCTTATTTATAACAGTCAGAAGCTGGAAAGAACCCAGATGCCCCTCAACAGAGGAATGGATACAGAAAAGGTGGTACATTTACACAATGGAGTACTACTCAGCAATTAAAAACAAGGAATTTATGAAACTCATTTTTTTAAATCTTAGTGTCTTTCAGGCTTTGCCTGTGTAGCCACATGGTTTCTGAATATGAGGAGAGCTCTGAGACCTTCATACACTTTCTCAGTTAGATTTTCCTTGTTGTGAAGAGACACTATGACCATCACAACTCCTATAAACTCCTAAGAAAAACATTTTGTTAAGTATGCCTTACAGTTTCAGCAGCTTAGTCCATTATCATCATGGCAGAAAGCATGGCAGTATGCAGACAAACATGGTGCTAGAGATGAGCTGAGAGTTTTACATCTTGATCTGAAGGTAACAGAGGGAGACTGTGTGCCACACTAGGAGTAGCTTGAGCATAGGAGACTTCAAAGCCTGCCGCCACAGTGACACACTTCCCCCAACAAAGTCACACCTCCTAATAGTGCCACTGCCTATGGGCCAAGCATTCAAACACATGAGTCTATAGGCCATTCCTATTCAAGCCGCCATATACACTGAAAAACATCATTACTCACTGAGTGTGCCATCTCTTTTGTTCACAGTTGAAGGGACTTGTGGTTTTTGTTTTGAGAAAAAAAAAAGCTATATCTTGTTCAAAGTCCATTCTTCTAGAATGCCTGGAGGCAGAAGTCATCAGATTATAGCCTGTTCTTTTGAGATTCTCTCTCTCTCTCTCTCTCTCTCTCTCTCTCTCTCTCTCTCTCTCTCTCTCTCTCTCTCTCTCTCTCTCTCTGACATTGTGTGCTCTGGTTTCATAGCCCCTAAGCTACTAGTCCTACCTAGGACTTGGTTCCTCCATGTTTCTTGTCACACAGGCTATCTCAGACTAAATCACCTGGTATGGAGCTTCTTGTCACCCTCTGAAAGGATACAGAAGACACATACTTTCTTTTGTGTGTGGGGTTCCTCTGAAGGCTGTACTCTGGGCATCCATGCATGCTGTGCATGATGGCTGTCTCCAGGTTTTAATGAAAGCCCCCCTTTCCCTTTAAGCCCCATAATGCTGTCTCTGATACGATGCGCCATTTCTTTCTATTACTCTCCAACCTCAAGGCTCAATCTTGTCTCCTGTGTTCTCAGGACCCTCTATCCTACTAAAGCACATCTCTGAAGGGCAGTGGTGTGTCTGCTCTTTTCAGAAACCCACCTGTTGCCACGTCTCCTTTTGTGTCTGATAGAACCATGTTTCATTTTTCTTCCCCTAAGAAGGATCTGTTAGTTTGAAACATAAAATGGTTCAGGGCTGAATATATGGGTCAGAGGAAGAGCAGTTTCCTAGCAACTACAGGGGCCCAGGTTCAATCCCCAACATCACAAAAACAAACAAACAAAAATTAAAATTTTCCTTCAATATTGAAGCAATATTGCTTCTCAGTCTGGAGAAGTAATATGTACATTAAATATATATGGAGATAAGGCAATGATATGGTTTAGTGGGTCACAGTGCTTGCCATCAATCCTGGCTTCCTGAGTTTGATCTCTGGGACCTACATGATAGAAAGAGAGAACTGACTTCTATATCTTATGCTTTGACCTCCACATGTGTTCTGTTGCACATTAATACATGCATACACATGCACAGATACACACATACATAAATAAATAAAATTATTTAAAACTTTTTGTATATATATATATAAGAAAACAACCTAGGTAACATTTGTGAACTAGTAAATAAATGTGGATAATTACTGCAAAGGACAATTATGGAACTACTACATGTCATAAAAGTAATTACATGGGAAGGAGATCCATATATGAAGAGAGAAATAAATTTCAACAATACAGCATAAGGCAGTCATGGGCCTCACATCTAAAAAGTGGAATTGAGGTGACACTTTTCCTGTTCCTGGTTTACTGTTGCCTGCGTATTCACAGTCATGGAGTCGCTCATGTTCTGCATGTCTTTCAGCAAAGGTAGTGTGTTGAGACTTGTGGTCACTTGTTCTGTGACAAGAAACCTGACAAGAAGCAACTAAAATAATCAGGTGCACGCCTTTAATCCCAACAGTCCAGAGGCAGAGACACATGGATCTCTCTCTGTGTATCCTGATGTAAAGTTTTCAGCTACTGCTCCAGTACCATGAGCATCTGTTTCCTGTAATGATGATCATGGACTAATCCTCTAAAACAGTAAGCAAGTCCCTAATTAAATTTCCTCTCTCATAGGAGTTGCCTTTGTGGTGATGTCTCTTCACAGCAATAAAGCAGTAAGGAAGACAGCAACCTTATCAGACTGCCTGGCTTCAACAGCTCTCTAGAACTGAGGTGCAAGACTCCATGACATCCTCAGTTTTACAGCTTTTATGCTTGACAACCAGTAACCCATGGATAACAAGTTCCATCAGTCTTGTGGTGTAGTCCCCTTGGACCACAGTTGCAGCAGTCTTTGTGAGCTGAACACAGGGAAACACCTTCCAAGGCAGCTGCTCTCCAGGATCAGGGAACTTCTTAAGCATTCTCTGTCTAGGTTTTATCTTTTTAAATAAATTTGTATTTTATAAGAGCCTTCAATGAACAGGGTCTTGCCTTTAAAGCCCCTTTCCTATAGTGTCCCCACACAGAGCAGGCAGCTTCTCTAACTGCTTTCAGCTTCTTGTGATCTATGTCTTTGCTGCAACTTCAAACTTGCTTGAGCTCCTTTCCTAAGGAAACTGTACAGATTTTTTTTTAATATTTTATTTATTTGTTTGTTTGTTTAATAGTTCACTTAATGTATGAGTGCTCTGCTGCATGTACACCCACATGCCAGAAGAGGGCAGCAGGTACCCTTTTAGATGGTTATGAGCTAACATGTTCATTCCTGGGAATTGAGCTCTGGAAGAGCAGTCAATGCTCTTAACCACTGAGCCACCTCACCAGTCTCCAAATTTTATATTAATATGCCTGTGGTAGTTTATATGAGAAACGCTTTCCTTAGCTTGTGTATTTGAACACTTGGTCCCTGGTATGTGCACTGTTTGGGAAGGTTGTAGAAACTTTAGGAAGTAAAGCCTTGCAGAGGAAATATGTCTCTGAAGGAGAGCTTTAAGAATTAAAAAAAAAAAAAAAAAAAAATCACTCCCTGTTTTATGCCAGGAGTTGAAGATGTGACTTCTTGGCTTCCTGTTTCAGCCACCTTTTCTACCATTATGGACCACTCTTCTGAAATAAACTCTTTCTTCTATAAGCTTCTTTTGGTCATGATGTTTTATCCCAACAACAGAAAAGCAACTAGTACATGTCCTTCTACCTCTTTTTTTTTTTTTTCCACTGTAGACCTGGATAAGAGTGGTGATCAACAACCATGCCACAGATTGAATGCTGGTTTTTTTTTTCTGCTGAATATATTAGTCTATCACTTAAAAACTTAGATTTTATTTAGTTGCATGTGAGGAGTGGGTCTGGATGTGGATGTAGGTACTCATGTGTCATAGTGTGCCTATGGATACCAGGGGACAGTGTGAGGAGTTGGCACTCTCCTTCTACCATGTGAGCACAAGAGATTGAACTCAGGTCATCAGGATTGGTGGCAAGCATGTTTTCCAACTGAGCCATCTTGCAGGCCAAGTCTATCACTCTTTTAAATTCAGCCTCACTCAACTTCTCAGGACACAGGCAGAATATAGCCAGATTTTTGCCAGAACACCATATGAATTGCCTCTAACCTACTTCCTGACAAAGTCTGAGTTCCCCTCTGAAATTTCATGAGCCTAGCCTCCATATGTTTATGAGTATTTTTTACCTTTAAGCTCCCCTGGAATGTGCCAAGTCCTGCTTGACCATGCAAACAAGGGTATGACATGGTTCCTGGAATAGAGCCAGCAGGGTGTAGGCATCCATGAGTGTTGAGAGTTGTTTTGGGAGAGCACAGGCTTGTTTTTATAATAATGTATATATTTTCATGTTCCTCCTTTGAAGAATATTCTCCCTGCCAAGATAATTAGAAACATCACGAGTCTGAGAGGTGAGTGTGTGCCTAATGTCTCAGCAAAATGGTAAATGCTGAGACCTTCAGGACAGCCCTTAAGGCTGTGGGGAAAAACTCTGAAAACATAAGTTCAAGATGATATAATTTCTAAATTATGCAAAATATAAGGATGTAATATATGAGGGGCTTCATGGACCTAAAAGAACAGAGGCAGCTGCATTACAAGCCAGCTTGTCAGAAAGATATAAGGAAGGAGAAAGAGATTTAGAGAGTGGTGCTTTCAGTATAGGATTCCACTCAGCTAAGTTTATTGTTTGTGTTTACAAAGCCAGGCCAATTCATCAGTTCAAGGTTAGCCTGGGACAGAGGGAGTTTAGGTCCAGGTCTCAGCATGGTAGGAATGGCAATCTCAGGATGGGATCCCACCCAGCTAAACTCGTTGTTTGTGCTTACAAAGGCAAGCAGGTCTCTGGAATCATTCGAAATGTTAAGAAAAAAAGAAAATGAAAAGAGAATGTACTTGGACTTCGCCTCTGCTAGTTGGGGCTTGGGTTTAGGTCTTTTCAAAGACTAAGCAATTTTGTTCTGAGCCAGTTTTTGAGGCTTCTGCCCATCACCATGGAGGAGCCACCAGAGAAAGTCAACCCAGCTGAGAACCCAAAATTCCTCAGATGAAAGATGACGAGGACTCATCCAATGATACAGATGTCCTACAGCCAGAAACACTGGTAAAGGTGCTGAAAAGCTAACCTTGAACCCCAGTGCCGAGCGGTCAGCAGCCTATGTCACTGGATTGCGAGCATACCTGTGGAGAAAAAAGTGAAAAAAATCATGAGGGAAGTTTGAAGTTCCTTTCCCAGGAGAAGGGTCTGCACTTTGTTGTCAGTGCTGAAAGATCCTATAGCAAGGATGAGAAGATTTGTTCGGAAAGAGCAAAACCAAAGAAGGCTTGAAGGAAATGAGTTTAAAGGGAAGAGTGAGCCATTCAGATGTTTCTGCACTTTCTACCATTATCAAAGATGGGATCTTTCCGGGAATGTGAAAATCGGGAAGAATTAGGACAGTTTAAATTGTACAGTGTCCTTGCTGTCAATGATGCCACACAACAGATGTGAAAGCTGCTTTTGTTTTGTTTTGTTTTTTAAGACTAAATTTTTCCTGGTGCTGGGGAATCTTCTAACTTGGACTTAAATTTTCCCAAAGAATGAGTCAAAGGATTCTGTGAACTTTAGAAGCCTCAAGCCCAGGGGGGAGAAATAAGGTAAATAGAATTCGGAGTGGTTTGGTTTAGAAGGTAATTAGAATAGATCTTTTGCATTTTCTAGTTTTCAGAAATTTGTAATAAAGGCAATTTTTATTAGCTTGGAAAAAAGTAAGAATGTACTTGCTGTTTTTGTCTAAAGATCAAGGGGCTGGGGTCAGAAGAAGCTGTTTCAAGGGGTAATGAAAGTCAGTAGGAATGACTGAATTAATATGTAAATAAATCTTTATGGGTCTTTGGTCTGTAGGAGATGAGCTATCCAGAGTTTTTTTAGATTATTGTTTTCAATCAAGAGAGAGCTGTCTCCAGCTGAGAGCAGTCTGGAAAGCTGTCAAGCAGATCACAGACCATCGGCTTGTACCCCACAATTGACATCAAGTCATTTTTCCACCACATTTAAACACCCCTTCTCTCAGGAACCCCTCTATAAGCCAAGGCTAGTCCTTGGCAAGAATCCACTAAGCTCTGCTTACAATATTCAAGGGCTTTTCTAGCCTAAAGTACAAAAGTCTTCCACACTCTTTCTATGAACTGGTTCCAAAGGACTAAGGTGCACATGGCAAGGCTGGTCATGGCGATAGACAGATCTCTCAGCATCAGTTTGGGCAATGACACTCTCTTCTAGGCTGTCATTTTAGGGATGTTTACAATGTGAACAGCTTGAGAGGATAGAGCAACATTTCTCTCTGCTGTACAGGACAGAATTCTTTTCTGTAAGACACTGCAGAAGTGCTATCTCACTTCCCATTGTAGATTAGAACCTTCTAACCTCAAGGTTGCTCTGCTATAATGCAACCTACTGCCTAGACAGCTGTCACCTGCTCCACCTGACATCACCCGTTACACTCTGAAGCCCAGGGTGTCTGTAGAAATAGTAATGTCCTAAGTCCAAACACTGATGTGCTCCTATGAAGGCTTTTGTTTCCCACCTGAGCCCTGTGTCATGTGTTAGCATCCATGACACTGTCCTAGGCAACCTAGCTTGCAAATAGGATAAATTTCATATATTTTCATCTTAACCTTGCAACAGTTCTGGGATATAACTCAATGGTAGTATGCTTCCTTAGCTTTTGCAAGACTCTGGGTTCAGTCTCCAATATTGAACATAAAATTATCACAAAAGAAATATAACACACATTTTCCTATATCCTTTGTTTTGTTTTATTATTATTTTTGTTCTCATTTACTTCAGGCTGGCCTTAAACCATCTATAGCTGAGGCTGCCTTGAACTCCTAACCTTCCTGCCTGTCCCTCCCAAGTGCGGGAATTCTAGGAGTATACCATCATGTCTGTTTCTTCCATACACTTATCCATTTATTTATTTTTTTATGTACTTTAGAATACAACTTCTTTTTTTTGTTAGAACAACTCAGCAAAATAAAATTCCTGTTTATTGTTGGACATTGTTTCACACACACATCAAACAGGCTAAACAAACAAACAAAGAAACACCCAAACAGCAATTTCATAGACCAAAAAAAAAAAAAAAACCCAAAAAACAAAACAAAACAAAAAACCCAAAACCCAAAAAAACAAAAAACCAAACCAACTTTTTAATCTTTGGCCTTTTTAACCATCTCGTACAAACCAACTACTTATAGTACAGCTATGTAAATACACAGAAAGTTACTGGAGTGCTTGGAATTAGGTTGTTTTATTGTTGTTGTTGTTTTTACAAGTTTGTTTTTCCTCCTTTGAGATTATAATGAACATGGTCACACCACAAGTAAAGTCTGAAGTAGGACAGAAAACGCTCTGAAGGCTGGTTTGGTCACCCGTTATCATTAAAAATGGCTGACGTGGGCTGGTGAGATGGCTCAGTGGGTAAGAGCACCTGATTGTTCTTCTGAAGGTCCAGAGTTCAAATCCCAGCAACCACATGGGGGCTCGCAACCATCTGTAACGAGATCTGACGCCCTCTTCTGGTGTGTCTGAAGACAGCTACAGTGTACTTACATGTAATAAATAAATCTTAAAAAAAAAAAAAAAAGGCTGACGCCTAGCAATATGTACAAAACTATAAAATGTAAATAAAAAATACAAACAAATTTTCCTTTTAAAGTATTTTAAAGAAAAAAAGCAGGGTCTGTGAAGTTCTGGTTCTTTTTTCCTCCCATGTTGCCAATTCATGTTTTGGTTTTGGTGGGGTGGTGGAGAGAGCATGTCATCTGTGGGTGGCACTGCCCACTGAGGGCAGGCGGGACCTGCTTCTCTACTCCAAGGTGACCACGATTAAATTCTGAGACGGGAAGTGGAGGGTGACTAGGTCACGGTGCGTAAGGGTACTTTTCCTTTTGCGGTCTAGGCATCCTCCTCAGTCTTCTGCTTCTTGGTGTTGACATCGTCATCCTCGTCATCCTCAGCTACCCGCTTGCCCGTAGGAGCCTCAGCTTCCTCATCGTCATCTCCATCCTCTTCCTCACCGTCACCTTCTTCTTCCCCCTCCTCCTCTCCCCCCCCCCCCCGCCTTCCTCCTCTTCTTCATCTACCTCATTGTCAGCTTCCTGCTCCCCATTTTCCTCATTTTGAGCATTTGTATTGGCAGGTGCATCTCTTCCACTCTCTGCCTCCTCCACAACTTCCTTTTTCTCCTCGGAGCTGGTGTCCACGGCCGCGTCTGACATGGCGGGCACGCTAATGGTTGTATGTAGCGAGTGAGGATTTATTTGAGTTCGAGGACTCTGGTGAGGAAACTGCCAAAGTCTGTGTTGGAGGTGGCTGAGGGCTGCAAAGGTGGCTGCAGTGAGCTCGGAGCAAGACCCGGGAACAATGCAACGATGACCTTTTGGAGCAGACAATGGGCAGAATACAACATCTTAAACTGAGGATTGTGACCCTTCATGGGGTCTCATAACTGAATGTGGAGTTGCTGTTGTAGTGGCTGGGGAGGTAAGCCTGTGGAGAAAGCTTCTGCTGTGTAAGAGTGAAGACAGATGTTCAGGCTCCCCAAACCCATGTAAAAGCTGGATGGATGGGACGGCAGCCTGAATTACAGCACCTGGGAAGCAGAGGCAGGTGTCAAGCAGACTAGTGAGCTCTGGTTTCTGAAGATGCCTGTCTCAATAAATTAGAGTGACTGAGGAAGACAAACCAAGTATCAACATCTGGCTTGCACATGCACATACACACATGTGCACACGGACCCATGCATACGTACAAATATGAGCATACATACACACCAAACACTCACACAAATAGTTTCTGAACACTACAAGGCCTTTTTCCTCTTAAATTTCTAGCAACAGCAGCTGCTTGTCATGGTAGCCATCTTTAATATTAGCACTCAGGAGGCAGAGGCAGGCAAATCTCTCTGACTTTGAAGCCAGCCAGGTCTATAGGGCAAGTTACAGGTCTGCCAAGACTACAGAATGAAACTCTCTCAAATAACCAAAAAAACAAAAACAAAAAGAAGAACAAAAACAAACAAACAAAAAATAAAGACAGCTGTAATTAACTACATTAAATAGTAGCTGTGATTTATAATTCATAATATTTATGATACATAATTCAGTAACTGTGACTAACATAACATTGGGCCCATTAACATTCCATTATGGAGTGTGTGTGTGTTTGGGGGCTTATGAGGGCCTACCTCATTCTGGGGATATATGACCAATCTGTTGTTACTGGAAGCAAGGACTTTTTTTTCATTTATAAATGATCCTGTAAATAATTCGTCACCCGCACCCCTGTAAGTGAACCCAATTTGATTCACTGGTTCACCAAACTAGATTTGGGGGTGAATCCTTTGCTTTGGTTTGACACTGCTGCTCTATCTGGGGTGAATAGATATTTGTTCATCTCCCCAGGAAAAATTTACACAAAGGTTGAAAACAAATGTGGCAGCTAAATGGTAGCAGTGAGCCCATTTAATCCTAGCTCCCAGGAGGAGAGGCACCTAGGTGGAGTTCTGTGAGTTTGAGGCCAGCCTGGTCTACAGAGTGAACTCTGGGATAGGCTGGGATAGACAATTTGAAAATTAAAAAACTGGGCTGGAGAGATGGCTCATCAGTTAAGAGCACTGACTGTTCTTCCAGAGGTCCTGAGTTCAATTCCCAGGAACCACATGGTAGTTTACAACCATTTGTAATGGGATCTGATGCCCTTGTTTAAAAAAAAAAAAAGAAAAAAAAGAACTTAAAAAAAGAAAATAGAAACCAAAACAAAATCATGTGGCAACATAAACCTTTTGTGAACATGCAGTTACCAAAAAGTAATCAAAAGCCAAGCACTAACAGCTCCGAGGTGCTTCTTGAAGTGTTTCCATGCTGCATCGAGGACTGTGTTTCAGCTTTGGTTTTGGATTCTCAGAGAATAACCCTGAATTATGTTCATTACTCTGGCGCTTATAAAGGGAAAACCCACAAAGTTTGAACTTCCTGCCTTCATTCAGTCAGAGCAAGCAAACATCCTGATGTACTTCCGGCCTCCATGTGTCCCGCCTACATGTGATCAAGCACTTCCGGCCTCCATGTGTCCCGCCTACATGTGATCAAGCACTTCCGGCCTCCATGTGTCCCGCCTACATGTGATCAAGCACATACTGTGCCGACCTTGCTTACAGAAGTGAAAACACACAGCTTATTATCTTACATGAACAACCGCAGCCAGCATTCCAGGAAGTAACCTGCCCTTGAACAAGTGAGGCTTACCTGTTCAAGGCATTTTTGTTTTATAAGCACAGTAATTGAAACTTAAAACGTAACTTTAGCCTTCACAGACCTTGGTTGCCTACTTTTTAAAAAAAAATTTTTTTTTAAAGATTTATTTATTGTTATATGTAAATACACCGTAGCTGTCTTCAGACACACCAGAAGAGGGCATCATATCTCATTTCGGATGGTTGTGAGCCACCATGTGGTTGCTGGGATTTGAACTCAGGACCTTCCGAAGAGCAGTTGGTGCTCTTAACCTCTGAGCCATCTCGCCAGCCCTGGTTGCCTACTTTTAAAAGAAAATTTAGATGATTTTTTTATTTTATGTAAATGAGGTATGGGCATTGCTATGATAGTCTCATGGCCATCAGAGGACAGCTTTTGGGAGTTTGTTCTCTTCAGGAATTGAAGTAAGGATATCATTCCTACCGTCTGAGGACCACCACCAGGCCAGTTCCTTCAGTTTCTTTCCTTTCCTCCCATTCTGGTTTTTATATTTATTTGTTTGTTTCATTTTGTTTTTTCAAGACAAGATTTCTCTGTGTAGTCCTGGCTATTCTGGTAGGTTGGTCTCAAAATGCATTTGCCTCCAGAGTTCTGGGATCAGAGGTGAGTGCCACAGAGTACCTGGTAGTACACACACTGTGTGCCTGGCTCCATACTGGGTTTTAGGAACATGAGTTTCAAGGACTAAAATCTTCCCTTTAAAATGTAGCATCTTAAAGCAGCTGTGTTCCATTTCTGTTTTGGTTAAACAAGACAAAACTTCATCCCATACAGAAATGGAAGTATTTAGACAGCTGTGGTGCTGAAGTTGGGAAGTGCAGGCAGCTGTGGTGCTGCTGGGCAGGTCTGAAAATCTACCCTGCCCTCCTTCCTTCTCCCCACGCTGTCCACTTCTGCAGACACTGTGAATCTGATATCTATAACAGGAAAATGTGAAGAACCAGGGTAGAAAGATTAAAGATTAAAGATACAAAGGAAGGAAATTAAACAAACAAAAACACCCACTAATCTACAGTTAACCAAAAGGTGGGAGTGACCCAGGGTTTAATACAAGCTTTGTTTTTAAAGAAGATACAGTTTTTAAAGATTTACAATACCTTGTCTTTGAGAATTGTAAAAAGTCTCAGTAACATGGGTGTCTTAGTCAGGGTTTATATTCCTGGACAAAACATCATGACCAAGAATCAAGTTGGGGAGGAAAGGGTTTATTCAGCTTACACTTCCATACTGCTATTCATCACCAAGGAAGTCAGGACTGAAACTCAAGCAGGTCAGGAAGCAGGAGCTGATGCAGAGGTCATGGAGGGATGTTCTTTACTGGCTTGCTTCCCCTGGCTTGCTCAGCCTGCTCTCTTACAGAACCAAGACTACCAGCCCAGAGATGGCACCACCCACAAGAGGACCTCCCCACTTGATCACTAATTGAGAAAATGTCTTACAGCTGGATCTTGTGGAGGTATTTCCCCAAATGAAGCTCCTTTCTCTGTGATAACTCCAGCCTGTGTCAAGTTGACACAAAACTAGCCAGTACACATGGGTAACATTAAATTGTTGACAAAACATATCAAATACTTGACTGTAATAGCTAGTTCCAATATCTGTTTTAATCAGATTTGGAACAGCAAGTATAAAAAATTTTAACATAGGCAATGACTAATTACACTTTTAGTTGTTTCTCTTGTAGAGCAGTTGTAACGAGAAAGCCTGAAAAGGTATCAATAGTCACATGTGCATATTTTATTTATTTTTTTAAATCAGAAATAAGAGTATCCATTCGCAATAATTGATTAAGTATACGTCCTCAAGAATTAACACCATTATGTGGAAACAGGTAGAGACTGAGGACAGAGAACAAATTTTTACAATTTGACATGAACATTCTCTAAAAATACCAAAATATTATCTTAAGCCATTACTGTTTTGATGATGTAAAGAATGAAATTATATGGCCAATTATTCTTGTGTAAGGCCTATAATCTACCTGGGATATAAATCTAGCATGGCATTTCCTTAAGAGGTCTTGTCTAGACAGTCTAGAACAAATTCTTAATTGTCCAAAGACAGTCTTCTTAAAACAGCATTTTTCTTATGAGTTGTATATGCATAAACAATTGCAAATTTGAGAATTCATAGTATCTAAGAGACAAACAATTTTAAGGAATTGTAAGCTATGATATATACTTACTATTAATATACAAATTAAAGCTTGATTATTCAACATTTTAAAACACTGTCTACAGCACCCAATTTAATTTCTGTGCTGAAGCAGGAGGAAACTCAAAAGAATAAACATGTGATCTAAACACATATGCTTTTCTCTCATAGAAGGGATGTTTTTAAATACAGTAAATGGGATGCATGCATGCATGAATTTATAGAAAATACAAAAACATGCATAAAAGCAACTTTTAACAACTTATCTTTAGGATAATGATTATCAATTTTATCTAAAATGATGTTATGCAATAGGCCAAGTATCAATATTCTGCAATAACCAACTTAATTGCTGCTTGGAATAAGGAACAGATGCTTCGTCAGGTTTTAAAGACACAATTTTTGTTATAGTTTTTCTAAAATACATGAAATTATCTTACAATTCTTAATTAGCACCACAGCAGCCTTATAATAGGATGTTAAAACTTTACTTGGAGATGAAGAAAGATGATTTTAACATTAATGTTTTCTTTTGTCAAAGAATTGCTGTGGGCACATTTAATAGCCATAGCTAAAATAAGCAGCTAATATTTAATTACCATTGATTATAATTGATAACAATTATAAAAGCTTTCTTTGGGGCAATGGTGGCACACGCCTTTAATCCCAGCATTTGGGAGGCAAAGACAGGTGGATTTCTGAGTTCGAGGACAGCCTGGTCTACAAAGTGAGTTCCAGGACATCCAGGGCTATACAGAGAAACCCTGTCTTGTGGGGGTGGGGGCACACAACTTCCTTTATTTTCTGCAAAGCATTTTGT
The DNA here is from genome assembly GCA_921997135.2 of Mus spretus. Taxonomy (NCBI): domain Eukaryota; kingdom Metazoa; phylum Chordata; class Mammalia; order Rodentia; family Muridae; genus Mus; species Mus spretus. Next base: position 3,206,497 of record OW971696.1, read on the forward strand.
TCTTTACCAGTTAATATTTATCTCTCTAGGTAACATCCAACAAAGGTTTAACTCACTTTAAGACCTTAAGTTGAGGTCTTAGCCAATTAACATCTCCTGGAAGCTTTTGAAAATAATTTGAAGAAAATCAATTTCTCTTTCTTAAATTTTCTGTACCACACATTTCTAGTATAACTAAAACCCTAAATATTAAAAAGATATTGCCTCTGAATCTTTTCTAGAGCAACAGTTACTCCCCAGAACTTTAAAGCTCATTGTGTGAGAGCAAAGATTTGAAGTAAACTTCCCTTTAGAGGCATTATCTAATAAAATACTTTTCACTTAAGAAACAATATACAACTGAAAGATTCAAACTCTTAGCTTCTTGTATTGAAGCAGAGACAATAAAAATTTTCTTACATAATGTAAGATTATTAGCTATATTTAGGGGCAAAATCTTTTAATGGTCACAAATCCACTAGAAGTGAATCCTTTACAATTATCAGGATGCAAAGGAAAAAACAAACTTCCAAATCTATAATAATTTTATATGGAGTAAGCAGGCCAGATTGTAATGCCTCTATAAGTCCTACAGTCTCATTGACTTTTCATGAATCTTAAATTTAAACTTTATTTAGAACAACATCTGGATATATTTGCAACAATGTTAAAGAGAAATTCCCCTAAAGGCAGGCAAGAACTTCCCTAGGCAAGGTTTTCAAAATAAAAGAACGAAAATACAAGCCCGCTGAGGCTGCTCTAAGCTTTGTATTAACTCAAATGTAAATATATATATATATATTTAAAAATCTGAACATACTGCCTGAGTTTTGGCCCTGTAGTGAGGAACAATTTGACTGTCTGCCTATTTCTCCAATTTTGGACAGTCTTTCTAAAGATGAGTATACTTAAAACATTCCTTATAACTTTAGTATTGTGAAAAAGTTGCTTGCACGGTAATCCCCTGCAAGGTAGCAACCATAGCCAACCTGATTGTATGAGAGTCCAATTTCTACACAAAGACAAATATATCTAGATAAGTCTGTCTTTGCTTTGTATGGCTGGATGGCCGCAGTGAGCTAGCTTCATTAGAGCTCTCATAAAATGATTATTCTTGTAATCATCCTAATTACAATATATAGGTGAGTTAAAGATCTTAAATTTACAATCAAACTGCAAACTGCAGTCAGTAGAACATTGGCAATTTTAAGTTTTTAAAGCAACATTAGAATATATATATAACTATTGGTGAACAAACCCCAATTTTAAACAATTTATTATCTTAAAAATCAATTCCAGAAACATCACTTTAATGTTACGAATTTCGACTGACAATTTATACATATGAATGCATGACAGTGCAAATTTTAATGCTTTATTAAAGAGACATTGTTTTAAATCATATCTCTATAAGTCTACTTTCTAGGATAAGAATTACATAAAATATTATCTCAATTTAGAAGTATCCTAGAGGCCTAGTTTTTTGGGCTCTTTTATGCCACATGTTGTTTAAAACGACTCCAACCCTGAGTTACCAATTTAAAGCTAACCAATTGGTGTTACCAATGTTACACCTTTTTAATCATACCCAATAACTTATAAACCAATACTCTATGACCAAGACATGCAGAGCATATTTATGCCTTTAAGACGGGTCAGAAACCAAATGAAGTGGCTACATGAATCTTATAAATTTAGACCAATGAAAGAATTTTACTTTTTCTAGCTATAATTTTAAGATAAAAAGCACTTTGTCATTTGCTGAACCCATTAATCACAATTCCAGAGAATTTTCTAGGAAAACAACTATCAGCTTTTTTGCCTTAGAACTAAGATATTGCTGACTCTTTTTTTTTTTTTAAACAATTTTTCAGCAGGAGCTATCCTGCTGTTCATAACTCCTGGCTAAGGTGCGGGGCAACTTAAATCAGTCTCTGCTGTGTAAACTGACTGAATCAAGAGATGGATAGCCAGCTGCTAAAGTTTTAACCAATTTTTTTTTTTCTTTTCAACATGAAACATAGAACAACAGTCATTCATATAACAAAACAAAGACAGACATGAATTGACATGAAGACATATTGGTGCACCAAACACAGACAAGAATTGACATGTGGACATATTGGTGCACCAAACACAGACAAAAAAAAGAGAAGGTAGAGAACTTGATGTAACCAGAACTAAGAGTATGTCCTATAGGGGTCAGAGAGAAGGCTGGACATCTCCGGATTTCCTTCTGTCCCTAGGAGAGTGCCGAAATCCACTCCCCCCCCTTCTCTCTCTCATGTCATTTGTATATCTCCCTATTTTTTTTTTAAATTTTACTCTTTTTATTTTATTTTATTATTTTAAGCCCTACTCCTCTCGCCTGATGCAGTTCTTGAACTGTGGACAAATGCCTGTTTTCTTTTTCACTCCGATTTTCCACTGTCAGCCCCTAGCTGATATCAGTACTGAGCCAACGCTAACTCAGTCTAGCCTGTATCCTTTTGCACTTACAGCAACAATTTCGAAAAGATGAAGTTTAAAGCCAGGGCTAGCATGAATACAAAATATTGCTTACTGTGCCAGATACATCTTCTTAATCTTCTTGTAGAGCTCTACCTAGACAGTGTTCTCTTGGTTTGTCCTCCCGTTCCTGTTCAGACGCCATCTCTAGTGGCCACACAAACTGGGTTCCTGAGCGGGAGGCCAGAACTGTAAGGGAGGAAACAGCGAGAGAAGAAATGAGACCAAGACAGATTTCTGATCAAGGCCCAATGTTTACTAAGAGTCTGTGCTTATAAAGGGGGAAAGCCCATCTCCCGCCAATCTACCTACCCTTGATGCCTGTCGCCAGCCTGTAAGCAATTAGGCTGACACCACTAGTTTGGCAGTAAAGTGTCAATTGCCAGTTTGCAGACTGTTTCAGGAATTCCTCAGGAAGGCAGGTTCAGCCTCTCAGCTTTGTCTTGTCGAAGAGCTGCTGCAGGTGACAGAACAATAAAACCATCTAGGTCTGAAGGTTCCACCCTAGGTGATCTCATTCACAGTGGCAGCAAGGTCTGAATCAGCCTGCTCAAAGCTGTGGGAGGCTACATTTATGGGTTAATGGGAACTCATCATGATGCTAGACATACTAGATGCAACTCTTTCAATGGAGCCATAACCAGGCGAGCTTGCAGGGTTTAATAAGTGCTTTCAAGTGGTTTGTGCAAGGGTCACAGCATAGTGCTAGATTGTACAGGGAGGAATTGCAGGTTTAGGTTGCCCTCTAGTGATAACCACATAGAACCCCAAAGGGTTTGTGAGTTAAGACCTTCTCAAACTTTAAAATTGTTAAAATAAGTTAATGAGAAATTTACAGAGGGGCTGGAGCTATGGCTTGGTGGTCAAGAGCTTTCCCAGAGGACCTGGGATTTGTTTCTCAGCACCAACCTGGTGACTCACAACAGTTTCTAACTCTAATCTTCGGGCATCTAACACCATCTTCTGGCCTCAAAGACACAAACATATATGCAGGAAAAACCTTCATACACATAAAATTTAAAAAGTACATTTACAGAAAAAAAATAGTAATTTCTTTGTTATTTGTATCATTTAAATGTCTTTCATTACATAAATTTTTATTTATTTATTTTCAGCTCTGGGCTGGGACCAGAGGCCTTACCTGTGCCAAGAGCATGCTCTCCACTGGGTGGTGTCATCAGCCCTTTCACATCTGAACTCTGTCAGACTTCAAAACAAGCAGTACCAAAGTCATCTTTTTCCCCCCTCCCTGAAAGCTTTGTCCAAACAACCTCAGCTTATTCCAGTAACAGCTCTGGTGACTGAGCTGGGCCCTCTGGTGCTCAGTGTTCTACTCCTGAACTAGATACCTGGCCCTGGCCCTCTTCTTACTTTTTTCTCTCTTTCTTTCTTTCTTTTCCTTCTTTCTTTCTTTCTTTTCCTTCTTTCTTTCTTTCTTTCTTTCTTTCTTTCTTTCTTTCTTTCTTTCTTTCTTTCTTTCTTTCTTTCTTTCTCTCTCTCTCTCTCTCTCTCTCTCTCTCTCTCTCTTTCTTTCTTTCTTTCTCTCTCTCTCTTTCTCTCTTTCTCTCTTTCTCTCTTTCTCTCTTTCTCTTTCTCTCTTTCTCTCTTTCTCTTTCTCTCTCTCTTTCTCTTTCTCTCTCTCTCTCTCTCTCTCTCTTTCTCTCTTTCTCTCTTTCTCTCTTTCTCTCTCTCTCTCTCTCTTTCTCTTTCTCTCTTTCTCTCTTTCTCTCTCTCTTTCTCTCTTTCTCTCTCTCTCTCTCTCTCTCTCTCTCTCTCTCTCTCTCTTTCTTTCTTTCTTTCTTTCTTTCTTTCTTTTCTTTCTTTCTTTTTTCTTTCTTTTTTTTTTCGAGACAGGGTTTCTCTGTGTAGCCCTGGCTGATCCTGGAACTCACTCTGTAGACCAGGCTGGCTTCAAACTCAGAAATCCACCTGCCTCTGCCTCCCGAGTGCTGGGATCTTCTTACTTTTTTATTTGAGATTGAGTCTCAGTAAATTTCCTAGGACAATCTTGGACTGTCCATGGCCCAGGAGACCTTGAAGCTTTGATCATTGTTGCCCAGCAGCCTCTAGAATAGTTGGGATTGCCAGTCTCGGCTACCTGACCTGGAATGTTTCTATTTTGTTAATTCTTGAGGAATGTTTCTGGGCTCTTCTTTGCTATAATATGGAGTTTTATAGCTTGGAATCCAAGAACTTCCACAAAACAGTTCTAACCCTTTCTGTTGGAACCGCATCATTACACATGTGTGATACTTCTACACTGTTCCAAGTATGGAAGCAGAGTGAATTGGTTCCACTGTCTACTGAGCACCAAGTCGGCCGTGTGCTTCTTGTCTTGAGGTGGGTGGGAGGCTGAAGTTTACAGTCTTGCCGTCAAATGATTTACATTTTTATTATGGGTGTTGTTTTGGTTTTGAGATAGGGTCTCACTATATAGCCTTATCTATCTTAGAAATTTCTGTCTACATAGAATGGTCTCCAACTTATAGAGATCCACCTGCCTCTGCATCCCAAGTGCAGGGCCACAGTGCCTGGTTCATGGTCTTTAAAACCAACCAAGCAACCAAGCAACCAGAAACCCCACATAATATTTGGTTATAGAAACATTTCAAGTTAGCTGTGGTAACATACTCATGTAATCTCTGCTGTTTGGAAAACTGAAGAATAGGTATTATGGCAAATTGGTCCAATTCAAAGACATGATGCTAAAACAAAACAAAACAAAACAAAAAACAAACAAATGAACAAAATTTCCCAAACTGGTGGGAAAAAGTTGGGGCTATAGCTTATTGGTGGAGCTTTTGCCAGCATGTGTGAGACCCTGGGCTCAATTTTTAGTACTATGTGATGTTGGGTTTCAGACTGAAAACAAGTGGTTGAGATGTCTAATATACCAAAGTGGACCTGACCTCCATGTTCTCCCAGCATCCCGCATTCCCAACCTGTTATAGGATGTCTTATTCAGGGTTTCTATTCCTCCACAAAACATCATGACCAAGAAGCAAGTTGGGGAGGTGCTGTGGACTGGACTCAGTTGGTCCCTTGGGAGAATCAGGGTTCTGGTACTCAGGTAGGCAAAGAGTCAGTGGTGAGTGACAAACAGATACAAAAACCAGAGAGAGTGTTGAATCTGAGTGTAATTTCTCAAAGCGAGCATCAGACTTATATTACAGTTTAAAAACAATGAAATTAAGTGATACATTAATGTCATCCAAGGTACATTGAGGTTACCCGACGCAAAATAACTCTTTACACAAAACAGAGAAATGCATACATAAAATTTGACAGGAACCTGGCAGTGTTTACAACTGGGATAAAAAAGAAATCAGTGTTTACAACTGGGATAAAAAACATCCCCACCTAAGGTCAGCTTAATCTTAGAAGTCAAAGGCAAGGGCTTTATGCTCTTGCCATAGTTAACCCACCTTCTCCCTAGGCCATTGTAAATTCCTGCACATGAGAGTGACTTGGCTGTTATTCTAAGTTTACTTTGTAGAAATAGCCCTGAGATTTCTAGCTCTTTTCCAGTAAACTGTAATGCCTGATTTCTTTCACTATCTACACTGGAGGCATTTCGTCTGAATGAGTAGCATTCTTACTAAATGTAAAACCCAAGGTCGGCTCAACAATCTCCTAGGATATTGGAACACTGAAGGAGGTTAATCTAACTTATCTATATGTCAAAATCATTCCTTGGAGGCACTTTTTTTTTTTTTCCCGAGACAGGGTTTCTCTGTATAGCCCTGGCTGTCCTGGAAGTCACTTTGTAGACCAGGCTGGCCTTGAACTCAGAAATCTTCCTGCCTCTGCCTCCCGAGTGCTAGGATTAAAGGCGTGTGCCACCATGCCCAGCTTTAGAGGCACTTATAATAAAACAATATTGAAGGAAAGCACACAGATCTGTTCACTGACTGACATAGGGACAAGTTTGGAGCATTCGTGCTATGGGATGCTGTCTTAGGGTTTCTATTCCTGCACAAACATCATGACCTGTAACCTCCAACAAGCCTGAAGCAGGCTGAGCCAGACCTTGACTTTGCTGCCACTAAGGAGATTACCTAGGGTGGAGCCTGCCTCCCTAGATCACTCCATTGTTCAGCCACTGTCGCTGCTGCTACCTGCTGGGAGTTGGCCTAGTTATTCTGGAGACTACATCTGATCCTACACATGGTCACCTGCAGCTGGGCTCCAAGGATGAATTGGCAGGAATGGGCCTCCCCTCTCCTTTATAAAGCGTGTCTGCCATTAAACATTAGAACCTTGAGCAGACTAGTTGTCTTGGTTCCATTATGTCTCTACCCGCCTAGGTTCCCTCTTCTTTTTCAGCTCCAGGCTACCTCCCAGGCTTGAACCCAGACATGAGAGCCACTGGCTGGCCCCAACAATGACCAAGAAGCAATTTGGGGAGGATAAGCTTTATTCAGCTTACACTTTCTACATTGCTGCTAATCACAAAAGGATGTCAGGATTGAAACTCAAGCAGGTCAGGAAGCAGGAGCTGATGCAGAGGACATGGAGCGATGTTACTTACTGGCTTGCTTCCCCTGGCTTGCTCAGCCTGCTCTCTTATAGAAAGACGACCAGCCCAGAGATGGTATCACCCACAAGGGTCCCTCCCCCTTGATCACTAATTGAGAAAATGCCTTACAGCTGAATCTCATGGAGGCATTTTCTCAACTGAAGCTCCTTTCTCTGTGATAACTCCAGCTTGTGTCAAGTTGACACAAAACTAGCCAGTACAAATGCCAAGACTCCAGGAGACTAATTTTCCATGAAACTTTTTGCCTCAGAATTGTGTCCAAGTGGTCACAGTTTGGGCCTGACATGTGGTTTTCAATGGAGTTGGTATGGCAGGGAGGAAAGGGTTTATTCAGATTAAACTTCCACTTTTTTTGGTTTTGGTTTTTGTTTTTGAGACACGGTTTCTCTGTGTAGCCCTGGCTGTTCTGGAACTCACTTTATAGACCAGGCTGGCCTCGAACTCAGAAATCTGCCTGCTTCTGCCTCCCGAGTGCTGGGATTAAAGGCGTGTGCCACCACGCCCGGCTCAAACTTCCACATTTTGTTCATCATCAAAAGGAAGTCAGGACATGAACTCACACAGGGTAGAAACTTGGAGTCAGGAGTGTATGCAGAAACCATGGAGGAATGCTGCTTACTGGCTTCCTTCCCCTGACTTGCTCAGCTTATAAATACCCAGGACTACCATCCCACAGGTGGCATCACCCACAATGGGCCCTCCCACCCTGGATCACTAATTGAGAAAATGCCTTACAGCTGGATCTTATAGAGGCATTTCCTCAAGAGAGGCTCCTTTCTCTGATAACTCCAGCGTGTGTCAAGTTGACACAAAACCAGCCAGTACACAGGGCATGGCTGCACACCCTACCCTCTACCCTGAACTTTTCAGGGGCTGGACTCCTCCCTGTATAACCCAGAAATTTTGGTTCTTTCCCTTCTCTCGTTCCCTTTCTGTCTTGGTCTCTCTCACACTATTTCTCTCTGCATGCATTCATGCATTTTTTCCCCTCTCTTTCTCTTCCCTCTCCCCTGTTTCCCTTTTCACTGACCCTCTTCTGTGTGGCCAGATCTGTGCTCAAGGAACCTGTCTTTATACTTAATTTGGCTTGAATTGGTTAATTTCATCAGGGATGATAACTTATCATCCAAAAAATCAAAGTAATGGAGAAAGGAAGGAAGAGAGGGAAGGAGGGAAGGAGGGAGGGAGGGAGACAGATAGAAACAGAAAGACACAGAGGGTGCGAGCCAGAAAGAGAAAAAGTAGGGTTCTGTTGTGGATGGGCCTGGTGCTGTTTGTATTTTGATGCTAATTCTGTTCTCCTGGGAGTGGTTGTGGGCAAGAAGTGAGTCACATACTCAGGTGACTTCTTGTGAACCAGCCTCCCAAAGAATAAAGGAGCCAATCACTGGGCGAGTAGGCAGGACTTCCTGTTGGACTGTGGGAGAGAGGAAGTAGAAGGAAGTTAGGCCCTTTTGGACAGGGATAGTGTGAGGACAAGATGTAGCTATAAGTGTCTCCCAGTTTCCATGGTGGATCCATCAGTATTTGTAACCAGAGGATTTAGATTTGATAAGGCTCACAAGACTAGGCTTTAGTTGTTGCACCCAGAGATGGAGTTGCTATTGTTTCTGAACTAAGTTTGTGTTGTGTTTTCCTTCACTCAGTGGCTTGTCTGGATTCAAGAGAGAAAGGTATGGCAGCAAAGCATGGGTTTGCCTGAGTGACCCGTCCAGCAGGTCCAGTTATTCAAGGGTCTCCAGGGGACCTTCTCCTAAGAACCAAATGGGGGGAGGGAGAGACGGAAACCAAGTGCAGGAACGACACGTAAACAGTCTGAGTAGCATCAAGGTCTCTCTGTATTCAGCAAGGCTCAAGGCTTAAATGCACAAGCAAAAGGGGAAGTACTTCTCAGCAGGAGGGATGGGGCAGCAGAAATTCACAAGCAAAAGAGGAAGTACTTCTCAGCAGGAGGGATGGGGCAGCGAAAAATTTTCTTTTGGCAACTACACGGGGAAGCAGGAACTTGGTGGTATCAGGGTACATCTTGTGGTCAGGACATCTGGCGCTGACTTAGGGCTGCAACATTCTGTGGTTGTTCTCAGAACGGTGCGTCGGTGGCCCGCTTTTGACCCCCTTTTCTTCTCGGGGGGAGAGGCCCAATTCGGAGATCAAGACAATAGAGTTGTCTTAATAGCTCCCAACACCTGAGGTGCACCACAAAGGCCATGGGGCCATGGGGGATTTGAAGTGTGGGGCTGGTGTGGTATCGTATTGACCTGCCAGTGGGAACCTAGAGATCTGAGTGGAGAGATTTTGGAGCACTGAGTCAGAGTCTCCACGAGATCAAAACAGGTCAGCCATTGCCTGTCAGTGCATGGTTGGCTAGCCTGTTGGGGCAGAGAGCTGCCTGCACAAGCACAGGAACGTAACAGTTCATTTTTTAATATTTCCCGCAACAGGGTTCCCCTTTTATGAGTTCATTAATAAAAGAATTCACACGTAGACTTGGCAATAAGTCTGGAAACAGTCTTACTTTTCTAGTGACTATAATGTCTTTTGTTTGTTGTTTGTTTGTTTGTCGAGAAGTGTTTCTCAGGACTGTGTAGTCCTGGCTGTCCTGGAACCTGATCTGTAGATCAGGTTGGCCTTGAATTTAAGAGATCAGCTCTACTCTACCTCCTAAGTGCCAGGATTAAAGATGTGTGCCACTGCTGCCCAGCTTTTCTTTTTTTCCTTTTTTTTCTTGTTTGTTTTTATGTATGTAAGTGCTCTGTCTTCATGCACACCAGAAGAAAGCATTAGATTCCATTACAGAAGGTTGTGAGCCATCACCATACTGGGAACTGAACTCAGAATCTCTGGACGAACAGACAAGTGCTTTTAACCACTAAGCCAATTTTCCAGCCTCCAACATTAGTGTTTTAGTCTGTGTTTGTTTTGTTTTTTCTTTGTTTCTTTGTTTTTGCTGTAAAGAGACACTATGAGCAAGATAACCCTTATAAGAGAAAGTATTTAATTAGCTAGCTTACAGCTTTAGAGGATCAGTCCATGATCTTTATGTTGGGAACATGGAAACAAGCATGATGCTGGGGCAGCAGCTGAGTGCTGAATCTCTGTCTGCAGCCAGAGAGGTGCTTGGCCCAACATGGGCTTTTGAAACCTCAAAGCCCACTCCCAGTCACACAGTTCCTTCAAGACACCTAATCCTTTTCAAGCAGTGCCACTCCACGATAACTAAATATTCAAATATATAAGCCTCAAATTCAAACCACCACATATAGTAGATATTTAACAAATGTTATTATTTTAAAATAGCCATGAGAGTAAAGAAATGGAGAAGGATTGTAGAGAATGGATCAGTTGTGCATCTTTAGGAAAGGGATGATCTGTTTATGGCCTCTTGGAAATCAGGGAAAATGTGAAGAATTGTAACTGGGAAGCAAGGCCTGGAAATTAACATATGAAAGACCTGTTGTCCAATAAAGACCAAAACCCTTTCCCACCTGGACTTCACACAACTAGTAGAACCTGCTCAAGAAAAAAAAATTGCCTTTTATAACAAAACTGGACATCATCAGATCCAAAAGACACTCAAGACAAAGACTGTTGGGCTATCTGTGGAATCTATTATCATATTAAAGCCCATGATGACCAGGCTCTCTCAGTATCACCAGTATGACCAGTAGCTCTGCTCAGCTCTTCTCACCACACCCCTACCCTAAACTTCTCCATCACTGCTCCAGTGAAAGAACCTAGTGGGGAAACCCCCACTCAATTCCCGATTCGGAGTGTACCCAAGAATCACGAACAGAACAGAATGCCTTGATGTAAAAACATGAGGTAGTTTAATGGCAGAGCTCTGGGTCGAAACATATTTCACACAGGAGACAGTGGATTCGATCATGAGGCTTGGAAGCTAGGGGTTTTTTATAGAAAAGGGGCTGGGACTGGGGGAGGAATTGGCGTAGTTTCACATGATTGGTCCATTTAAACATCAGCAGACTGTACATGCAGATAACATTTAACTTAGGTCAGAAGAGCGGGAGAAAGGGAGGCGCCAGGCCAGTCTGGCATGTCATTCTCTTTATCTTTATGGCCAAGCAGCCTCAGGAATGTCTTATCGACGGGCCTGCCCAGGCATGTCCTGGCCTGTTCTGTTATGTTCTCAGCCCCAGGTTTCAAAGCTCACAAACAAGTCTTTGGGCTACTTGACATAAATTACATGAATCACAGGTCTCAAGTTTTATTTTCTTTCACTCTCTTCACTAGCTTCTCATTCCCTTTTAACCCTCAGATTTTGGTAACTTCCTCTCTTGGTTCTTTTTCTTAGTTCCTGATCTCTTTCTCTTGCTCTCTTCCTCCCCCACACCCCTCACCACCAAGTTCAGTCTGTTTGGTTTTGGACTCTGGGACAAAGGACTGAGGTGTGTATTTAACACGTCAAAGCAGATTTGGCCTCCAGGTTCTCCCAGCATCCCCCAGTCCCTGCCTGGCATACCCTACCCCCAGCCCTGAACTTTCTAGCCCAGGGACTGGGCTGCCCTTCCCCAAAGGCTCTTCCCTATAGAATCCAAACATTTTGGTCTCACCCCTCTTTCCTCTCTCCCTCCCCCCATCTCCCTCCTTCTGTCTCTTCCTTTTCTCTCTATACATGCCCTTTCTTTCTTTCTCCCTGCTTCCCATGGTGACTTCTCTGACCTCAGTACTTGGGGTCAGTGAGCTCACCAGAGAGAGCAGCTTTCCAATAAGCCAACATTTAATATAATCTAACTTGAATTGGCGCATTTCACCAGTGGAAAGATAACTTATCACAGTCCACTACTTTCGCTCTCTGCTTTGAACTCTTCCAGATGCCTCTAGCTGTACTCTCCCTTGCACAACAACAATCTTCCCTTCAACCATACCCTGATCATGTTGTCAGCCTATCTAGGTGTGTGCCATGTAAATATCCACAGCTTCCCTTTTCTAATAAGCAGCCTCTGTTTCTGACCTGCATCACTGGTCTGATTCTTTGCCCTGGGACAGAAGTGCCTAGAATCTTCAGTGAGGGCCCTGGACTCAGACCCATGTGGGTTAAACTTGGTCATGAGCTGATAACAGTGAGGTCCTGAAGAGATGCAGGAAGCCTGCTTGCCTCTGCACTATCCTGCCACTCCTGCAGAGCTCCCTCCCCTCCCCTCTTTTGGTAGCAGAAATGCCTGCAGCTTTTCGGAGGCAGCAAACAGAAAGAGCCCAGCCTGAACCAGAATATTGCAATCCCCCTTTTCATGGTGGCACTCCCTAAATACCTCCCCGGGGGAAGGGGGTGTAGCAGATGCCTACTTTGGGAATCCATATCCCAGACTCCATATTGCCAAGGCTGGGATCCTCCCTGATAACTAGCACTTCCCAGTTCAGATGGCTCATGTCCTTGAGAAAAACTGAACTAAACATCCATGAGAGAAGGGCAATTAAGTGTTCCCTGGCAGCTATGGCCAGTTTGTAAAAACACACTAGTTCCTGATAGCACCCATGTCAGAGGATTCCTCCTCCCAGCTGCAACTCTGTCTGAACAAACAGGATTGAATTTGAGGGATGGCTTCTCTTGTCACCTCCCTGTTACGTAACCCCAAAGCCTGAGAATCCCGCTTATGCACATATGAGTATAAAAATTCCTAGCCCCTAGATTCGAGCCTCATATTCCTAACCTGCACAGTAGGGAAGGTTTGTAATCTGGGTCTGACTCAAATGAAGGCTCTTTTGTTATATTACATCAGGTTGACAATTCTTAGAGTTCTCCTGGGGCTCCTGAGGCCTGGGCATGGACAGTCCTTTACGTGGATTGTGTAAGTGAGAGGTACAGACAAGGCTGATCCATAGTTAGAGAGAAGAATAACTAGGCAGAGTATAGAGCAGACTGGCAATTGCCAGGGATATGGGGGCAGAGAAGATGGCCAAAATGGTGGCCTGGCCGAGTCATGCTAGATATAGGGGTTGTGCTACTGTGCAGGAGGCAGGTGGATTATCTGGATCAGCCTGGGAACTTGGGTGGGGCTCTGATTAGTTGGAGGCTTTTTAAGTTAATAGAGAACTAGATGCTCTCTCTGGAGGTTGGGGACTGCAGAAGCAGATAAGGAAGTGATGGCTTTTCCTGGAGAACAGAAACCCACTTTACAGTGTTTCTGAGGAATGCTGAGTGGTTATTAGGTCAGAGTCCTGCCTAGCTGAGCCCAAACTGCCATCTTGGCGTGGGGTTGGGAGTAGGGTTGAAACCTAACATCTTATTGCCACGTCTATAGTTAGAGAGTTTTGTTTCACAGTGCACACTTGGGAAAGCTTTATTTTAATCTGTGAATAATCTTGTCCAAGAAGATGACAAGGGAACATATCTGGCCACTTGTCCCAAGATTAAACTGTTTTTATTCTTTGTGAGCAGAGCCACTGTGTCATTTATTAGTCACACCAGGATTCATCACGAATGATACCTTACTTATTGCAGTTCTCATAATTCTGCATCCCTCTAGCTGTAAGAGGAAGAGCCCATGATTCAGTTTCAGTTAGTGAAGAGGCAGGTGCATGGTGGGAGGGAATTGTAATGGGAAGCTTTAACCTCTCCCAGAGCATCCCAGCTGTGCTCTGCAGAGTGTGCTCTCAGCATCTGCTCAGTCTCCTTGTTAGCAGGCATTTGCAGTGTTGTGAATGAATACTGATTTCCAAACACAGGGCAATCAACAGTTGCTTGATTTGGAAACCAAACAGTTCCTGTCAATTTGCATGACAGTGTAACACTGTGACTGCAAAGAATGATGTTCTGGATGAAGTTGAGAAGGCTAGGTTGACTCCTCGACAGGTTTCAAGTTCAGGAGAATAGGCCTAAGAACTGGGCAAGCCCAGACAAGCCCAGACAAGCCAGTTACTGAAAAAAAAAAAAAACCCAGGCTCCAGTCCCTTCATCCCCCAATGGTTCTGGAATACCCAGAGATAGAATACAATAAAGCTCACCTAACTCAGAATTCCCCTAACTACTTTAAATCAGGCCTGCAAGTTCACTTGGTTGTCTCTCTGTCTTGGTAATGAGTGACCCTAGCATACTGAACTTCTGCAGACTAAAACACTCTGTGTTTACATACTATTTGAGTCTGGGGTATCATTCTTCAGTGAATCATGGACCCTTACAAAGTGATAGAAAGTGGAATCCTGCAGAAGCCTCTAGAAGTCTGGGAGTAGAGGTGGCAAAGGCCTTTCCCCTTCCTTGTCCCATCCTGCACTATGTTTTACAGCCTGCCACACAGCTGTTGCTTTTCTCTGTCTAAATTCTCTATCAACTCTGCCCCAGCTGTCACACAACTGACCGTGTCACAGCTGCCAGCTGCTCCTTCTGTCTTTGTCTTCAGTCAACCCGAAGCTCCCACTGCATGGCTTCCGTCTGCACAACTGTAGTGATGGGATGTTTTACTTCCCAGACTGAAGTTTAGGATGATGCCCATTTGCAGGGGTCGGTTCTCCCCTTCCACCATATACAAACTTAAAGCATCAGTTTGGAGAGTGAAAGCCTTTTGCGGCCCTTATGACTTCAGGGTTTGGCACAGAAAGGCCCAGAACAGACATTTTCTTTCCTCCTGTTGCCTTGGCCAAGCTCTGTGCTCTGAAACGTGCACCTCTGGGAGGTTCCCTTGCACATGCCACCTACCGTCTCGATCACATTCATGCCCACAGGCCCCTCTCCTATAGGACTTATTCAGAACTTGACTCTACATCGTCTCCTGTCAAGAACCTCACTCTCTGTTCAAGATTTAGCCTATTTTGCTCCTCCTGATTTTGAATTCTTAGAGACTGGCCTTTAGAGGAGGCTTTAGGGTGAATTAAAAAAAATTTTTTTTTTTGAGACAGGGTTTCTCTGTGTAGCCTTGGCTGTTCTGGAACTCACTTTGTAGACCAGGCTGGCCTCGAACTCAGAAATCTGCCTGCCTCTGCCGCCCAAGTGCTGGGATTAAAGGCGTGCGCCACCACCACCTGGCCTAATAATTTAATTTTTAAAAGAAGGAAAACACATATAAAAAATAGTATCTTATCTTTCATATTGTTTTTACCATTTGCCAGACCCTTACACTTTATGTTCCCTAAATTTCAACGTATACTATTTTCTGCAACTTGACACATTTTTTTTTTTCTTTTATAATAAGACTTTAGGGGCTGGAGAAATGGCTCAGCTGTTAAAAGCATTGGCTGATCTTTCTGAGGATCAGGGTTTGATTCCTAGCCCCTACAAGGTAGCTCACAACTATCTGCAACTCTTGTACTAGAGGATATGGTGCCCTCTTCTGGGTTTTGAGGGTACTGTATTCATGTGTTAAACAATAGATGCAGGTAAAACACCCACACATAATATTAAAAAAATAAGTAAGACCCCAGTATTTTAAGGTAAAATGTATCTCACGGCTACTTGTGGGATACCGGTAGCACCTGCTATAAATAGGAATAAAATAAATTGTGCAATGTAAGTTGTCAAGTATTTCATAAATTTACCAGACTTCTCCAACAGAAAGGAAAATTGATAGTCAGGAGATAAAGCTTTCAGTATAATCTCTCAGAGTCAACAAAGGTTACAAGTATGTGTCTGAAGGAGGAGAGGCTGGTTTTCATAAACTTGTATCGATAGTTCTGATCATGTACCTTCACTTTCAGTGGCAATTACATATTTGTTTTAGGGTTTTACTGCTGTGAACAGACATCATGACCAAGGCAACTCTTATAAGGACAACATTTGATTGGGGCTGGCTTACTGGTTCAGAGGTTCAGTCCAGTATCACCAAGCATGGCAGCATTCAGGCAGGCGTGGTACAGGAGGAGCTGAGAGTTCTACATCTTCATCTGAAGGCTGCTAGTAGAATAGTCTCTTCTAGGCTCAGATGAGGGTCTTAAAACCCACACCCACAGTGATACACCTACTCCAACAGGGTTACACCTTCTAATAGTGCCACTCCCTAAGCCAAGCATATACAAACCACCACAGCATTTATTAACCAAAATGGCTGCAAAGACTTTTGTTCAATAAATTTCAATTAAGAGAAATATCTGAATTGATTGCTAGAACCTGGGCTTCTGTCAAATTATTTAATAACAGCAAGGTGATGAGAAATATTCCTGACTTATTCCTGAGTCTTCCAACAGGGTTGAAGACATGGATTTTTTTTTTTTTGAGGCAGGATCTCTCTATGTAGCTCTGACTAGTCTTGAACTTACTATGTAAATAAGGCTGGTCTCAAACTGACAGAGGTTCCCTATCTTTGCCTCTCCTGAGTGATAGGGTTTAAGGTGTGGACCACCAGATACATATATACAATGCATTTTAAAAGTTAAGCTCTTTGAATTAGTTTTCTTTTAACTTTAAATTTTCTCAGTAAGGCTTTTGGCTGAAATATCCAAACCAAGTTGTTCATCTTACAAAAGAACCAAGCATACTGCAGAGAAGAAGTGGGTGTCCCTTTGTCTTACACGCGTTCGCGACCGGCCAGGAAAGACGCAGCAAACCGGAATCTTCTGCGGCAAAACTTTATTGCTTACATCTTCAGGAGCAAGAGTGCAAGAGAGAGAAAGCGAAACCCCGTCCCTATTAAGGAGAGTTATCCTTCGCCTAGGACGTGTCACTCCCTGATTGGCTGCAGCCCATGGCCGAGTTGTTGTCACGGGGAAGGCAGAGCACATGGAGTGGAGAACTACCCTTGGCACATGCGCAGATTATTTGTTTACCACTTAGAACACAGCTGTCAGCGCCATCTTGTAACGGCGAATGTGGGGGCGGCTTCCCACAGTTCCCCCTTTTCTATTAATAAGAGCAATAGGCCACCCATATTAATGAGAGTGGAGATAGAGGTCAAATCCCCAGTGTGCAGGTAAAGGAGCCGTACACATAACCTCCTTCCAGGCTCATCACCTAGAGGGGTCCTGGTCTGGTCCCGTGTTGTTTTTCCTGGAGGAAGGACACTTGAACACTCAACCTTCTTGAAAGATGACATGTCTCCCTAGAATAGGCTCATATATGCCGCAGAGCCCTTCTACTGCAGTGCTTAGCCGTGCAACTCTCTCGGGCTGCTGAAGCACACTCACTCTATCCCGTGCAATGAGACTAGCCTCGTGGTGTGCAAGAGCTGAGTGGCCAGCGACCTATTGCTTAAGCATAGATAACCATAAATGAGGGGAAGCACCATGTTCTAGTGCTGCAAGCGCCTGGGCAATAACCACCTTGTCTCTCCTAGTTTGGGCCTTAAGCTTACAGACCAACCAAAGAAGCAACACTAATCCACAGCAAAGTGTATCTCCAAATAATATCAATCCCACCCATTCTTTAAAGAAGGAAAATGCTGAGGAGATCCAATTGGGTAATCCTTTGGTCAGGGACAGGTCCAAGCGCGTGGAGTTGACCTGAATGATGGCAAGTCTCAATTCCCGAAGGGTCTGTTCAAATTTAGCCGTCCAATTCTGTAACATATACTGAGAAAGACTTTTTGACATATTAGCTGCCCTAGTAAATTTCTCATACTGAATGGAAGTAACACACAATCCCGGAAACTTTTGTTCACATCCCAGCTGAGCTATTTGCCATAATACATCTAGTTGTTTCTGGACAAGATCTATGAGTTGATTAACCAGCATGAGACCTCCCTGTATCTAGACATTAGTTGAGGCCTGTTTATCTATGACTGTAGTCACCGAGGCTGACAAAGTGTTAATGGTGTCAGTCGTCTGGACCTGTCCAGACAGAGCCAAGGCTGTCTGAATCAAGGCCAAACCCAGTTCCTTGTTAGTGGTAAAAAAGCAGGGGAATACTTGAGCATTATACATCACTGGCATTGGGAGTGGAAATGTCGACATTCTCCCCCAACGCTGCTCTCTCTTTATTATTGTCGCCCTGGACATCACCAAGACGAGGGACATCAGTATTCCCTTGGTCAGTCTGGATTTTTCGGGTGAGTCTTTCTGGTATCCAAAATGGGTTGTCTTCATTCTGTGGAAAAACACAAACAGATCCCCTGGATCTTATCAAAATAGGATCCGGGCCATACCATTTATTATCAAGGACATTTTTCCATTTAATCATCTCATTGGGCCTATCTGGCTCTGAACAATGACGTTCAGCCGCAGTATGGCCATGAGCATCAATATTTAAAAAATTGAGTGTAAAGAGTGCCATAAACACAGACACTCTTGGTACTCGGGGTAGAGTCTCGATTCCCCCTTTCTGTTTTATTAGATAGGATTTGAGGGTGCGATGCGCACGCTCAACAATACCCTGTCCTTGAGGGTTGTATGGAAGTCCAGTCAGGTGGGTCACGTCCATCTGACGGCAGAACTGTTGGAATTTTTGAGATGTATAAGCTGGTCCATTATCAGTCTTAAGGAGTTTGGGTTTCCCCCAAGCACTCCATGCCTCAAGACAATGTTGAATCACATGTGAGGCTTTTTCTCCGGTTAACGGAGAAGCAAACATGATGCCAGAGCATGTGTCAATGGACACATGGAGATATTGAAGTTTTCCAAAGGAAGAAACATGTGTAACATCCATTTGCCAGACCTGTAGAGGTCGAATACCGCGTGGGTTAATTCCCACATGAGGAACTGGCAAGAACTCACAGCAGCTTTGACATTGAGTAACAATGTCACGGGCTTCTTTTCTTGTCAAGGAGAAACGACTGCATAATGTTTCAGCCGTCACATGAAAATTGTTATGAAAATTTCTTGCAGCCTCTACCGGGGATGATAGGGCAGCAGCCACCACTTTAGTGGCCTTATCTGCCAAATCATTTCCCAGAGCCATGGGGCCAGGTAGGCCTGAATGGGCTCTAACATGAGTAATATAAACAGGAAATCTTCTAGATAACAAAACTAATTGTATCTGCTGAAAAATATTGGCAACTTTACTGGAAGGCTTAATCACTCCAGCCACTTCTAAAAGATTTACTGCATTAACCACATAACAGGAATCTGACACAATATTAAGGGGTTCTAAAAAGGTTTTTAAAACTTCTAAAACCACTAAACATTCTACCACTTGAGGTGAATTTTCATTATATTGTTTGGATACCACTTTACCATTAGCCACATAGGCACCTATGCCAGTTTTTGATCCATCAGTATATACCACAATCCCATTTTTAAGTGGGTTTCTTACCGTTATTTGTGGAAACACAACAGATTGATTTTGGGCAAACTGTAAAATTGGATGTTTTGGATAATGGTTATCTATTTGTCCTGAAAAGGAGGTAACTAAAACTGCCCAATCATTAGATGTGGCTGCCAAGGTTTGAACCTGTGCAGCGGTATAAGGTACAATTAAAAGATATGGACTTCGCCCAAAGTGGGTGATTGCTGCTTTTAGGCCTTTAAGGGCAAGCTGTGCAATTGCATCAGGATACCAATCTATTATTTTAGCTGGGGATACGTTTGGATGGATCCACAACAATGGCCCATTCTGCCACAAAACTGCGGTTGGCAATTGTGCTGTCTTAAAGACACACAAACTGAAAGGCTGCGAATCCTCAATACGTTGTAATTGTGCATTCTGTAAGGCATTTTCCACTTTTTGTAAGGCCTGGTTAGCAGCTAGAGTAAGAGCCCTAGGGGAGGAGATATGAGGATCTCCTTCTAAAATACCAAACAAAGGCCTTAACTCAGCGGAAGGAATCTTCAAAAAAGGTCTGAGCCAATTAATATCTCCCAACAGCTTTTGAAAATCATTTAAGGTATGGAGGTGATCTCTTCTTATCTCTACCTTTTGGGGCACAATCTTATCTGGGGACACCACAGAGCCCAAGAATTGTCCTGTATCAGAAATTTGGACTTTTTCTGTGGCTATCTGTAAACCCCACTGACTTAAAGTTTTAAGTAGAAAAGGATATGCCTTTTGTAGCATGGTAAGGTTTTTATGGCACAGGAGGATGTCATCCATGTAAAGGAGCAAAATTAAAGAGGGGAATTGTTCCCTCACTGGCAAAAGAGCTTCTTGCACATAAAGTTGGCACATTGTAGGACTATTGGACATTCCCTGTGGTAAGACCTTCCATTGATACCTCTTATCAGGTTCCATGTGATTAATAGAGGGGATGGTAAAGGCAAATCTGGGCCTATCCCTTGGACACAAAGGTATAGAAAAGAAACAATCTTTAATATCTATAATAATTAAATTCCAGCCACGTGGTAAGGCGGAAAGTACAGGGAGACCCCTCTGTACCGGGCCAAATAAGTTCATTTGCTCATTAATGGCTCTGAGGTCATGGAGCAGTCTCCACTTTCCTGACTTTTTCTTAATTACAAAAATTGGAGTATTCCAAGGTGAGGTAGATGGTTCAATATGGCCTAGTTTTAATTGTTCCTCTACCAGTTGAATCACAGCTTCCAGTTTTTCAGAGGATAGGGGCCATTGAGGAACCCACACTGGGTCCCCTGTTTTCCATGGTATGGGTCGTGCTGCCCCAATGGCCCCTAGGGAAAACCCAGACCCTGTCTGTCTTGGTTTCCATTAGGTGAGATGGGCTCTATCCTTCCCTGTTCTTGATGTCCTAACCCTTTTCCTTCTTTATAACCCATCTTTGCCATGATATTTTTTGCTTTAGCTGAATACCCTCTCAATGGGGCATTTTCATTGGACAAAATAAGGCCCAAATGCTGCATAATATCCCTTCCCCAGAGGTTAACCGGGAGTGGGAGCACATAAGGTATGAATTTCCCTTGCTGCCCTTCAGAGGATTCCCACGTCAAGGCAACGGAGCTTATAGTGGGACATGATTGATATCCTAGGCCCTGTAATGAATGAGATGACTCTGTGGTGGGCCATGCTTTGGGCCACCAATGTGTAGAGATTATACTTTTATCTGCTCTGGTATCAAGGATGCCTTCAAACTCTTTTCCGTTGATCTTAAGGCAGAGCTTAGGTCTATCATTCAAAGATACAACCAAATAGGCAGAATCATTTCCCGAGGAGCCCATTTTCTTTATCTCAGGTCCTGCAGATTTCTCCCTGGTATTATCAGGGAGGAGCAGCAGCTGAGCTATCCTATCTCCTTTCCTAATAGAAAAAACGCCCTTAGGGCTTGAGCACAGGACCTGTATTTCAGGGGAATGTTGACAATCCATAACTCCAGGGTGGACTACTAAGCCCTGCAAGGTGAGTGAACCCCGGCCGAGAATAAGGCCCATGGTTCCCGGGGGCAAGGATGGTATAGGCTCCACCGGCACCGGCTGAATACTCATTTGAGGCATTAGTAGGAAGTCGGAGGCGGCACGCAGGTCCACCCTTGTGGGTCTTCCTGGGTCGCCTCTCTGACTGCTTCCTGGGTCCTGACAAACCGGTTCCCATATCTTTGAGGGCCCTGGGACCGAGGGCCCGATGACCCGTTTTTTGGCACATCAGCTGATTGGTTATCAGGTGGGGGAAGGAGTCTGCCCTTTATATCTCTCACAGAGCGACACTGTGTCACCTTGCCACACTTAGAGCAAAGAGTGAGAGTCCCCCCCTGTTTATCTGGAGCTCTGCAATCTTTCTTAAGATGCCCAGGCTTTCCGCAGTTAAAACATGTCCTCTGATCATTTCTGCCCATGGAGCGGTTTTGGGATTGGAGGATGGCGGCCGCTAAGCCTGCATTGGTGAGAGGTCCCCCAAGCTCCCGACAAACCCTGAGCCAGTCTTGTAAGCCTTTGTTCTTTCTTGGGGCTATGGCCGCTCGGCACTCCTGTGTGGCTTGCTCATAAATGAGCTGTTCTACCAGAGGTGCAGCTTGCTCTGAATCTCCAAAAATACGCTCTGCTGCCTCTGTCATTCTGGCCACAAAATCTGAGAAGGACTCCTGAGGTCCCTGGACGATCTTTGTTAGTTGTCCAGTGGCTTCACCTGCTCGGAAGAGCGCCTTCCAGGCCCTAATAGCCGTGGAGGAAATTTGGGCATAAGCTCCCCAATGGTAGTTTGTTTGATCAGCAGAATAAGCTCCCTGACCCGTTAACAAGTCAAAAGTCCAATCTCTCTGCTCTGGAGTTAAAGCAGCAGCGTTTGCTCGGGCCTGCGCTTGTGCAGCCTCTTGCCATAGAGCTCTCCATTCCATATATTTGCCCATACTAGGGAGAGCGGCTTTTGCAATCATTTGCCAGTCGGCAGGAGTTAGTGCCATGCCGGCAAGCCTATCTAACTGCACCAAGGTAAAATTAGCATTGGTTCCATATTTACGGACTGACTCGGCAAGCTCTTTAATCTGCACATATTCTACCGGAGCGTGGACACGCCCACCCTCGGCTCCTTCAAAGACCGGAAATGCCTGTTGTATTTTCCTTTGCTCCTCTCTGGGAATGAATGAGTCTGCGCATTGCCTCTCCGCGCATTGTCTCTCTGCGCAGGGCTGACGCACTACGCAGGGCGGGGGCTCCGCATAGGGCGGAAGTGCACTTTGAAGCCGATTGCCTGGAGGCCAATCAGCAAACTGGCCTTCGCCAGCCGCTTTTGGCTTTTTCCTTAACTGATTAGCTAGCACTTTATCTGGCTGGTACACTTTTCCCTCATAATGAGCTGCTTCTTCCTCCCAGTCTGTTTCTTCAGAGGAGAATTCATCATCTGATTCAGAGCTACCAAGAGCTGGCTCCTTGAGCTCATCTAGTGATGAGTATAGGCTCCTTCTCCTAGAGACCTCCGCTAATTGATCTTTTTTCTTTTCTTTTTTCTTTTCCTTCCTTCTAATCTCTCCCCAGGTATTCTTACCTGACCTTAACTTTTCCTCGGGTTCAAGACCCTTGGAAAGGCCTGTATACTTAGTTTGTGTACCATATTTCCTATTTGCTCCTACTCTCTCTCCCCGCTTTACTTCTGATAGATTGCCCTGAATTTCATCCAGAATTTTCAGCCCTGCCTTAACCACTAGATAACATGTGAAAAGGAACAAAAAGGCTCCTAACACTAGAAAAAGTTCAAGGCCAAACATACCTTGTAAAGCTATTTCCCACTTTACTTCTGATAGACTGTCTTGAATTTCGTTAGAAAGTTCAAGGCCAGACGTACCTTGTAAAGCTATTTCCCACTTTACTTCTGATAGACTGTCCTGAATTTCCTTAGAAAGTTCAAGACCAGACTTACCTTGTAAAGCTGTACTCACTGGTACCCCTGTTCCCCAGCTGAAGAGTTCTGAATTCATGCAGTTGAATCCTTCTCAACAGTCTGTTTTACGGGAACACTTCATTACCACCGTTCCCCAGCTGAGGAGTTCTGAATCCACACTGGATCCTTCTCAACAGTCTGTTTTACGGGAACCTTTATGACCGTGACCCGCAGTTCTGGTTCCGGAATGAAGAATCTTCCTTGCGCCGGTGATGGTTAACTCCCGTCCCGAGTTTTCTTGTCCCGGGTTTTTTCGTCCCGGGTTCTTTCTTCCCGGATTTCGGCACCAACTCTTACACGCATTCGCAACCGGCCAGGAAAGACGCAGCAAACCGGAATCTTCTGCGGCAAAACTTTATTGCTTACATCTTCAGGAGCAAGAGTGCAAGAGAGAGAAAGCGAAACCCCGTCCCTATTAAGGAGAGTTATCCTTCGCCTAGGACGTGTCACTCCCTGATTGGCTGCAGCCCATGGCCGAGTTGTTGTCACGGGGAAGGCAGAGCACATGGAGTGGAGAACTACCCTTGGCACATGCGCAGATTATTTGTTTACCACTTAGAACACAGCTGTCAGCGCCATCTTGTAACGGCGAATGTGGGGGCGGCTTCCCACACCTTCGTCTATGCTAGAATGGTGTTCACTGGCTGGAGAGATGGCTCAGTGGTTAAGAGCACTGACTGCTCTTCCAGAGGTCTTGAGTTCAATTCCCAGCAACCACATGGTGGCTCACAACCATCTGTAATGGGATTGGATGCCCTCTTCTGGTGCGTCTGAAGACAGCTACAATGTATTCACATACATGAAACAAATCTTTTTTTTTTTTTTTTTAAATGGTGTTCACTTTGCTTCAGCTGGTAATTTTCATTAGTCATACAGGTGTGAGAGAATGGTGGTTCCGGAGGAAGGGCTTTCTCCTGATTTGGGTGAGCATTGGAAAACTAAGTGGCCTCAGTGCCAGGAGATAAAAACATAAGAATTATGTTAAAACCATCAGATTTGATTATTTACTCCATTTTACTAAATGCTTGTGCCTTCAGGCATTTGAGGTCTCTCCATTCCTTACCATGTGCACAGGCTGCACCTGGGATGAAACTTGGACAGAACAAACCCTTGTGGCTCAGTGTGTGACCTCTGACCTATCAGATCTGTTCACTGGTTTCTTGGGTCCACTGTGTCACACTGTCATGCTGGTAAAGAACTGCAGGACAGACTTGGTTATAGAGGGTTTACAATGCAGGGTTGGAGGGAAGAAAGGAATGGAGTCATTGTGTTAGGAGACAGAGAGGTAACTTCTTGGGAAGACCTTGTCTTTTTTCACAGAGAAAGAAAACAGTGTTAGGACAGATGCAAAGCTAGTTACAGGAGATACTGCCTGTTCTTCTCAGTGCTGTGTCAAACTGCGTGAAAGAAACATTGTAAGAAAGGAAAGGCTTGTTTGGGCTTACAGGTTTGGTCTGTTGTGTGTAGGCTTATATTTTTCAAAACCTACTTTTAACAAAGGTTCTTAGATGCTTTAACCTCCGTTCTGTCCCACCACCCACCAGAGGCCGTGGAAAGGAAAGGTTAATAGAGCAAAGGAGGATGTGGACCTGTTTGAAAATAGTTCTTTGGAGCAAATCCATTCTGCATTATCAGGATATCAGCAGGTCAGTTCACACAAATCAGCAGCAGCGACTCAATCCACTCACAAACACCATTTATGCATCAATTCAGAAAAACCCTTGAGGCTCTGCCAGTCACCTGAGCCTGTGGAAGTGTCAAGAAGCCCCCGGAGCACAATTACAAGATCTTAGGTACGTTTATTTCTATAAAGTCATGACAAACGATGACCAGCAAAGAAAGGCAAGATAAGCCAATACCACACAGCACTATCCACTGTCTGGTGGGTTATACTTAGGCCCTTTCCAGTCTGCTTCTAGAAAGCCACCATGTGTCTGTTCTCAGGAAAACATCTCCTCACAAGTCAGCCTCAGCAAAAGCATCCTCTCATAAGACAGAAAAGCATCACGTGACACAATCGAGTCCTCAAAGAAACCAGAAATTTCCACTTCAGTTGTGGTGAAGCAGGTCTGTTTGTCCACTGTTGCAAGGATGTGAGGCAGCACCTGCTCACATGATGCAGCCCAGGAGACAAAACACAAGACAGGACCTAGAGGCAGACAGAACATTCAGAATCCAGCCCTTAATGACCTACTTCCACCAGTCTGGTCCTACCTAATAAAGGTGAAAATATTATGAATATTTTAACACAACTTAAAAACTGACATAAAGCCAGGCGTGGTGGCACACACATTTAATCCCAGCACTCGGGAGGCAGAGGCAGGCGGATTTCTGAGTTTGAGGCCAGCCTGGTCTACAAAGTGAGTTCCAGGACAGCCATGGCTATACAGAGAAACTCTGTCTCGAACTCCCCCCCCCCAAAAAAAAAGCAGCTAACATAAAAGCCTACTGGAGATGACCCTCCACACGGCACCTCATGGAAGATACCCAGTGGCCCTGAGTTCCACTAAGATGAGCTAGTAAATGATAAAGAGGTGGAACTAAAAGGGTCATGAAGAACAGCCCAGTGTGAGGGCCTATACTGCCACAGTGGGTCATGTCTGGATCCATGGCCCTATAGCATCAGGGGTCTGTGTCAATATATGCCCTTGTCAGCCATGACATGGGAGGAAAGATTGCCCACCTCCCTGTCCTTTCTTCTCTGCGGCAGAAAACTTGGCCCCATCCCTCATGGGCTTCAGCACTGGGGAGAGTGACTAACTCTCACCAGGCCCTGCTGGCCTGAGCTCAGGAGAACTGTCGGGTTGACCTTGCAGGCCCAGCGTTTGAGCTAGTAAAGGGGCAGGCCCTGCAAATCCAAAGCTGCAAAATCCCCATGACAAAGAATATCTGAGAGGAATCCCAGTGAGGTTCCAGGATTGATAGAGTAGTAGAAGCCAGAGGCCTTGATCCAGACCAAAGAATGACTCACTACAACAAGCATTTGCAAGAAAAACTGCATGGGCAAAAGGTATATTGTGTGACATACTATGACATACTACAGCTTCTTTGGCAAGTTTGTTTGTTTTCTTTTGTGGGAGGTTGCAAAGGCAGAGAGCAGATGTGGAGGAATGGGAAGATGAAAAGAGTTAGGGCACATGATGTGAAATGTACAAAGAATCAATGAAAAGTTAATCCCCAAGTGTTTGTAAGCACAAACTAAGCATGTAATACAATAACGTGAGCAGAAAATAAAAGGTTCTTTTCTTTTTTAAAGACTTATTTATTATTACATACATAGGTACACTGTAACTGACTTCAGACCCAGCAGAAGAGTGCTCATTACAGGTGGTTGTGAGCCACCATGTGGTTGCTGGGATTTGAACTCAGGACCTTCTCGAGAGCAGTCAGTGCTCTTACCCGCTGAGCCATCTCGCCAGTCCCAAAAACGTTATTTTCAAATTAAAAAAAGAATTATTAAAATAAAACTCAAAAGAAGAACACGCAAAGGTCTTCCTAAAAACCCTGGACCCGTGTGACCGTCAGGCCAAGATACCACTCTGTTCATCTCCTGATCACAGGCATGGTGGTCTATCCCTCTGGCCCTTTTTTTTTACCTGCACACAGGTTAGCAGATAAAAATTTGGGGACATTTTAGTTTATATTAAATGAAGTCTTCATTTCTGCTGTTGCTGAGCTTAAATCTCTTTCCCAAGAAGGGGGAAAAAAAAAGATAAGAAGAAAAAAAAAGTCCTCACAGCTGGAGCCTAAATCCACAGTTTTGTCTTATGAGACTGGAAAACACTTGGCCCTAGCAGATTTCTATTGAATTTTATGTGGCTTTCAAAAATAGACAAATTCTTGGCTGACTGCAAGGTTGGGCCATATGTGCTTGCCCCTCCTCAAGTGCATCCAGGCACAAGTCCCAGGAGATTTTTACTCTTGTTTTTATCAGTTGGTGTGTGTGTGTGTGTGTGGGGGTACACAGAATTATTCTCTGTCTTCACTAGAGTAAGTCATCATTTTGTCATCTTACGTGGTTGCTGAAGCACTTTTAGAGTAGTGGCTGCAGCCCTGAGCTCCAAGAGTTTACATTCTCGGCAGGCACATACCTGGAATCCCAGCGCTACTTAAGTGGAGGCGGGAATTCATGAACAGCTTCCATTCTATAGTCAGGCTGAGGCCTGGACTACATGAAATTTTGTTTCCTAATGCAAAACAAGTCAATACCTACAACCTTTATCTTCACCCACAGCCTAGAGTACTGACCAGAACCTGAATTTTCACACACCTCTCTTGTTCTAGTTTAAGGCCCACGTGCTGGTGGCTTGGTCCCGAGCTGGTTATGCTGAGAGGTGAATGGGTCCTAAGAATGGGAGCCTCCTCAGTGGATTCATTCATGAGGAGTTCTTGCTGAATTGGGCCTTAGTTGGAGGAAGGAGGTACTGGGGACAAGCCTGGGAAGGTGGATCTTGTCACCATCCCCTCCTGTCCTGTTTTGTTTCTCGCCCATCATGAAGTAAGCATTGTCAGCCCCACACTCCCACAGTGTCCTACTGTCTTAGTCAGGGTTTCTATTCCTGCACAAGCATCATGACCAAGAATCGAGTTGGGGAGGAAAGGGTTTATTCAGCTCACACTTCCACATTGCTGTTCATCACCAAAGGAAGTCAGGACTGGAACTCAAGCAGGTCAGGGAGCAGGAGCTGATGCAGAGGCCATGAAGGGGTGCTGCTTACTGGCTTGCTTCCCCTGGCTTGCTCAGCTTGCTTTCTTATAGAGCCCAAGACTACCAGTCCAGGGATGACACCACCCATAATAGGTCCTCCCCTCTTGATCACTAATTGAGAAAATGCCCCACAGCTGAATCTCATGGAGACATTTCCTCAACTGAAGCTCCTTTCTCGGTGATAACTCCAACTTGTGTCAAGTTGACACACAAAACAGCCAGTACACCTACCTTGTCTTAGACCCAAAGGGTCCAGCCTGCTTGAGTGCTGGAAAGCTAATGTACATTCAGTAAAGTTTGAGAAGAGTTTCAGAAACCATTTAGATGAGATTCTCATCTGCTTATTAAAACTGCTTGTTTCTGGATCTTGCCCAGTGTCTATAACAATTGCCCTGTATGGTTGGTTTATTTTGTTCTGTAGTCACTGAGGATTTGAACCCAGGCAAGTGCTCTGCCACTTAGCTAACCTCAGCACTTCTCTGGGATTTCAACTTGATACCAGACTCTTTGAGACAGTAAGATGTCTACAGTAGTTTTGAACTCACTTTGTTTCCCAGGGATAGTTACTATCTCAACTTCACAAGTAGCTGGAATTCTAGTCATGTGCCACCAGGCTTGGCTCTCTACTATGACTTTAATATGCAAACTTTCCCTATGCCACACAGTGGGGGATAGAGGTCTAAGAGCAGCCAAACTCTGTTCTAGTGGGTATCTAGGCCCCATGACCCCCTCATGTACAGGCAGAATGGATCTTCAAGGATGTGTCTGGGGCTGGAGATATGGTTCTGCTCTTCCAGAGGTCCTGAGTTCAATTCCCAGCAACCACATGGTGGCTCACAACCATATGGAATGGGATCTGATGTCCTCTTCTGGTGTGTCTGAAGAGAGAGACAGTGTACTCACATAGATAAAATAAGTAAATCATAAATTAAAAAAAATGTGTCTGTCATTCTCTGTCTCTCTATGTCAATCCCCCACTCCCACCCCAAACACAGATACAGTAGAGCTTGAAATACAAAAGAACTCAGAAGACAGTCTATTCCTAATAAATCTTCTAAGAATCAACTCTAGGCTTGCCTGAAGCTCAGCCCTACCTGCCATGGGCTTTTCTTAAAGGGCAGGTGGGTAGGGTTATAGGGTCCAGGAGTCCTCAGCCATGAAGACCCCTCCCACTTTATGCAATAGTGTGAATGATCTGTCAGCTCCATCTTCCCAGAGTAGAAGCTGTTCAAATAACAGCAAGCCTATGATCTCAGAGGAGGAGGCAAGGCCTTCAGAAGAATCGTCCTGCACAGGATTGAAGTCCTGGGACACAGGGAGGGATGGAGGAGGGAAAGGAGATTCAGGAAAGACATTTCATTCCTTGGGGCTCAAGACAGATTTCGTAAGCTGAGGAAAATAAAGGCATACAAAGAACATCCCCAAGTCTCTACTCCAGGTGGTCAACTACCTGGCAGAGGTGAACAGAAGTTAACAGGATACAGGTCCTGTGCATCCTCTCCTGCCCACTTATTCTGCAGGTCCAGAGAGGTGTGAAGTGGGTGATATTGTGATTGTAAGTAGAAACATCAAGATGGCTGGAGAGACATCAGAGAAAGACTGAAAGTCGCGCCTTAACTGGTCTTACTGTAATGTACAAGCTTGGAAGGCCATGCAAATGCCCTTGAAAGCTTGGGAGGAGTCTGGCATCTCACAAGTCTTTCCTGGCTCTGTACACCTCCCCCATCAAGAGTGTCTTCTTCTTAATAAGCTTCCTCTGTTTCTATTCCTAGCCACTAGTCCAATTCATCATCCTTGGGCTTCCACTGAACTCACCTCTCCATCTCTGCAGGGCAGTTTCACTGGAACCCTACTCCCTCAGATAGACTCACACAGTTGAACTGTACTAGGCTGAGCATGATGGAGGACAGCCACCTCTAGACTGAAGTCGGCCTTGGAACTACAGCTTTAATCATCCATTTATGATACATTGATTTTTGCTGCTAATGTGATTTTTCTGGACTTTGATTTATCTACATCACACACAGTATTTAGAAGTCTTGTGTCCTTCTCTTGTAAGACTCTGGTGAGCCTTAACTTACCGGAGACCCCCTGAGTGAACAACTTGGAGTAGGGGATCAATGCAAAAGCAAGAGGAATTTATTGCTCCAACATGTTGGGGTCACCCTGCACCTGGAGAGAGAGAGAACGCCCCCGGCAAGTATTTATACAGTTTTCAGAGCAGCAGCCATTAGGCACAATGTATTGGCAGAGCAGTGTAACTTTTAAACTGATTGGTCTTTAGGGAATGAGGAGGCAAGGACTTCCCTTGTCTGTAGGTGACCAATGGTCACTGAATGTGAATACCTGCTCTGTGCCTCCCCCACCAGCAGGTAGCAAATGGTTGGTTCCCCCCTCCACGCCCTCCCCTTGGTTTGAGGAATGTAGTAAGCCTCTCCCTTCCGGAGGGGAGGGGTGCCTAAGTGCTTCATGGCCTTTCTCGTCCAAGAAGGAAGGGGTCTGATGGAAATTTCCAAATACCCTGAGCTGACCTCTTCAGTCTCCTGTGATGTGGGAGATTTTTGTTTTGTTTTGTTTTGTTTTGTTTTGTTTTGTTTTGTTTGTTTTGTTTTGTCTTGTTTTGAGACAGGGTTTCTCTGTGTAGCCCCGCCTGTCCTGGAACTCACTCTGTAGACTAGGCTGGTCTTGAACTCAGAAATCCCCTGACTCCCAAGTGCTGGGAATAAAGGTGTGCGACACCACTGCCTGGCAGGAGATTTTATATAATGTATTCAGTAAAGGCAGCTGTGGCCAGAGCAACCCCTGGAATTGCTTGCAAATTTTTTGAGTTTGAATGGCTCTTGGTGCTCACAAGATTTAACCGAAGGACTCTTTTACCACATCTACTACCCTAATTCATTCAGAATGGTGTGGTGATGTTAGATAGCATGCATTTGACACAGGTGATGTGGTGATGTTAGAGAGCATGCCTTTGACTCAGGCGATGTGGTGATGTTAGAGAGCATGCATTTGACCCAAGGGATGTGGTGATGTTAGAGAGCATGCATTTGACCCGGGTGATGTGGTGATGTTAGAGAGCATGCATTTGACCCAGGCGATGTGGTGACATTAGAGAGCATGCTTTGACCCAGGTGATGCTGTGATGTAAGAGAGCATGCCTTTGCCCAGGCGATGAGCTGATGTTAGAGAGCATGCATTTGGCCCAGGTGATGTGGTGATGTTAGAGAGCATGCATTTGAGCCAGGTGATGTGGTGATGTTAGAAAGCATGCATTTGACCCAGGTGATGTGGTGATATTAGAGAGCATGCATTTGACCGAGGCAATGTGGTGATGTTAGAGAGCATGCATTTGACACGGGTGATGTGGTGATATTACAGAGCATGCATTTGACCCAGGTGATGTGGTGATGTTAGAGAGCCTGCATTTGACCCAGGTGATGTGGTGATGTTAGAGAGCATGCATTGACCCAGGCAATGTGGTGATGTTAGAGAGCATGCATTAGACCAGGGCAATGTGGTGATGTTAGAGAGCATGCATTTGACCCAGGCGATGTGGTGATGTTAGAGAACATGCATTTGACCCAGTGGACGTGGTATTGTTAGAGAGCATGCCTTTGACCCAGTCGATGTGGTGATGTTAGAGAGCATGCCTTTGACCCGGATGATGTGGTGTTGTTAGAGAGCATGCATTTGACCCGGGTGATGTGGTGATATTACAGAGCATGCATTACCCAGGTGATGTGGTGATGTTAGAGAGCCTGCATTTGACCCAGGTGATGTGGTGATGTTAGAGAGCATGCATTGACCCAGGCAATGTGGAGATGTTAGAAAGCATGCATTAGACCAGGGCAATGTGGTGATGTTAGAGAGCATGCATTTGAACCAGGCGATGTGGTGATGTTAGAGAACATGCATTTGACACAGTGGACGTGGTATTGTTAGAGAGCATGCCTTTGACCCAGTCGATGTGGTAATGTTAGAGAGCATGCCTTTGACCCGGATGATGTGGTGTTGTTAGAGAGCATGCATTTGACCCAGGAGATGTGGAGTTGTTAGAGAGAATGCCTTTGACTCAGGCGATGTGGTGATGTTAGAGAGCATGCCTTTGACCCTGGAGATGTGGGGATGTTAGAGAGCCTCTATTTGACTCAAGGTGATGTGGTGATGTTAGAGAGCATGCATTTGATCCAGGTGTTGTGGTGATGTTAGAGAGCATGCATTTGACCCAGGCAATGTGGTGATGTTAGAGAGCATGCTTTTGACCCGGGTGATGTGGTGATGTTAAAGAGCATGTATTTGATTCCGGTGATGTGGTGATGTTAGAGAGCATGCATTTGACCCGGGCGATGTGGTGATGTTAGAGAGCATGCCTTTGACCCGGATGATGTGGTGTTTTAGAGAGCAGGCATTTGACCCAGGTGATGTGGTGATGTCAGAGAGCATGCCTTTGACCCAGGTGACGTGGTGATGTTAGAGAGCATGCATTTGACCCATGCGATGTGGTGACATTAGAGAGCATGAATTGGACCCGGGTGATGTGGTGATGTTAGAGAAAATGCATTTGACCCAGGTTATTTGGTGATGTTAGAGATCATGCATTTGACCCAGGTGATGTGGTGTTGTTAGAGAGCATGCCTTTGACACAGATGATGTGATTATGTTAGAGAGCATGCTTTTGATTTAGGTGATATGGTGTTGTTAGATAGCATGCCTTTGACCCAGGCGATGTGGTGATGTTAGAGAGCATTCCTTTTACCCGGGAGATATGGAGTTGTTAGAGAGCATGCCTTTGACTCAGGCAATGTGGTGATGTTAGAGAACATGCCTTTGACGCAGGCGATGTGGTGTTGTTAGAGAGCATGCCTTTGACCCAGGCGATGTGGGGATGTTAGAGAGCCTCCATTTGACCCAGGTGATGTGGTGATTTTAGAGAGCATGTATTTGACCCGGGTGATGTGGTGATGTTAGAGAGCTTGCTTTTGACCCGGGTGATGTGGTTATGTTATAGAGCCTGCACTTGACCCTGGCGAAGTGGTGACATTAGAGAGCATGCTTTTGACCCAGTTGATGTGGTGATGTAAGAGAGCATGCATTTGACAAAGGCAATGTGGTTATGTTAGAGAGCATGCATTTGACCCAGGCCATGTGGTGACGTTAGAGAGCAAGCATTTGACCCAGGTGGTGTGGTGATGATAGAGAGCATGCATTTGACACAGGCAATGTGGAGTCATTAGAGAGCATGTCTTTTCCCAGGCGATGTGGTGATGTTAGAGAGCATGCATTTGACCCAGGTGATGTGGTGTTGTCAGAGAGCATGCATTTGACCCAGCCGATGTGGTGATGTTAGAGTACATGTCTTTGACCCAGGAGATTTGGTGATGTTAGACAGCATGCATTTGATCCGGGGGATGTGGTGATGTTAGAGAGCATGCCTTTGACCCAGGTGATGTGGTGATGTTAGAGAGCATGCATTTGACCCAGGAAATGTGGTGATGTTAGAGAGCATGCCTTTGACCCAGGCGATGTGGGGATGTTAGAGAGCCTGTATTTGACCCAGGTGATGTCGTGATGTTAGAGAGCATGCATTTGACCCGGGTGATATGGTGATGTTAGAGAGCATGCCTTTGACCCAGGTGATGTGGTAATGTTAGAGAGCATGCCTTTGACCCAGCCGATGTGGTGTTGTTGAACAGCATGCATTTGACCCAGGTGATGTTTTGATGTTAGAGAACATGCATTTGACCCAGGTGATGTGGTGTTGTTAGAGAGCATGCATTAGACCCAGGTTATGTGGTGATGTTAGAGAGCATGTATTTGACCCAGGCAATGTGGTGATGTTAGAGAGCATGAAATTGACAAAGGCGATGTGGTGTTGTTAGAGAGCATGCATTTGACCTAGGTGATGTGGTAATGTTAGAGACCATGCCTATACTGAGGTTATGTGGTGTTGTTAGAGAGCATGCCTTTGACCCGGGCGAGTGGTGATGTTAGAGAGCATGCATTTGACCCAGGTGATGTGGTGATGTTAGAGAGCATGCATTTGACCCAGGCGATGTGGTGACATTAGAGAGCATGAATTTGACCCGGGTGATGTGGTAATGTTAGAGAGCATGCATTTGACTCGGGCGATGTGGTGATGTTAGAGAGCATGCATTTGACCCAGGTGATGTGGTAATGTTAGGGAGCATGAATTTGACCCCGACAATGTGGTGATGTTAGAGAGCATGCCTTTGACCCAGATGCTGTGGTTTTGTTAGAGAGCATGCATTTGACCCGGATGATGTGGTGTTAGAGAGCATGCATTTGACCCGGGTAATGTGGTGATATTACAGAGCATGCATTTTACCCAGGTGATGTGGTAATGTTAGAGAGCCTGCATTTGACCCAGATGATGTCGTGATGTTAGAGAGCATGCCTTTGACCCAGGCAATGTGGTGATGTTAGAGAGCATGCATTTGACTAGGGCGATGTGGTGATGTTAGAGAGCATGCATTTGACTAGGGCGATGTGGTGATGTTAGAGAACATGCATTTGACCCAGTGGACGTGGTGTTGTTAGAGAGCATGCATTAGACCCAGTCGATGTGGTGATGTTAGAGAGCATGCCTTTGACCCGGATGATGTGGTGTTGTTAGAGAGCATGCATTTGACCCAGGTGAAGTGTGATGTTAGAGAGCATGGATTAGACCCGAGCGATGTGGTGATGTTAGAGAGCATGCCTTTGACTCAGGCAATGTGGTGATGTTAGAGAACATGCCTTTGACGCAGGCGATGTGGTGTTGTTAGAGAGCATGCCTTTGACCCAGGCGATGTGGGGATGTTAGAGAGCCTCCATTTGACCCAGGTGATGTGGTGATTTTAGAGAGCATCTATTTGACCCGGGTGATGTGGTGATGTTAGAGAGCTTGCTTTTGACCCGGGTGATGGGGTTATGTTATAGAGCCTGCACTTGACCGGGGCGAAGTGGTGACATTAGAGAGCATGCTTTTGACCCAGTTGATGTGGTGATGTAAGAGAGCATGCATTTGACAAAGGCAATGTGGTTATGTTAGAGAGCATGCATTTGACCCGGGCCATGTGGTGACGTTAGAGAGAAAGCATTTACCCAGGTGGTGTGGTGATGATAGAGAGCATGCATTTGACACAGGCAATGTGGAGTCATTAGAGAGCATGTCTTTTCCCAGGCGATGTGGTGATGTTAGAGAGCATGCATTTGACCCAGGTGATGTGGTGATGTTAGAGAGCATGCCTTTGACCCAGGCGATGTGGGGATGTTAGAGAGCCTGTATTTGACCCAGGTGATGTCGTGATGTTAGAGAGCATGCATTTGACCCGGGTGATATGGTGATGTTAGAGAGCATGCCTTTGACCCAGGTGATGTGGTAATGTTAGAGAGCATGCCTTTGACCCAGCCGATGTGGTGTTGTTGGACAGCATGCATTTGACCCAGGCGATTTTTTGATGTTAGAGAACATGCATTTGACCCAGGTGATGTGGTGTTGTTAGAGAGCATGCATTAGACCCAGGTTATGTGGTGATGTTAGAGAGCATGCATTTGACCCAGGCAATGTGGTGATGTTACAGAGCATGCAATTGACCAAGGCGATGTGGTGTTGTTAGAGAGCATGCATTTGACCTAGGTGATGTGGTAATGTTAGAGACCATGCCTAAGACTGAGGTTATGTGGTGTTGTTAGAGAGCATGCCTTTGACCCGGGCGAGTGGTGATGTTAGAGAGCATGCATTTGACCCAGGTGATGTGGTGATGTTAGAGAGCATGCATTTGACCCAGGCGATGTGGTGACATTAGAGAGCATGAATTTGACCCGGGTGATGTGGTAATGTTAGAGAGCATGCATTTGACTCGGGCGATGTGGTGATGTTAGAGAGCATGCATTTGACCCAGGTGATGTGGTAATGTTAGGGAACATGCATTTGATCCCGGTGATGTGGTGATGTTAGAGAGCATGAATTTGACCCCGACAATGTGGTGATGTTAGAGAGCATGCCTTTGACCCAGATGCTGTGGTTTTGTTAGAGAGTATGCATTTGACCCGGATGATGTGGTTTTAGAGAGCATGCATTTGACCCGGGTAATGTGGTGATATTACAGAGCATGAATTTTACCCAGGTGATGTGGTAATGTTAGAGAGCCTGCATTTGACCCAGATGATGTGGTGATGTTAGAGAGCATGCCTTTGACCCAGGCGATGTGGTGATGTTAGAGAGCATGCATTTGACTATGGCGATGTGGTGATGTTAGAGAGCATGCATTTGACCCAGGCGATGTGGTGATGTTAGAGAACATGCATTTGACCCAGTGGACGTGGTGTTGTTAGAGAGCATGCATTAGACCCAGTCGATGTGGTGATGTTAGAGAGCATGCCTTTGACCCGGATGATGTGGTGTTGTTAGAGAGCATGCATTTGACCCGGGTGATGTGGTGTGTTAGAGAGCATGCATTTGACCCAGGTGAAGTGTGACTTTAGAGAGCATGGATTAGACCCGAGCGATGTGGTGATGTTAGAGAGCATGCATTTGACCCAGGTGATGTGGTGATGTTAGAGAGCATGCATTTGACCCAGGTGTTGTGGTGTTGTTAGAGAGCATGCATTTGACCCAGGTGATGTGATAATGTTAGAGAGCATGCATTTGACTCGGGCGATGTGGTGATGTTAGAGAGCATGCATTTGACCCAGGTGATGTGGTGTTCTTAGAGAGCATGCATTTGACCCAGGTGATGTGGTGATGTTAGAGAGCATGACTTTGACCCAGGTGATGTGGTGATGTTAGAGAGCATGCATTTGACCCATCGATGTGGCAATGTTAGAGAGCATGCATTTGACCCGGGTGATGTGGTGATGATAGAGAGCATGCATTTGACCCGGGAGATGTGGTGATGATAGAGAACATGCATTTGACCCAGGCGATGTGATGTTGTTAGAGAGCATGCCTTTGACCCGGACGATGTGGTGATGTTAGAGAGCATGCTTTTTACCCGGATGATGTGGTGTTGTTAGAGTGCATGCATTTGACCGAAGTGATGTGATGATGTTAGAGAGCATGCATTTGACCCAGGTGATGGGTTGATGGTAGAGAGCATGCATTTGACCCGGGCGATGTGGTGATGTTAGAGAGCATGCATGTGACCCAGGTAATGTGGTGTTGTTAGAAAGCATGCATTTGACCCGGGTGATGTGGTGATGTTAGAGAGCATGCATTTGACTCAGGTAATTTGGTGATGTTAGAAAGCATGCATTTGACCCGGGTGATGTGGTGATGTTAGAGAGCATGACTTTGACCCAGGTGTCTGGGTGATGGTAGAGAGCATGCATTTTACCCGGGCGATGTGGTGATGTTAGAGAGCATGCATGTGACCCAGGTAATGTGGTGTTGTTAGAGAGCATGCATTTGACCCAGGTGATGTGGTGTTGTTAGAGAGCATGCATTAGAAACAGGTTATGTGGTGATGTTAGAGAGCATGCATTTGACCCAGGAGATGTCGTGATGTTAGAGAGCATGCAATTGACCCAGGCAATGTGGTGTTGATAGAGAGCATGCATTTGACCCAGGTGTTGTGGTGATGTTAGAGAGCATGCATTTGACCCGAACGTTGTGGTGACGTTAGAGAGCATGCATTTCACAAGGGTGATGTGGTGATGTTGGAGAGCATGCATTTGACCCAGGTGATGTGGTGAAGTAAGAGAGCATGCATATGACCCAGGTGATGTGGTTTAGTTAGAGAGCATGCCATTGAACCAGGTGATGTGGTGATGTTAGAGAACATGCCTTTGACCAAGGTGATGTGGTGATGTTAGAGAGCATGCCTTTGACCCAGGCGATGTGGTGTTTTTAGAGAGCGTGCCTTTGACCCGGATGATGTGGTGTTTTAGACAGCATTCATTTGACCCAGGTGATGTGGTGATGTTAGAGAGCATGCATTTGACCCAGGTGATGTGGTGTTGTTAGAGAGCATGCATTAGACCCTGGTTATGTGGTGATATTAGAGAGCATGCATTTGACCCAGGTGATGTGGTGGTGTTAGAGAGCATGCCTTTGACACAGGAGATGTGGAGTTGTTAGAGAGAATGCCTTTGACTCAGGCGATGTGGTGATGCTAGAGAGCATGCATTTGACCCAAGGGATGTGGTGATGTTAGAGAGCATGCATTTTACCCGGGTGATGTGGTGATGTTAGAGAGCATGCATTTGACCCAGGCGATGTGGTGACTTTAGAGAGCGTGCTTTGAACCGGGTGATGCGGTGATGTAAGAGAGCATGCATTTGCCCAGGCGATGAGCTGATGTTAGAGAGCATGCATTTGGCCCAGGTGATGTGGTGAAGTTAGAGAGCATGCATTTGAGCCAGGTGATGTGGTGATGTTAGAAAGCATGCATTTGACCCAGGTGATGTGGTGATATTAGAGAGCATGCATTTGACCAAGGCGATGTGGTGATGTTAGAGAGCATGCATTTGACCCAGGCGATGTGGTGATGTTAGAGAACATGCATTTGACCCAGTGGACGTGGTATTGTTAGAGAGCATGCCTTTGACCCAGTCGATGTGGTGATGTTAGAGAGCATGCCTTTGACCCGGATGATGTGGTGTTGTTAGAGAGCATGCATTTGACCCCGGTGATATGGTGATATTACAGAGCATGCATTTGACCCAAGTGATGTGGTGATGTTAGAGAGCCTGCATTTGACCCAGGTGATGTGGTGATGTTAGAGAGCATGCATTGACCCAGGCAATGTGGTGATGTTAGAAAGCATGCATTAGACCAGGGCAATGTGGTGATGTTAGAGAGCATGCATTTGACCCAGGCGATGTGGTGATGTTAGAGAACATGCATTTAACCCAGTGGACGTGGTATTGTTAGAGAGCATGCCTTTGACCCAGTCGATGTGGTGATGTTAGAGAGCATGCCTTTGACCCGGATGATGTGGTGTTGTTTGAGAGCATGCATTTGACCCGGGTGATGTGGTGAGTTAGAGAGCATGCCTTTGACACATGCGTTGTGGTGATGTTAGAGAGCATGCCTTTGACCCAGGAGATGTGGAGTTGTTAGAGAGAATGCCTTTGACTCAGGCGATGTGGTGATGTTAGAGAGCATGCCTTTGACCCTGGAGATGTGGGGATGTTAGAGAGCCTCTATTTGACTCAAGGTGATGTGGTGATGTTAGAGAGCATGCATTTGATCCAGGTGTTGTGGTGATGTTAGAGAGCATGCATTTGACCCAGGCAATGTGGTGATGTTAGAGAGCATGCTTTTGACCCGGGTGATGTGGTGATGTTAGAGAGCATGTATTTGATCCTGGTGATGTGGTGATGTTAGAGAGCATGCATTTGACCCGGGCGATGTGGTGATGTTAGAGAGCATGCCTTTGACCCGGATGATGTGGTGTTTTAGAGAGCAGGCATTTGACCCAGGTGATGTGGTGATGTCAGAGAGCATGCCTTTGACCCAGGTGACGTGGTGATGTTAGATAGCATGCATTTGACCCATGCGATGTGGTGACATTAGAGAGCATGAATTGGACCCGGGTGATGTGGTGATGTTAGAGAAAATGCATTTGACCCAGGTTATTTGGTGATGTTAGAGAGCATGCATTTGACCCAGGTAATGTGGTGTTGTTAGAAAGCATGCATTTGACCCGGGTGATGTGGTGATGTTAGAGAGCATGCATTTGACTCAGGTAATTTGGTGATGTTAGAAAGCATGCATTTGATCCGGGTGATGTTGTGATGTTAGAGAGCATGACTTTGACCCAGGTGATGTGGTGATGTTAAAGAGCATGCCTTTGACCCAGCGATGTTTTGATGTTAGAGATCATGCATTTGACCCATCTGATGTGGCAATGTTAGAGAGCATGCATTTGACCCGGGTGATGTGGTGATGAAAGAGAGCATGCATTTGACCTGGGAGATGTGGTGATGATAGAAAACATGCATTTGACCCAGGCAATGTGATGTTGTTAGAGAGCATGCATTTGACCAGAGTGATGTGATGATGTTAGAGAGCATGCATTTGACCCAGGCGTCTGGGTGATGGTAGAGAGCATGCATTTTACCCGGGCGATGTGGTGATGTTAGAGAGCATGCATGTGACCCAGGTAATGTGGTGTTGTTAGAGAGCATGCATTTGACCCAGGTGATGTGGTGTTGTTAGAGAGCATGCATTAGAAACAGGTTATGTGGTGATGTTAGAGAGCATGCATTTGACCCAGGAGATGTCGTGATGTTAGAGAGCATGCAATTGACCCAGGCAATGTGGTGTTGATAGAGAGCATGCATTTGACCCAGGTGTTGTGGTGATGTTAGAGAGCATGCATTTGACCCGAACGTTGTGGTGACGTTAGAGAGCATGCATTTCACAAGGGTGATGTGGTGATGTTAGAGAGCATGCATTTGACCCAGGTGATGTGGTGAAGTAAGAGAGCATGCATATGACCCAAGTGATGTGGTTTAGTTAGAGAGCATGCCATTGAACCAGGTGATGTGGTGATGTTAGAGAACATGCCTTTGACCAAGGTGATGTGGTGATGTTAGAGAGCATGCCTTTGACCCAGGCGATGTGGTGTTTTTAGAGAGCGTGCCTTTGACCCGGATGATGTGGTGTTTTAGACAGCATTCATTTGACCCAGGTGATGTGGTGATGTTAGAGAGCATGCATTTGACCCAGGTGATGTGGTGTTGTTAGAGAGCATGCATTAGACCCTGGTTATGTGGTGATATTAGAGAGCATGCATTTGACCCAGGTGATGTGGTGGTGTTAGAGAGCATGCCTTTGACACAGGAGATGTGGAGTTGTTAGAGAGAATGGCTTTGACTCAGGCGATGTGGTGATGCTAGAGAGCATGCATTTGACCCAAGGGATGTGGTGATGTTAGAGAGCATGCATTTTACCCGGGTGATGTGGTGATGTTAGAGAGCATGCATTTGACCCAGGCGATGAGCTGATGTTAGAGAGCATGCATTTGGCCCAGGTGATGTGGTGATGTTAGAGAGCATGCATTTGAGCCAGGTGATGTGGTGATGTTAGAAAGCATGCATTTGACCCAGGTGATGTGGTGATATTAGAGAGCATGCATTTGACCAAGGCGATGTGGTGATGTTAGAGAGCATGCATTTGACCCAGGCGATGTGGTGATGTTAGAGAACATGCATTTGACCCAGTGGACGTGGTATTGTTAGAGAGCATGCCTTTGACCCAGTCGATGTGGTGATGTTAGAGAGCATGCCTTTGACCCGGATGATGTGGTGTTGTTAGAGAGCATGCATTTGACCCCGGTGATATGGTGATATTACAGAGCATGCATTTGACCCAAGTGATGTGGTGATGTTAGAGAGCCTGCATTTGACCCAGGTGATGTGGTGATGTTAGAGAGCATGCATTGACCCAGGCAATGTGGTGATGTTAGAAAGCATGCATTAGACCAGGGCAATGTGGTGATGTTAGAGAGCATGCATTTGACCCAGGCGATGTGGTGATGTTAGAGAACATGCATTTAACCCAGTGGACGTGGTATTGTTAGAGAGCATGCCTTTGACCCAGTCGATGTGGTGATGTTAGAGAGCATGCCTTTGACCCGGATGATGTGGTGTTGTTAGAGAGCATGCATTTGACCCGGGTGATGTGGTGAGTTAGAGAGCATGCCTTTGACACATGCGTTGTGGTGATGTTAGAGAGCATGCCTTTGACCCAGGAGATGTGGAGTTGTTAGAGAGAATGCCTTTGACTCAGGCGATGTGGTGATGTTAGAGAGCATGCCTTTGACCCTGGAGATGTGGGGATGTTAGAGAGCCTCTATTTGACTCAAGGTGATGTGGTGATGTTAGAGAGCATGCATTTGATCCAGGTGTTGTGGTGATGTTAGAGAGCATGCATTTGACCCAGGCAAT
The DNA here is from genome assembly GCA_921997135.2 of Mus spretus. Taxonomy (NCBI): domain Eukaryota; kingdom Metazoa; phylum Chordata; class Mammalia; order Rodentia; family Muridae; genus Mus; species Mus spretus. The sequence continues at coordinate 3,248,224 of OW971696.1, forward strand.
GTGGTGATGTTAGAGAGCATGCTTTTGACCCGGGTGATGTGGTGATGTTAGAGAGCATGTATTTGATCCTGGTGATGTGGTGATGTTAGAGAGCATGCATTTGACCCGGGCGATGTGGTGATGTTAGAGAGCATGCCTTTGACCCGGATGATGTGGTGTTTTAGAGAGCAGGCATTTGACCCAGGTGATGTGGTGATGTCAGAGAGCATGCCTTTGACCCAGGTGACGTGGTGATGTTAGAGAGCATGCATTTGACCCATGCGATGTGGTGACATTAGAGAGCATGAATTGGACCCGGGTGATGTGGTGATGTTAGAGAAAATGCATTTGACCCAGGTTACTTGGTGATGTTAGAGAGCATGCATTTGACCCAGGTAATGTGGTGTTGTTAGAAAGCATGCATTTGACCCGGGTGATGTGGTGATGTTAGAGAGCATGCATTTGACTCAGGTAATTTGGTGATGTTAGAAAGCATGCATTTGATCCGGGTGATGTTGTGATGTTAGAGAGCATGACTTTGACCCAGGTGATGTGGTGATGTTAAAGAGCATGCCTTTGACCCAGCGATGTTTTGATGTTAGAGATCATGCATTTGACCCATCTGATGTGGCAATGTTAGAGAGCATGCATTTGACCCGGGTGATGTGGTGATGAAAGAGAGCATGCATTTGACCTGGGAGATGTGGTGATGATAGAAAACATGCATTTGACCCAGGCAATGTGATGTTGTTAGAGAGCATGCATTTGACCAGAGTGATGTGATGATGTTAGAGAGCATGCATTTGACCCAGGCGTCTGGGTGATGGTAGAGAGCATGCATTTTACCCGGGCGATGTGGTGATGTTAGAGAGCATGCATGTGACCCAGGTAATGTGGTGTTGTTAGAGAGCATGCATTTGACCCAGGTGATGTGGTGTTGTTAGAGAGCATGCATTAGAAACAGGTTATGTGGTGATGTTAGAGAGCATGCATTTGACCCAGGAGATGTCGTGATGTTAGAGAGCATGCAATTGACCCAGGCAATGTGGTGTTGATAGAGAGCATGCATTTGACCCAGGTGTTGTGGTGATGTTAGAGAGCATGCATTTGACCCGAACGTTGTGGTGACGTTAGAGAGCATGCATTTCACAAGGGTGATGTGGTGATGTTAGAGAGCATGCATTTGACCCAGGTGATGTGGTGAAGTAAGAGAGCATGCATATGACCCAAGTGATGTGGTTTAGTTAGAGAGCATGCCATTGAACCAGGTGATGTGGTGATGTTAGAGAACATGCCTTTGACCAAGGTGATGTGGTGATGTTAGAGAGCATGCCTTTGACCCAGGCGATGTGGTGTTTTTAGAGAGCGTGCCTTTGACCCGGATGATGTGGTGTTTTAGACAGCATTCATTTGACCCAGGTGATGTGGTGATGTTAGAGAGCATGCATTTGACCCAGGTGATGTGGTGTTGTTAGAGAGCATGCATTAGACCCTGGTTATGTGGTGATATTAGAGAGCATGCATTTGACCCAGGTGATGTGGTGGTGTTAGAGAGCATGCCTTTGACACAGGAGATGTGGAGTTGTTAGAGAGAATGCCTTTGACTCAGGCGATGTGGTGATGCTAGAGAGCATGCATTTGACCCAAGGGATGTGGTGATGTTAGAGAGCATGCATTTTACCCGGGTGATGTGGTGATGTTAGAGAGCATGCATTTGACCCAGGCGATGAGCTGATGTTAGAGAGCATGCATTTGGCCCAGGTGATGTGGTGATGTTAGAGAGCATGCATTTGAGCCAGGTGATGTGGTGATGTTAGAAAGCATGCATTTGACCCAGGTGATGTGGTGATATTAGAGAGCATGCATTTGACCAAGGCGATGTGGTGATGTTAGAGAGCATGCATTTGACCCAGGCGATGTGGTGATGTTAGAGAACATGCATTTGACCCAGTGGACGTGGTATTGTTAGAGAGCATGCCTTTGACCCAGTCGATGTGGTGATGTTAGAGAGCATGCCTTTGACCCGGATGATGTGGTGTTGTTAGAGAGCATGCATTTGACCCCGGTGATATGGTGATATTACAGAGCATGCATTTGACCCAAGTGATGTGGTGATGTTAGAGAGCCTGCATTTGACCCAGGTGATGTGGTGATGTTAGAGAGCATGCATTGACCCAGGCAATGTGGTGATGTTAGAAAGCATGCATTAGACCAGGGCAATGTGGTGATGTTAGAGAGCATGCATTTGACCCAGGCGATGTGGTGATGTTAGAGAACATGCATTTGACCCAGTGGACGTGGTATTGTTAGAGAGCATGCCTTTGACCCAGTCGATGTGGTGATGTTAGAGAGCATGCCTTTGACCCGGATGATGTGGTGTTGTTAGAGAGCATGCATTTGACCCGGGTGATGTGGTGAGTTAGAGAGCATGCCTTTGACACATGCGTTGTGGTGATGTTAGAGAGCATGCCTTTGACCCAGGAGATGTGGAGTTGTTAGAGAGAATGCCTTTGACTCAGGCGATGTGGTGATGTTAGAGAGCATGCCTTTGACCCTGGAGATGTGGGGATGTTAGAGAGCCTCTATTTGACTCAAGGTGATGTGGTGATGTTAGAGAGCATGCATTTGATCCAGGTGTTGTGGTGATGTTAGAGAGCATGCATTTGACCCAGGCAATGTGGTGATGTTAGAGAGCATGCTTTTGACCCGGGTGATGTGGTGATGTTAGAGAGCATGTATTTGATCCCGGTGATGTGGTGATGTTAGAGAGCATGCATTTGACCCGGGCGATGTGGTGATGTTAGAGAGCATGCCTTTGACCCGGATGATGTGGTGTTTTAGAGAGCAGGCATTTGACCCAGGTGATGTGGTGATGTCAGAGAGCATGCCTTTGACCCAGGTAACGTGGTGATGTTAGAGAGCATGCATTTGACCCATGCGATGTGGTGACATTAGAGAGCATGAATTGGACCCGGGTGATGTGGTGATGTTAGAAAAAATGCATTTGACCCAGGTTATTTGGTGATGTTAGAGAGCATGCATTTGACCCAGGTGATGTGGTGTTGTTAGAGAGCATGCCTTTGACACAGATGATGTGATTATGTTAGAGAGCATGCTTTTGACTTAGGTGATATGGTATTGTTAGATAGCATGCCTTTGACCCAGGCGATGTCGTGATGTTAGAGAGCATTCCTTTTACCCAGGAGATATGGAGTTGTTAGAGAGCATGCCTTTGACTCAGGCAATGTGGTGATGTTAGAGAACATGCCTTTGACGCAGGCGATGTGGTGTTGTTAGAGAGCATGCCTTTGACCCAGGCGATGTGGGGATGTTAGAGAGCCTCCATTTGACCCAGGTGATGTGGTGAATTTAGAGAGCATCTATTTGACCCGGGTGATGTGGTGATGTTAGAGAGCTTGCTTTTGACCCGGGTGATGCGGTTATGTTATAGAGCCTGAAGTTGACCCGGGCGAAGTGGTGACATTAGAGAGCATGCTTTTGACCCAGTTGATGTGGTGATGTAAGAGAGCATGCATTTGACAAAGGAAGTGTGGTTATGTTAGAGAGCATGCATTTGACCCGGGCCATGTGGTGACGTTAGAGAGCAAGCATTTGACCCAGGTGGTGTGGTGATGATAGAGAGCATGCATTTGACACAGGCAATGTGGAGTCATTAGAGAGCATGTCTTTTCCCAGGCGATGTGGTGATGTTAGAGAGCATGCATTTGACCCAGGTGATGTGGTGTTGTCAGAGTACATGTCTTTGACCCAGGAGATTTGGTGATGTTAGACACATGCATTTGATCCGGGGGATGTGGTGATGTTAGAGAGCATGCCTTTGACCCAGGTGATGTGGTGATGTTAGAGAGCATGCATTTGACCCAGGAAATGTGGTGATGTTAAAGAGCATGCCTTTGACCCAGGCGATGTGGGGATGTTAGAGAGCCTGTATTTGACCCAGGTGATGTCGTGATGTTAGAGAGCATGCATTTGACCCGGGTGATATGGTGATGTTAGAGAGCATGCCTTTGACCCAGGTGATGTGATAATGTTAGAGAGCATGCCTTTGACCCAGCCGATGTGGTGTTGTTGGACAGCATGCATTTGACCCAGGCGATGTTTTGATGTTAGAGAACATGCATTTGACCCAGGTGATGTCGTGTTGTTAGAGAGCATGCATTAGACCCAGGTTACATGGTGATGTTAGAGAGCATGCATTTGACCCAGGCAATGTGGTGATCTTAGAGAGCATGCAATTGACCAAGGCGATGTGGTTTTGTTAGAGAGCATGCATTTGACCTAGGTGATGTGGTAATGTTAGAGACCATGCCTAAAAATGAGGTTATGTGGTGTTGTTAGAGAGCATGCCTTTGATCCGGGCGAGTGGTGATGTTAGAGAGCATGCATTTGACCCAGGCGATGTGGTGATGTTAGAGAGCATGCCTTTGACCCGGATGATGTGGTGTTGTTAGAGAGCATGCATTTGATCAGGTGATTTGGTGATGTTAGAGAGTATGCATTTGACCCAGGTGATGTGGTGTTGTTAGAGAGCATGCTTTAGACCCAGGTTATGTGGTGATGTTAAAGAGCATGCCTTTGACCCAGGCGATGTGGGGATGTTAGAGAGCCTGTATTTGACCCAGGTGATGTCGTGATGTTAGAGAGCATGCATTTGACCCGGGTGATATGGTGATGTTAGAGAGCATGCCTTTGACCCAGGTGATGTGATAATGTTAGAGAGCATGCCTTTGACCCAGCCGATGTGGTGTTGTTGGACAGCATGCATTTGACCCAGGCGATGTTTTGATGTTAGAGAACATGCATTTGACCCAGGTGATGTCGTGTTGTTAGAGAGCATGCATTAGACCCAGGTTACATGGTGATGTTAGAGAGCATGCATTTGACCCAGGCAATGTGGTGATCTTAGAGAGCATGCAATTGACCAAGGCGATGTGGTTTTGTTAGAGAGCATGCATTTGACCTAGGTGATGTGGTAATGTTAGAGACCATGCCTAAAAATGAGGTTATGTGGTGTTGTTAGAGAGCATGCCTTTGATCCGGGCGAGTGGTGATGTTAGAGAGCATGCATTTGACCCAGGCGATGTGGTGATGTTAGAGAGCATGCCTTTGACCCGGATGATGTGGTGTTGTTAGAGAGCATGCATTTGATCAGGTGATTTGGTGATGTTAGAGAGTATGCATTTGACCCAGGTGATGTGGTGTTGTTAGAGAGCATGCTTTAGACCCAGGTTATGTGGTGATGTTAGAGAGCATGCCTTTGACCCGGATGATGTGGTGTTGTTAGAGAGCATGCATTTGACCCGGGTGATGTGGTGTGTTAGAGAGCATGCATATGACCCAGGTGAAGTGTGATGTTAGAGAGCATGCATTAGACTCGAGCGATGTGGTGATTTTAGAGAGCATGCATTTGACCCAGGTGATGTGGTGATGTTAGAGAGCATGCATTTGACCCAGGTGTTGTGGTGTTGTTAGAGAGCATGCATTTGACCCAGGTGATGTGATAATGTTAGAGAGCATGCATTTGACTCGGGCGATGTGGTGTTCTTAGAGATCATGCATTTGACCCAGGTGATGTGGTGATGTTAGAGAGCATGACTTTGACCCAGGTGATGTGGTGATGTTAAAGAGCATGCCTTTGACCCAGCGATGTGGTGATGTTAGAGAGCATGCATTTGACCCAAGCGATGTGGCAATGTTAGAGAGCATGCATTTGACCCGGGTGATGTGGTGATGATATAGAGCATGCATTTGACCCGGGAGATGTGGTGATGATAGAGAACATGCATTTGACCCAGGCGATGTGATGTTGTTAGAGAGCATGCCTTTTACCCGGACGATGTGGTGATGTTAGAGAGCATGGTTTTTACCCGGATGATGTGGTGTTGTTAGAGAGCATGCATTTGACCAGAGTGATGTGATGATGTTAGAGAGCATGCATTTGACCCAGGTGTCTGGGTGATGGTAGAGAGCATGCATTTTACCCGGGCGATGTGGTGATGTTAGAGAGCATGCATGTGACCCAGGTAATGTGGTGTTGTTAGAGAGCATGCATTTGACCCAGGTGATGTGGTGTTGTTAGAGAGCATGCATTAGAAACAGGTTATGTGGTGATGTTAGAGAGCATGTATTTGACCCAGGAGATGTCGTGATGTTAGAGAGCATGCAATTGACCCAGGCAATGTGGTGTTGATAGAGAGCATGCTTTTGACCCAGTTGATGTGGTGATGTAAGAGAGCATGCATTTGACAAAGGCAGTGTGGTTATTTTAGAGAGCATGCATTTGACCCGGGCCATGTGGTGACGTTAGAGAGCAAGCATTTGACCCAGGTGGTGTGGTGATGATAGAGAGCATGCATTTGACACAGGCAATGTGGAGTCATTAGAGAGCATGTCTTTTCCCAGGCGATGTGGTGATGTTAGAGAGCATGCATTTGACCCAGGTGATGTGGTGTTGTCAGAGTACATGTCTTTGACCCAGGAGATTTGGTGATGTTAGACACATGCATTTGATCCGGGGGATGTGGTGATGTTAGAGAGCATGCCTTTGACCCAGGTGATGTGGTGATGTTAGAGAGCATGCATTTGACCCAGGAAATGTGGTGATGTTAAAGAGCATGCCTTTGACCCAGGCGATGTGGGGATGTTAGAGAGCCTGTATTTGACCCAGGTGATGTCGTGATGTTAGAGAGCATGCATTTGACCCGGGTGATATGGTGATGTTAGAGAGCATGCCTTTGACCCAGGTGATGTGATAATGTTAGAGAGCATGCCTTTGACCCAGCCGATGTGGTGTTGTTGGACAGCATGCATTTGACCCAGGCGATGTTTTGATGTTAGAGAACATGCATTTGACCCAGGTGATGTCGTGTTGTTAGAGAGCATGCATTAGACCCAGGTTACATGGTGATGTTAGAGAGCATGCATTTGACCCAGGCAATGTGGTGATCTTAGAGAGCATGCAATTGACCAAGGCGATGTGGTTTTGTTAGAGAGCATGCATTTGACCTAGGTGATGTGGTAATGTTAGAGACCATGCCTAAAAATGAGGTTATGTGGTGTTGTTAGAGAGCATGCCTTTGATCCGGGCGAGTGGTGATGTTAGAGAGCATGCATTTGACCCAGGCGATGTGGTGATGTTAGAGAGCATGCCTTTGACCCGGATGATGTGGTGTTGTTAGAGAGCATGCATTTGATCAGGTGATTTGGTGATGTTAGAGAGTATGCATTTGACCCAGGTGATGTGGTGTTGTTAGAGAGCATGCTTTAGACCCAGGTTATGTGGTGATGTTAGAGAGCATGCATTTGACCCAGGCGATGTGGTGATGTTAGAGATCATGCAATTGACCCAGTCGATGTGGTGATGTTAGAGAGCATGCCTTTGACCCGGATGATGTGGTGTTGTTAGAGAGCATGCATTTGACCCGGGTGATGTGGTGTGTTAGAGAGCATGCATATGACCCAGGTGAAGTGTGATGTTAGAGAGCATGCATTAGACTCGAGCGATGTGGTGATTTTAGAGAGCATGCATTTGACCCAGGTGATGTGGTGATGTTAGAGAGCATGCATTTGACCCAGGTGTTGTGGTGTTGTTAGAGAGCATGCATTTGACCCAGGTGATGTGATAATGTTAGAGAGCATGCATTTGACTCGGGCGATGTGGTGATGTTAGAGAGCATGCATTTGACCCAGGTGATGTGGTGTTCTTAGAGATCATGCATTTGACCCAGGTGATGTGGTGATGTTAGAGAGCATGACTTTGACCCAGGTGATGTGGTGATGTTAAAGAGCATGCCTTTGACCCAGCGATGTGGTGATGTTAGAGAGCATGCATTTGACCCAAGCGATGTGGCAATGTTAGAGAGCATGCATTTGACCCGGGTGATGTGGTGATGATATAGAGCATGCATTTGACCCGGGAGATGTGGTGATGATAGAGAACATGCATTTGACCCAGGCGATGTGATGTTGTTAGAGAGCATGCCTTTGACCCGGACGATGTGGTGATGTTAGAGAGCATGGTTTTTACCCGGATGATGTGGTGTTGTTAGAGAGCATGCATTTGACCAGAGTGATGTGATGATGTTAGAGAGCATGCATTTGACCCAGGTGTCTGGGTGATGGTAGAGAGCATGCATTTTACCCGGGCGATGTGGTGATGTTAGAGAGCATGCATGTGACCCAGGTAATGTGGTGTTGTTAGAGAGCATGCATTTGACCCAGGTGATGTGGTGTTGTTAGAGAGCATGCATTAGAAACAGGTTATGTGGTGATGTTAGAGAGCATGCATTTGACCCAGGAGATGTCGTGATGTTAGAGAGCATGCAATTGACCCAGGCAATGTGGTGTTGATAGAGAGCATGCATTTGACCCAGGTGTTGTGGTGATGTTAGAGAGCATGCATTTGACCCGAACGTTGTGGTGACGTTAGAGAGCATGCATTTCACAAGGGTGATGTGGTGTTGTTAGAGAGCATGCATTTTACCCAGGTGATGTGGTGAAGTAAGAGAGCATGCATTTGACCCAGGTGATGTGCTTTAGTTAGAGAGCATGCCATTGACCCAGGTGATGTGGTGATGTTAGAGAGCATGCATTTGACCCAGGTGTTGTGGTGTTGTTAGAGAGCATGCATTTGACCCAGGTGATGTGATAATGTTAGAGAGCATGCATTTGACTCGGGCGATGTGGTGTTCTTAGAGATCATGCATTTGACCCAGGTGATGTGGTGATGTTAGAGAGCATGACTTTGACCCAGGTGATGTGGTGATGTTAAAGAGCATGCCTTTGACCCAGCGATGTGGTGATGTTAGAGAGCATGCATTTGACCCAAGCGATGTGGCAATGTTAGAGAGCATGCATTTGACCCGGGTGATGTGGTGATGATATAGAGCATGCATTTGACCCGGGAGATGTGGTGATGATAGAGAACATGCATTTGACCCAGGCGATGTGATGTTGTTAGAGAGCATGCCTTTGACCCGGACGATGTGGTGATGTTAGAGAGCATGGTTTTTACCCGGATGATGTGGTGTTGTTAGAGAGCATGCATTTGACCAGAGTGATGTGATGATGTTAGAGAGCATGCATTTGACCCAGGTGTCTGGGTGATGGTAGAGAGCATGCATTTTACCCGGGCGATGTGGTGATGTTAGAGAGCATGCATGTGACCCAGGTAATGTGGTGTTGTTAGAGAACATGCATTTGACCCAGGTGATGTGGTGTTGTTAGAGAGCATGCATTAGAAACAGGTTATGTGGTGATGTTAGAGAGCATGTATTTGACCCAGGAGATGTCGTGATGTTAGAGAGCATGCAATTGACCCAGGCAATGTGGTGTTGATAGAGAGCATGCTTTTGACCCAGTTGATGTGGTGATGTAAGAGAGCATGCATTTGACAAAGGCAGTGTGGTTATTTTAGAGAGCATGCATTTGACCCGGGCCATGTGGTGACGTTAGAGAGCAAGCATTTGACCCAGGTGGTGTGGTGATGATAGAGAGCATGCATTTGACACAGGCAATGTGGAGTCATTAGAGAGCATGTCTTTTCCCAGGCGATGTGGTGATGTTAGAGAGCATGCATTTGACCCAGGTGATGTGGTGTTGTCAGAGTACATGTCTTTGACCCAGGAGATTTGGTGATGTTAGACACATGCATTTGATCCGGGGGATGTGGTGATGTTAGAGAGCATGCCTTTGACCCAGGTGATGTGGTGATGTTAGAGAGCATGCATTTGACCCAGGAAATGTGGTGATGTTAAAGAGCATGCCTTTGACCCAGGCGATGTGGGGATGTTAGAGAGCCTGTATTTGACCCAGGTGATGTCGTGATGTTAGAGAGCATGCATTTGACCCGGGTGATATGGTGATGTTAGAGAGCATGCCTTTGACCCAGGTGATGTGATAATATTAGAGAGCATGCCTTTGACCCAGCCGATGTGGTGTTGTTGGACAGCATGCATTTGACCCAGGCGATGTTTTGATGTTAGAGAACATGCATTTGACCCAGGTGATGTCGTGTTGTTAGAGAGCATGCATTAGACCCAGGTTACATGGTGATGTTAGAGAGCATGCATTTGACCCAGGCAATGTGGTGATCTTAGAGAGCATGCAATTGACCAAGGCGATGTGGTTTTGTTAGAGAGCATGCATTTGACCTAGGTGATGTGGTAATGTTAGAGACCATGCCTAAAAATGAGGTTATGTGGTGTTGTTAGAGAGCATGCCTTTGATCCGGGCGAGTGGTGATGTTAGAGAGCATGCATTTGACCCAGGCGATGTGGTGATGTTAGAGAGCATGCCTTTGACCCGGATGATGTGGTGTTGTTAGAGAGCATGCATTTGATCAGGTGATTTGGTGATGTTAGAGAGTATGCATTTGACCCAGGTGATGTGGTGTTGTTAGAGAGCATGCTTTAGACCCAGGTTATGTGGTGATGTTAGAGAGCATGCATTTGACCCAGGCGATGTGGTGATGTTAGAGATCATGCAATTGACCCAGTCGATGTGGTGATGTTAGAGAGCATGCCTTTGACCCGGATGATGTGGTGTTGTTAGAGAGCATGCATTTGACCCGGGTGATGTGGTGTGTTAGAGAGCATGCATATGACCCAGGTGAAGTGTGATGTTAGAGAGCATGCATTTGACCCAGGTGATGTGGTGATGTTAGAGAGCATGCATTTGACCCAGGTGTTGTGGTGTTGTTAGAGAGCATGCATTTGACCCAGGTGATGTGATAATGTTAGAGAGCATGCATTTGACTCGGGCGATGTGGTGATGTTAGAGAGCATGCATTTGACCCAGGTGATGTGGTGTTCTTAGAGATCATGCATTTGACCCAGGTGATGTGGTGATGTTAGAGAGCATGACTTTGACCCAGGTGATGTGGTGATGTTAAAGAGCATGCCTTTGACCCAGCGATGTGGTGATGTTAGAGAGCATGCATTTGACCCAAGCGATGTGGCAATGTTAGAGAGCATGCATTTGACCCGGGTGATGTGGTGATGATATAGAGCATGCATTTGACCCGGGAGATGTGGTGATGATAGAGAACATGCATTTGACCCAGGCGATGTGATGTTGTTAGAGAGCATGCCTTTGACCCGGACGATGTGGTGATGTTAGAGAGCATGGTTTTTACCCGGATGATGTGGTGTTGTTAGAGAGCATGCATTTGACCAGAGTGATGTGATGATGTTAGAGAGCATGCATTTGACCCAGGTGTCTGGGTGATGGTAGAGAGCATGCATTTTACCCGGGCGATGTGGTGATGTTAGAGAGCATGCATGTGACCCAGGTAATGTGGTGTTGTTAGAGAGCATGCATTTGACCCAGGTGATGTGGTGTTGTTAGAGAGCATGCATTAGAAACAGGTTATGTGGTGATGTTAGAGAGCATGCATTTGACCCAGGAGATGTCGTGATGTTAGAGAGCATGCAATTGACCCAGGCAATGTGGTGTTGATAGAGAGCATGCATTTGACCCAGGTGTTGTGGTGATGTTAGAGAGCATGCATTTGACCCGAACGTTGTGGTGACGTTAGAGAGCATGCATTTCACAAGGGTGATGTGGTGTTGTTAGAGAGCATGCATTTTACCCAGGTGATGTGGTGAAGTAAGAGAGCATGCATTTGACCCAGGTGATGTGGTTTAGTTAGAGAGCATGCCATTGACCCAGGTGATGTGGTGATGTTAGAGAGCATGCATTTGACCCAGGTGATGTGGTGTTGTTAGAGAGCATGCATTAGACCCAGGTTATGTGGTGATATTAGAGAGCATGCATTTGACCCAGGCGATGTGGTGGTGTTAGAGAGCATGCATTTGACCAAAGTGATGTGGTGATGTTAGAGAGCATGCCTTTGACCCAGGCGATGTGGTGTTGTTAGAGAGCATGCATTAGACCCAGGTTATGTGGTGATATTAGAGAGCATGCCTTTGACACTGGCGAGTGGTGATGTTAGAGAGCATGCATTTGACCCAGATGATGCGGTGATGATAGAGAGCATGCCTTTGACCCAGGTGATGTGATTATGTTAGAGAGCATGCCTTTGACCAAGGTGATGTGGTGTTGTTAGAGAGCATGCCTTTGACCCAGGCGTTGTGGTGATGTTAGAGAGCATGCCTTTGACCCTGGAGATGTGGAGTTGTTAGAGAGAATGCCTTTGACTCAGGCGATGTGGTGATGTTAGAGAGCATGCCTTTTACCCTGGAGATGTGGGGACGTTAGAGAGCCTCTATTTGACTCAAGGTGAGCATGCATTTGATCCAGGTGTTGTGGTGATGTTAGAGAGCATGCATTTGACCCAGGCAATGTGGTGATGTTAGAGAGCATGCATTTGACCAGGGTGATGTGGTGATGTTAGAGAGCATGCTTTTACCTGGGTGATGTGGGGAGTCAGAGAGCATGAATTTGATCCCGGTGATGTGGTGATGTTAGAGAGCATGTATTTGACCCGGGCGATGTGGTGATGTTAGAGAGCATGCCTTTGACCCGGATTATGTGGTGTTTTAGAGAGCATGCATTTGACCTAGTTATGTGGTGATGTCAGAGAGCATGCATTTGACCCAGGTGAAGTGGTGATGTTAGAGAGCATGCATTTGACCCATGCGATGTGGTGACATTAGAGAGCATAAATTTGACCCGGGTGATGTGGTGATGTTAGAGAAAATGCATTTGACCCAGGTTATTTGGTGAGGTTAGCGAGCATGCATTTGACCCAGGTGACGTGGTGTTGTTAGAGAGCATGCCTTTGACACAGATGATGTGATTATGTTAGAGAGCATGCTTTTGACTTAGGTGATATGGTGTTGTTAGACAGCATGCCTTTGACCCAGGCGATGTGGTGATGTTAGAGAGCATTCCTTTTACCCGGGAGATATGGACTTGTTAGAGAGCATGCCTTTGACTCAGGCAATGTGGTGATGTTAGAGAGCATGCCTTTGACCCAGGCGATGTGGTGTTGTTAGAGAGCATGCCTTTGACCCAGGCGATGTGGGTATGTTAGAGAGCCTCCATTTGACCCAGGTGATTGGTGATTTTAGAGAGCATGTATTTGACCCGGGTGATGTGGTGATGTTAGAGAGCTTGCTTTTGACCCGGGTTATGTGGTTATGTTATAGAGCCTGCATTAGACCCGGGCGAAGGGGTGACATTAGAGAGCATGCCTTTGACCCAGTTGATGTGGTGATGTAAGAGAGCATGCAATTGAGAAAGTCAATGTGGTTATGTTAGAGAGCATGCATTTGATGCGGGCCATGTGGTGACGTTAGAGAGCAAGCATTTGACCCAGGTGGTGTGGTGATGATAGAGAGCATGTATTGACACAGGCAATGTGGAGTCATTAGAGAGCATGTCTTTTACCAGGCGATGTGGTGATGTTAGAGAGCATGCATTTGACCCAGGTGATGTGGTGTTGTCAGAGAGCATGCATTTGACCCAGCCGATGTGGTGATGTTAGAGTACATGTCTTTGACCCAGGCGATGTGTTGATGTTAGACAGCATGCATTTGATCCGGGCGATGTGGTGATGTTAGATAGCATGCCTTTGACCCAGGTGATGTGGTGATGTTAGAGAGCATGCATTTGACCCAGGCAATGTGGTGATGTTAGAGAGCATGCCTTTGACCCAGGCGATGTGGGGATGTTAGAGAGCCTGTATTTGACCCAGGTGATGTCGTTATGTTAGAGAGCATGCATTTGACCCGGGTGATATGGTGATGTTAGAGAGTATGCCTTTGACCCAGGTGATGTGGTAATGTTAAAGAGCATGCCTTTGACCCAACCGACGTGGTGTTGTTGGACAGCATGCATTTGACGCAGGCGATGTTTTGATGTTAGAGAGCATGCATTTGACCAAGGTGATGGGGTGATGGTAGAGAGCATGCATTTGACCCGGGCGATGAGGTGATGTTAGAGAGCATGCATGTGACCCAGGTAATGTGGTGTTGTTAGAAAGCATGCATTTGACCCGGGTGATGTGGTGATGTTAGAGAGCATGCATTTGACCCAGGTAATGTGGTGTTGTTAGAGAGCATGCATTTGACCCGGGTGATGTGGTGATGTTAGAGAGCATGCATTTGACCCAGGTGATGTGGTGATGTTAGAGAGCATGACTTTGACCCAGGTGATGTGGTGATATTAAAGAGCATGCCTTTGACCCAGCAATGTTTTGATGTTAGAGAGCATGCATTTGACCCATCAGATGTGGCAATGTTAGAGAGCATGCATTTGACCCGGGTGATGGGGTGATGGTAGAGAGCATGCATTTGACCCGGGCGATGTGGTAATGTTAGAGAGCATGCATTTGACCCAGATGATGCGGTGATGATAGAGAGCATGCCTTTGACCCAGGTGATGTGATTATGTTAGAGAGCATGCCTTTGACCAAGGTGATGTGGTGTTGTTAGAGAGCATGCCTTTGACCCAGGCGTTGTGGTGATGTTAGAGAGCATGCCTTTGACCCTGGAGATGTGGAGTTGTTAGAGAGAATGCCTTTGACTCAGGCGATGTGGTGATGTTAGAGAGCATGCCTTTTACCCTGGAGATGTGGGGACGTTAGAGAGCCTCTATTTGACTCAAGGTGAGCATGCATTTGATCCAGGTGTTGTGGTGATGTTAGAGAGCATGCATTTGACCCAGGCAATGTGGTGATGTTAGAGAGCATGCATTTGACCAGGGTGATGTGGTGATGTTAGAGAGCATGCTTTTACCTGGGTGATGTGGGGAGTCAGAGAGCATGAATTTGATCCCGGTGATGTGGTGATGTTAGAGAGCATGTATTTGACCCGGGCGATGTGGTGATGTTAGAGAGCATGCCTTTGACCCGGATTATGTGGTGTTTTAGAGAGCATGCATTTGACCTAGTTATGTGGTGATGTCAGAGAGCATGCATTTGACCCAGGTGAAGTGGTGATGTTAGAGAGCATGCATTTGACCCATGCGATGTGGTGACATTAGAGAGCATCAATTTGACCCGGGTGATGTGGTGATGTTAGAGAAAATGCATTTGACCCAGGTTATTTGGTGAGGTTAGCGAGCATGCATTTGACCCAGGTGACGTGGTGTTGTTAGAGAGCATGCCTTTGACACAGATGATGTGATTATGTTAGAGAGCATGCTTTTGACTTAGGTGATATGGTGTTGTTAGACAGCATGCCTTTGACCCAGGCGATGTGGTGATGTTAGAGAGCATTCCTTTTACCCGGGAGATATGGACTTGTTAGAGAGCATGCCTTTGACTCAGGCAATGTGGTGATGTTAGAGAGCATGCCTTTGACCCAGGCGATGTGGTGTTGTTAGAGAGCATGCCTTTGACCCAGGCGATGTGGGTATGTTAGAGAGCCTCCATTTGACCCAGGTGATTGGTGATTTTAGAGAGCATGTATTTGACCCGGGTGATGTGGTGATGTTAGACAGCTTGCTTTTGACCCGGGTTATGTGGTTATGTTATAGAGCCTGCATTAGACCCGGGCGAAGGGGTGACATTAGAGAGCATGCCTTTGACCCAGTTGATGTGGTGATGTAAGAGAGCATGCAATTGAGAAAGTCAATGTGGTTATGTTAGAGAGCATGCATTTGATGCGGGCCATGTGGTGACGTTAGAGAGCAAGCATTTGACCCAGGTGGTGTGGTGATGATAGAGAGCATGTATTGACACAGGCAATGTGGAGTCATTAGAGAGCATGTCTTTTACCAGGCGATGTGGTGATGTTAGAGAGCATGCATTTGACCCAGGTGATGTGGTGTTGTCAGAGAGCATGCATTTGACCCAGCCGATGTGGTGATGTTAGAGTACATGTCTTTGACCCAGGCGATGTGTTGATGTTAGACAGCATGCATTTGATCCGGGCGATGTGGTGATGTTAGAGAGCATGCCTTTGACCCAGGTGATGTGGTGATGTTAGAGAGCATGCACTTGACCCAGGCAATGTGGTGATGTTAGAGAGCATGCCTTTGACCCAGGCGATGTGGGGATGTTAGAGAGCCTGTATTTGACCCAGGTGATGTCGTTATGTTAGAGAGCATGCATTTGACCCGGGTGATATGGTGATGTTAGAGAGTATGCCTTTGACCCAGGTGATGTGGTAATGTTAAAGAGCATGCCTTTGACCCAACCGACGTGGTGTTGTTGGACAGCATGCATTTGACGCAGGCGATGTTTTGATGTTAGAGAGCATGCATTTGACCAAGGTGATGGGGTGATGGTAGAGAGCATGCATTTGACCCGGGCGATGAGGTGATGTTAGAGAGCATGCATGTGACCCAGGTAATGTGGTGTTGTTAGAAAGCATGCATTTGACCCGGGTGATGTGGTGATGTTAGAGAGCATGCATTTGACCCAGGTAATGTGGTGTTGTTAGAGAGCATGCATTTGACCCGGGTGATGTGGTGATGTTAGAGAGCATGCATTTGACCCAGGTGATGTGGTGATGTTAGAGAGCATGACTTTGACCCAGGTGATGTGGTGATATTAAAGAGCATGCCTTTGACCCAGCAATGTTTTGATGTTAGAGAGCATGCATTTGACCCATCAGATGTGGCAATGTTAGAGAGCATGCATTTGACCCGGGTGATGGGGTGATGGTAGAGAGCATGCATTTGACCCGGGCGATGTGGTAATGTTAGAGAGCATGCATGTGACCCAGGTGATGTGGTGTTGTCAGAGAGCATGCATTTGACCCAGCCGATGTGGTGATGTTAGAGTACATGTCTTTTACCCAGGCGATGTGTTGATGTTAGACAGCATGCATTTGACTCGGGCGATGTGGTGATGTTAGAGAGCATGCATTTGACCCAGGTGATGTGGTGTTCTTAGAGATCATGCATTTGACCCAGGTGATGTGGTGATGTTAGAGAGCATGACTTTGACCCAGGTGATGTGGTGATGTTAAAGAGCATGCCTTTGAACCAGCGATGTGGTGATGTTAGAGAGCATGCATTTGACCCAAGCGATGTGGCAATGTTAGAGAGCATGCATTTGACCCGGGAGATGTGGTGATGATAGAGAACATGCATTTGACCCAGGCGATGTGATGTTGTTAGAGAGCATGCCTTTGACCCGGACTATGTGGTGATGTTAGAGAGCATGGTTTTTACCCGGATGATGTGGTGTTGTTAGAGAGCATGCATTTGACCAGAGTGATGTGATGATGTTAGAGAGTATGCATTTGACCCAGGTGTCTGGGTGATGGTAGAGAGCATGCATTTTACCCGGGCGATGTGGTGATGTTAGAGAGCATGCATGTGACCCAGGTAATGTGGTGTTGTTAGAGAGCATGCATTTGACCCAGGTGATGTGGTGTTGTTAGAGAACATGCATTAGAAACAGGTTATGTGGTGATGTTAGAGAGCATGCATTTGACCCAGGAGATGTCGTGATGTTAGAGAGCATGCAATTGACCCAGGCAATGTGGTGTTGATAGAGAGCATGCATTTGACCCAGGTATTGTGGTGATGTTAGAGAGCATGCATTTGACCCGAACGTTGTGGTGACGTTAGAGAGCATGCATTTCACAAGGGTGATGTGGTGACGTTAGAGAGCATGCATTTGACCCAGGTGATGTGGTGAAGTAAGAGAGCATGCATTTGACCCAGGTGATGTGGTTTAGTTAGAGAGCATGACATTGAACCAGGTGATGTGGTGATATTAGAGAACATGCCTTTGACCAAGGTGATGTGGTGATGTTAGAGAGCATGCCTTTGACCCAGGCGATGTGGTGTTGTTAGAGAGCGTGCCTTTGACCCGGATGATGTGGTGTTTTAGACAGCATTCATTTGACCCAGGTGATGTGGTAAAGTTAGAGAGCATGCATTTGACCCAGGTGATGTGGTGTTGTTAGAGAGCATGTATTAGACCCAGGTTATGTGGTGATATTAGAGAGCATGCATTTGACCCAGGCGATGTGGTGGTGTTAGAGAGCATGCATTTGACCAAAGGGAAGTGGTGATGTTAGAGAGCATGCCTTTGACCCAGGCGATGTGGTGTTGTTAGAGAGCATGCATTAGACCCAGGTTATGTGGTGATATTAGAGAGCATGCCTTTGACACTGGCGAGTGGTGATGTTAGAGAGCATGCATTTGACCCAGATGATGCGGTGATGTTAGAGAGCATGCCTTTGACCCAGGTGATGTGATTATGTTAGAGAGCATGCCTTTGACCAAGGTGATGTGGTGTTGTTAGAGAGCATGCCTTTGACCCAGGCGTTGTGGTGATGTTAGAGAGCATGCCTTTGACCCTGGAGATGTGGAGTTGTTAGAGAGAATGCCTTTGACTCAGGCGATGTGGTGATGTTAGAGAGCATGCCTTTTACCCTGGAGATGTGGGGACGTTAGAGAGCCTCTATTTGACTCAAGGTGAGCATGCATTTGATCCAGGTGTTGTGGTGATGTTAGAGAGCATGCATTTGACCCAGGCAATGTGGTGATGTTAGAGAGCATGCATTTGACCAGGGTGATGTGGTGATGTTAGAGAGCATGCTTTTACCCGGGTGATGTGGGGAGTCAAAGAGCATGAATTTGATCCCGGTGATGTGGTGATGTTAGAGAGCATGTATTTGACCCGGGCGATGTGGTGATGTTAGAGAGCATGCCTTTGACCCGGATTATGTGGTGTTTTAGAGAGCATGCATTTGACCTAGTTATGTGGTGATGTCAGAGAGCATGCATTTGACCCAGGTGAAGTGGTGATGTTAGAGAGCATGCATTTGACCCATGCGATGTGGTGACATTAGAGAGCATCAATTTGACCCGGGTGATGTGGTGACGTTAGAGAAAATGCATTTGACCCAGGTTATTTGGTGAGGTTAGAGAGCATGCATTTGACCCAGGTGATGTGGTGTTGTTAGAGAGCATGCCTTTGACACAGATGATGTGATTATGTTAGAGAGCATGCTTTTGACTTAGGTGATATGGTGTTGTTAGACAGCATGCCTTTGACCCAGGCGATGTGGTGATGTTAGAGAGCATTCCTTTTACCCGGGAGATATGGAGTTGTTAGAGAGCATGCCTTTGACTCAGGCAATGTGGTGATGTTAGAGAGCATGCCTTTGACCCAGGCGATGTGGTGTTTTTAGAGAGCATGCCTTTGACCCAGGCGATGTGAGGATGTTAGAGAGCCTCCATTTGACCCAGGTGATTGGTGATTTTAGAGAGCATGTATTTGACCCGGGTGATGTGGTGATGTTAGAGAGCTTGCTTTTGACCCGGGTTATGTGGTTATGTTATAGAGCCTGCATTAGACCCGGGCGAAGGGGTGACATTAGAGATCATGCCTTTGACCCAGTTGATCTGGTGATGTAAGAGAGCATGCAATTGAGAAAGTCAATGTGGTTATGTTAGAGAGCATGCATTTGATGGGGGCCATGTGGTGACGTTAGAGAGCAAGCATTTGACCCAGGTGGTGTGGTGATGATACAGAGCATGTATTGACACAGGCAATGTGGAGTCATTAGAGAGCATGTCTTTTACCAGGCGATGTGGTGATGTTAGAGAGCATGCATTTGACCCAGGTGATGTGGTGTTGTCAGAGAGCATGCATTTGACCCAGCCGATGTGGTGATGTTAGAGTACATGTCTTTGACCCAGGCGATGTGTTGATGTTAGACAGCATGCATTTGATCCGGGCGATGTGGTGATGTTAGAGAGCATGCCTTTGACCCAGGTGATGTGGTGATGTTAGAGAGCATGCATTTGACCCAGGCAATGTGGTGATGTTAGAGAGCATGCCTTTGACCCAGGCGATGTGGGGATGTTAGAGAGCCTGTATTTGACCCAGGTGATGTCGTGATGTTAGAGAGCATGCATTTGACCCGGGTGATATGGTGATGTTAGAGAGTATGCCTTTGACCCAGGTGATGTGGTAATGTTAAAGAGCATGCCTTTGACCCAGCCGACGTGGTGTTGTTGGACAGCATGCATTTGACGCAGGCGATGTTTTGATGTTAGAGAGCATGCATTTGACCAAGGTGATGGGGTGATGGTAGAGAGCATGCATTTGACCCGGGCGATGAGGTGATGTTAGAGAGCATGCATGTGACCCAGGTAATGTGGTGTTGTTAGAAAGCATGCATTTGACCCGGGTGATGTGGTGATGTTAGAGAGCATGCATTTGACCCAGGTAATGTGGTGTTGTTAGAGAGCATGCATTTGATCCGGGTGATGTGGTGATGTTAGAGAGCATGCATTTGACCCGGGTGATATGGTGATGTTAGAGAGTATGCCTTTGACCCAGGTGATGTGGTAATGTTAAAGAGCATGCCTTTGACCCAGCCGATGTGGTGTTGTTGGACAGCATGCATTTGACGGAGGCGATGTTTTGATGTTAGAGAGCATGCATTTGACCCAGGTGATGGGGTGATGGTAGAGAGCATGCATTTTACCCGGGCGATGTGGTGATGTTAGAGAGCATGCATGTGACCCAGGTAATGTGGTGTTGTTAGAGAGCATGCCTTTGATCCGTGCGAGTGGTGATGTTAGAGAGCATGCATTTGACCCCGGCAATGTGGTGACATTAGAGAGCATGAATTTGACCCAGGTGATGTGGTGATGTTAGAGATCATGCATTTGACCCAGGTATTTGGTGATGTTAGAGAGCATGCATTTGACCCAGGTGGTGTGGTGTTGTTAGAGAGCATGCATTAGACCTAGGTTATGTGGTGATGTTAGAGAGCATGCATTTGACCTAGGCGATGTGGTGATGTTAGAGATCATGCAATTGACCCAGACGATGTGGTGTTGTTAGAGAGCATGAATTTGACCTTGGCGAGTGGTGATGTTAGAGAACATGCATTTGATCCGGGCTTTGTGGTGATGATAGAGAGCATGCAATTGACCCAGGTGATGTGGTGATGTTAGAGACCATGCATTTGACCCAGGTGATGTGGTATTTTTAGAGAGCATGCCTTTGACCCAGGTGATGTGGTGTTGTTAGAGAGCATGCCTTTGACCCAGGCGATGTGGTGATGTTAGAAAGCATGTGTTTGACCCGGGAGATGTGGAGTTGTTACAGAGAATGCCTTTGACTCAGGCGATGTGTTGATGTTAGAGAGCATGCCTTTGACCCTGGAGATGTGGGGATGTTGGTGTTGTTAGAGAGCATGCATTTGATCCAGGTGTTGTGGTGATTTTAGAGAGCATGCATTTGACCCAGGTTATGTGGTGATGTTAGAGAGCATGCATTTGACCCGGGTGATGTGGTGATGTTAGAGAGCATGCTTTTGACCCGGGTGATTTGGTGTTTTAGAGAGCATGCATTTGACACAGGTGATGTGGTGATGTTAGAGAGTATGCATTTGACCCAGGTGATGTGGTGATGTTAGAGAGCATGCATTTGACCCAGGTGATGTGGTGATATTAGATAGCATGCATTTGATCAGGTGATTTGGTGATGTTAGAGAGTATGCATTTGACCCAGGTGATGTGGTGTTGTTAGAGAGCATGCATTAGACCCAGGTTATGTGGTGATATTAGAGAGCATGCATTTGACCCAGGCGATGTGGTGATGTTAGAGATCATGCAATTGACCCAGACGATGTGGTGTTGTTAGAGAGCATGCATTTGACCAAGGTGATGTGGTGATGTTAGACAGCATGCCTTTGACCCTGGCGAGTGGTGATGTTAGAGAGCATGCATTTGACCCAGGTGATGAGGTATTTTTAGAGAGCATGCCTTTGACCCGGTCGATGTGGTGATGTTAGAGAGCATGCCTTTAACCCGGATGATGTGGTGTTTTAGTGAGCATGCATTTGACCCAGGTGATGTGGTGATGTTAGAGAGCATGCATTTGACCCAGGTGATGTGGTGATGTTAGAGAGCATGCATTTGACCCCGGCAATGTGGTAACATTAGAGAGCATGAATTTGACCCAGGTGATGTGGTGATGATAGAGAACATGCATTTGACCCAGGTATTTGGTGATGTTAGATAGCATGTATTTGACCCAGGCGATGTGGTGATGTTAGAGAGCATTCCTTTGACCCAGGCGATGTGGGGATGTTAGAGAGCCTGTATTTGACCCAGGTGATGTCGTAATGTTAGAGAGCATGCATTTGACCTGGGTGATATGGTGATGTTAGAGAGCATGCATTTGACCCAGCCGATGTGGTGTTGTTGGAGAGCATGCATTAGACCCAGGCGATGTTTTGATGTTAGAGAGCATGCATTAGATCCAGGTTATGTGGTGATGTTAGAGAGTATGCATTTGACGCAGGCCATGTGGTGTTGTTAGAGAGCATGCCTTTGACCCGGACGAGTGGTGATGTTAGAGAGCATGCATTTGACCCAGGTGATGTGGTGATGTTAGAGAGCATGCATTTGACCCAGGCGATGTGGTGACATTACAGAGCATGAATTTGACCCGGGTGATGTGGTGATGTTAGAGAGCATGCCTTTGAACCGGGCGAAGTGGTAATGTTAGCATGCCTTTGACCCAGGCGAGTGTTGATGTTAGAGAGCATGCATTTGATTTTTGCGTTGTGTTGATGTTAGAGAGCATGCATTTGAACCAGGTGATGCGGTGATGTTAGAGAGCATGCATTTGACCCAGGTGATGTGGTGTTGTTAGAGAGCATGCCTTTGACCCAGGCGATGTGGTGATGTTAGAGAGCATGCCTTTTACACGGGAGATCTGGAGTTGTTAGAGAGAATGCCTTTGACTCAGGCGATGTGGTGATGTTAGAGAGCATGTATTTGAACCCGGCGATGTGATGTTGTTTGAGAGCATGCCTTTGACCCGGATGATGTGATGTTTTAGAGAGCATGCATTTGACCCAGGTGATGTGGTGATGTTAGAGAGCATGCATTTGACCAAGGTGATGTGGTGATGTTAGAGAGCATGCATTTGACCCAGGTGATTTGGTGATGTTAGAGAGTATGCATTTGACCAAGGTGATGTGGTGTTGTTAGAAAACATGCATTAGACCCAGGTTATGTGGTGATGTTAGAGAGCATGCATTTGACTCAGGCGATGTGGTGATGTTAGAGATCATGCAATTGACCCAGACGATGTGGTGTTGTTAGAGAGCATGCATTTGACACGGATGTGTGTTAGAGAGCATGCATTTGACCAAGGTGATGTGGTGATGTTAGAGAGCATGCCTTTGACCCTGGCGAGTGGTGATGTTAGAGAGCATGCATTTGACCCAGGTGATGAGGTATTTTTAGAGAGCATGCCTTTGACCCGGTCGATGTGGTGATGTTAGAGAGCATGCCTTTGACCCGGATGATGTGGTGTTTTAGAGAGCATGTATTTGACCCAGGCGATGTGGTGATGTTAGAGAGCATGCCTTTGACCCAGGCAATATGGGGATGTTAGAGAGCCTGTATTTGACCCAGGTGATGTCGTGATGTTAGAGAGCATGCATTTGACCTGGGTGATATGGTGATGTTAGAGAGCATGCATTTGACCCAGCCGATGTGGTGTTGTTGGAGAGCATGCCTTTTACACCGATGTGATTATGTTAGAGGACATGATGTTATTATGTTAGAGTGCATGTGGTGATGTTAGAGAGCATGCTTTTGACCCAGGCAATGTGGTGATGTTAGAGAGCATGCTTTTGACACGGGAGATCCGAAGTTGTTAGAGAGAATGCCTTTGACTCAGGCGATGTGGTGATGTTAGAGAGCATGCCTTTGACCCAGGTTATGTGGGGATGTTAGAGAGCATGCCTAAGACTGAGGTTATGTGGTGTTGTTAGAGAGCATGCCTTTGACCCTGGTGAGTGGTGATGTTAGAGAGCATGCATTTAATCTGGACGATGTGGTGATGTTAGAGAGCATGCATTTGACCCAGGTGATTCAGTGTTGATAGAGAGCATGCCTTTGACCCAGGTGATGTGATTATGTTAGAGAGCATGCCTTTGACCCAGGTGATGTGGTGATGTTAGAGAGCATGCCTTTGACCCAGGTGATGTGGTGATGTTAGAGAGCATGCCTTTTACCCAAGAGTTGTTAAGTTGTTAGAGAGCATATCTTTGACTCAGGCGATGTGGTGATGTTAGAGAGCATGCCTTTGACCCAGGCGATGTGGTTTTGTTAGAGAACATGCCTTTGACCCAGGCGATGTGGCGATGTTAGAGAGACTGCATTTGACCCAGGTGATGCGGTGTTGTTAGAGAGCATGCCTTTGACCCAGGTGATGTGATTATGTTAGAGTGCATGCCTTTGACCCAGGTGATGTGGTGATGTTAGAGAGCATGCCTTTGACCCAGGAGATGTGGAGTTGTTAGAGAGCATGCCTTTGACTCAGGCCATGTGGTGATGTTAGAGAGCATGCCTTTGACCCAGGCGATGGGGTGTTGTTAGAGAGCATGCCTTTGACCTGGGCGATGTGGGAATGTTAGAGAGCGTGCCTTGGACCCGGATGATGTGTTGTTTTAGAGAGCATGTATTTGACCCAGGTGATGTGGTGATGTTAGAGAGCATGCATTTGACCCAGGTGATGTGGTGATGTTAGAGAGCATGCATTTGACCCGGGCGATGTGGTGATGTTAGAGAGCATGCATTTGACTCAGGTGATGCAGTGATGTTAGAGAGCATGCATTTGACTCAGGTGATGTGGTATTTTTAGAGAGCATGCCTTTGACCCAGGTGATGTGATTATGTTAGAGAGCATGCCTTTGACCAGGCGGTGTGGTAATGATAGAGAGCATGCCTTTGACCCAAGCGATGTGTGGATGATAGAGAGCCTGTATTTGACCCAGGTGATGTGGTGATGTTAGAGAGCATGCATTTGACCTGGGTGATATGGTGATGTTTGAGAGCATGCCTTTGACCCAGCCGATGTGGTGTTGTTGGAGAGCATGCATTTGACCCAGGCGATGTTTTGATGTTAGAGAGCATGCAATTGACCCAGGTGATGTGGTGTTGTTAGAAAGCTTGCATTATACCCAGTTTATGTGGTGATGTTACAGAGCATGCATTTGACCCAGGCAATGTGGTGATGTTAGAGAGCATGCAATTGACCCAGGCGATGTGGTGTTTTTAGAGAGCATGCCTTTGACTCAGGCGATGTGGTGTTGTTAGAGAGCGTCCCTTTGACCCGGGCGATGTGGTGATGTTAGAGAGCATATCTTTGACCCGGATGATGTGGTGTTTTAGAGAGCATGCATTTGACCCAGGTGATGTGGTGATGTTAGTGAGCATGCATTTGACCCAGGTGAAGTGGTGATGTTAGAGAGCATGTCTTTGACTCAGGCGATGTGGTGATGTTAGAGAGCATGCCTTTGAACCAGGCGAGGGGTTTTGTTTGAGAGCATGCCTTTGACCCAGGCGATGTGGTTTTGTTTCAGAGCATGCCTTTGACCCAGGTGATGTGGTGTTGTTAGAGAGCATGCCTTTGACCCAGATGATGTGATTATATTAGAGAGCATGCTTTTGACCCAGGTGATGTGGAGTTGTTAGAGAGCATGCCTTTGACTCAGGCGATGTGGTTTTGTTGGAGAGCAT
This sequence comes from Mus spretus, assembly GCA_921997135.2. Taxonomy (NCBI): domain Eukaryota; kingdom Metazoa; phylum Chordata; class Mammalia; order Rodentia; family Muridae; genus Mus; species Mus spretus. The sequence continues at coordinate 3,273,658 of OW971696.1, forward strand.
GCCTTTGACCCAGGTGTTGTGGGGATGTTAGTGAGAATTTATTTGACCCAGTCGATGTGGTGATGTTAGAGAGCGTGCCTTTGACCCGGGCTATGTGGTGATGTTAGACAGCGTATCTTTAACCCGGATGATGTGGTGTTTTAGAGAGCATGCATTTGACCCAGGTGAAGTGGTGATGTTAGAGAGCATTCATTTGACCCAGGTGATGCGGTGATGTTAGAGAGCATGCATTTGACTCAGGTGATGTGGTATTTTTAGAGAGCATGCCTTTGACCCAGGTGATGTGATTATGTTAGAGAGCATGCCTTTGACCCAGGTGATGTGGTGTTGTTAGAGAGCATGCCTTTGACCCAGGCGATGTGGTGATGGTAGAGAGCAGGCCTTTGACCCGGGAGATGTGGAGTTGTTAGAGAGAATGCCTTTGACTCAGGCGATGTGGTGATGTTAGAGAGCATGCCTTTGACCCTGGAGATGTGGGGATGTTAGAGAGCCTCTATTTGACTCAATGTGATGTGGTGATGTTAGAGAGCATGCATTTGATCCAGGTGTTGTGGTGATGGTAGAGAGCATGCATTTGATCCAGGTGTTGTGGTGATGTTAGAGAGCATGCATTTGACCCAGGCAATGTGGTGATGTTAGAGAGCATGCATTTGACCCAGGTGATGTGGTGTTGTTAGAAAGCTTGCATTATACCCAGTTTATGTGGTGATGTTACAGAGCATGCATTTGACCCAGGCAATGTGGTGATGTTAGAGAGCATGCAATTGACCCAGGCGATGTGGTGTTTTTAGAGAGCATGCCTTTGACTCAGGCGATGTGGTGTTGTTAGAGAGCGTCCCTTTGACCCGGGCGATGTGGTGATGTTAGAGAGCATATCTTTGACCCGGATGATGTGGTGTTTTAGAGAGCATGCATTTGACCCAGGTGATGTGGTGATGTTAGTGAGCATGCATTTGACCCAGGTGAAGTGGTGATGTTAGAGAGCATGTCTTTGACTCAGGCGATGTGGTGATGTTAGAGAGCATGCCTTTGAACCAGGCGAGGGGTTTTGTTTGAGAGCATGCCTTTGACCCAGGCGATGTGGTTTTGTTTCAGAGCATGCCTTTGACCCAGGTGATGTGGTGTTGTTAGAGAGCATGCCTTTGACCCAGATGATGTGATTATATTAGAGAGCATGCTTTTGACCCAGGTGATGTGGAGTTGTTAGAGAGCATGCCTTTGACTCAGGCGATGTGGTTTTGTTGGAGAGCATGCCTTTGACCCAGGTGTTGTGGGGATGTTAGTGAGAATTTATTTGACCCAGTCGATGTGGTGATGTTAGAGAGCGTGCCTTTGACCCGGGCGATGTGGTGATGTTAGACAGCGTATCTTTAACCCGGATGATGTGGTGTTTTAGAGAGCATGCATTTGACCCAGGTGAAGTGGTGATGTTAGAGAGCATTCATTTGACCCAGGTGATGCGGTGATGTTAGAGAGCATGCATTTGACTCAGGTGATGTGGTATTTTTAGAGAGCATGCCTTTGACCCAGGTGATGTGATTATGTTAGAGAGCATGCCTTTGACCCAGGTGATGTGGTGTTGTTAGAGAGCATGCCTTTGACCCAGGCGATGTGGTGATGGTAGAGAGCATGCCTTTGACCCGGGAGATGTGGAGTTGTTAGAGAGAATGACTTTGACTCAGGCGATGTGGTGATGTTAGAGAGCATGCCTTTGACCCTGGAGATGTGGGGATGTTAGAGAGCCTCTATTTGACTCAATGTGATGTGGTGATGTTAGAGAGCATGCATTTGATCCAGGTGTTGTGGTGATGGTAGAGAGCATGCATTTGATCCAGGTGTTGTGGTGATGTTAGAGAGCATGCATTTGACCCAGGCAATGTGGTGATGTTAGAGAGCATGCATTTGACCCAGGTGATGTGGTGATGTTAGAGAGCATGCATTTGACCCAGGTGATGTGGTGATGTTAGAGAGAATGCATTAGACCCATGTGATTTGGTGTTGTTAGAGAACATGCATTAGACCCAGGTTATGTGGTGATGTTAGAGAGCATGCCTTTGACCCAGGCGATGTGGTGATGTTAGAGAGCATTCCTTTGACCTGGGAGATGTGGAGTTGTTAGAGAGAATGCCTTTGACTCAGGCGATGTGGTGATGTTAGAGAGCATGCCTTTGACCCAGGCGATGTGGGGATGTTAGAGAGCATGCATTTGACCTGGGTGATATGGTGATGTTAGAGAGCATGCCTTTGACCCAGCCAATGTGGTGTTGTTGGAGAGCATGCATTTGACCCAGGCGATGTTTTGTTGTTAGAGAGCATGCATTTGACCCAGGTGATGTGGTGTTGTTAGAATGCTTACATTATACCCAGGTTATGTGGTTATGTTACAGAGCATGCATTTGACCCAGGCATTGTGGTGATGTTACAGAGAATGCAATTGACCCAGGCGATGTGGTGTTGTTAGAGAGCATGCATTTGACCCAGGTGAAGTGGTGATGTTAGAGAGCATTCATTTGACCCAGGCGATGTGGTGACATTAGAGAGCATTAATTTGACCCGGGTGATGTGGTGATGTTAGAGAGCATGCCTTTGACCCGGGCGATGTGATGATGTTAGCATGCCTTTGACCCAGGCGAGTGGTGATGTTAGAGAGCATGCATTTGATTTTGCGTTGTGGTGATGTTAGAGAGCATTCATTGGACCCAGGTGATGCGGTGATGTTAGAGAGCATGCCTTTGACCCAGGCGATGTGGTGATGTTAGAGAGCATGTCTTTGACACGGGAGATCTGAAGTTGTTAGAGAGAATGCCTTTGACTCAGGCGATGATGTGATGTTAGAGAGCATGCCTTTGACCCAGGCGATGTGGGGATCTTAGAGAGCATGCCTAAGACTGAAGTTATGTGGTGTTGTTAGAGAGCATGCCTTTGACCCTGGTGAGTGGTGTTGTTAGAGAGCATGCTTTTGACCCAGGTGATGTGGTGATGTTAGAGAGCATTCATTTGACCCAGGCGATGTGGTGATGTTAGAGAGCATGCCTTTTACCCGGAAGATGTGGAGTTGTTAGAGAGCATGCCTTTGACCCAGGCAATGTGGTCTTGTTTGAGAGCATGCCTTTGACCCAGGCGTTGTGGGGATGTTAGAGAGACTGCATTTGACCCAGGTGATGTGGTGTTGTTAGAGAGCATGCCTTTGACCCAGGCGATGAGGTGATGTTAGAGAGCATGCCTTTGACCCGGGAGATGTGGGGATGTTAGAAAGCCTCTATTTGACTCAAGGTGATGTGGTGATGTTAGAGAGCATGCATATGATCCAGGTGTTGTGGTGATGTTAGAGAGAATGCATTAGACACAGGTGATGTGGTGATGTTAGAGAGCATGCCTTTGACCCGGGAGATGTGGAGTTGTTAGAGAGCATGCCTTTGACTCAGGCCATGTGGTGATGTTAGAGAACATGCCTTTGACCCTGGTGATGGGGTGTTCTTAGAGAGCATGCCTTTGACCCGGACGATGTGGGAATGTTAGAGAGCGTGCCTTGGACCCGGATGATGTGGTGTTTTAGAGAGCATGTATTTGACCCAGGTGATGTGGTGATGTTAGAGAGCATGCATTTGACCCAGGCCATGTGGTGATGTTAGAGAGCATGCATTTGACCCAGGTGATGCGGTGATGTTAGAGAGCATGCATTTGACTCAGGTGATGTGGTATTTTTAGAGAGCATGCCTTTGACCCAGGTGATGTGATTATGTTAGAGAGCATGCCTTTGACGAGGCGATGTGGTAATGATAGAGAGCATGCCTTTGACCCAAGAGATGTGTGGATGTTAGAGAGCCTGTATTTGACCCAGGTGATGTGGTGATGTTAGAGAGCATGCATTTGACCTGGTTGATATGGTGATGTTAGAGAGCATGCCTTTGACTCAGCCGATGTGGTGTTGTTGGAGAGCATGCATTTGACCCAGGCGATGTTTTGATGTTAGAGAGCACGCATTTGACCCAGGTGATGTGGTGTTGTTAGAAAGCTTACATTATACCCAGGTTATGTGGTGATGTTACAGAGCATGCATTTGACCCAGGCATCGTGGTGATGTTAGAGAGCATGCAATTGACCCAGGCGATGTGGTGTTGTTAGAGAGCATGCATTTGACCCAGGTGATGTGGTGATGTTAGAGAGCATTCATTTGACCCAGGCGATGTGGTGACATTAGAGAGCATGAATTTAACCCGGGTGATGTGGTGATGTTAGAGAGCATGCCTTTGACCCGGGCGATGTGGTGATGTTAGCATGCCTTTGACCCAGGCGAGTGGTGATGTTAGAGAGCATGCATTTGATTTTCGCGTTGTGGTGATGTTAGAGAGCATGCATTGGACCCAGGTGATGCGGTGATGTTAGAGAGCATGCCTTTGACCCAAGTGATGTGGTGTCGTTAGAGAGCATGCCTTTGACCCAGGCGATGTGGTGATGTTAGAGAGCATGCCTTTGACACGGGAGATCTGAAGTTGTTAGAGAGAATGCCTTTGACTCAGGCGATGATGTGATGTTAGAGAGCATGCCTTTGACCCAGGCGATGTGGGGATCTTAGAGAGCATGCCTAAGACTGAGGTTATGTGGTGATGTCAGAGAGCATACATTTGACCCAGGTGAAGTGGTGTTGTTAGAGAGCATGCATTTGACCCAGGTGATGTGGGGCTGTTAGAGAGCATTCATTTGACCCAGGCGATGTGGTGATGTTAGAGAGCATGCCTTTTACCCGGAAGATGTGGAGTTGTTAGAGAGCATGCCTTTGACCCAGGCGATGTGGTCTTGTTTGAGAGCATGCCTTTGACCCAGGCGTTGTGGGGATGTTAGAGAGACTGCATTTGACCCAGGTGATGTGGTGTTGTTAGAGAGCATGCCTTTGACCCAGGCGATGTGGTGATGTTAGAGAGCATGCCTTTGACCCGGGAGATGTGGGGATGTTAGAAAGCCTCTATTTGACTCAAGGTGATGTGGTGATGTTAGAGAGCATGCATATGATCCAGGTGTTGTGGTGATGTTAGAGAGAATGCATTAGACACAGGTGATGTGGTGATGTTAGAGAGCATGCCTTTGACCCGGGAGATGTGGAGTTGTTAGAGAGCATGCCTTTGACTCAGGCCATGTGGTGATGTTAGAGAACATGCCTTTGACCCTGGTGATGGGGTGTTGTTAGAGAGCATGCCTTTGACCCGGAAGATGTGGGAATGTTAGAGAGCGTGCCTTGGACCCGGATGATGTGGTGTTTTAGAGAGCATGTATTTGACCCAGGTGATTTGGTGATGTTAGAGAGCATGTATTTGACCCAGGTGATGTGGTGATGTTAGAGAGCATGCATTTGACCCAGGCGACGTGGTGATGTTACAGAGCATGCATTTGACCCAGGTGATGCGGTGATGTTAGAGAGCATGCATTTGACTCAGGTGATGTGGTATTTTTAGAGAGCATGCCTTTGACCCAGGTGATGTGATTATGTTAGAGAGCATGCCTTTGACGAGGCGATGTTGTAATGATAGAGAGCATGCCTTTGACCCAAGCGATGTGTGGATGTTAGAGAGCCTGTATTTGACCCAGGTGATGTGGTGATGTTAGAGAGCATGCATTTGACCTGGGTGATATGGTGATGTTAGAGAGCATGCCTTTGACTCAGCCGATGTGGTGTTGTTGGAGAGCATGCATTTGACCCAGGCGATGTTTTGATGTTAGAGAGCACGCATTTGACCCAGGTGATGTGGTGTTGTTAGAAAGCTTACATTATACCCAGGTTATGTGGTGATGTTACAGAGCATGCATTTGACCCAGGTGATGTGGTGATGTTAGAGAGCATTCATTTGACCCAGGCGATGTGGTGACATTACAGAGCATGAATTTAGCCCGGGTGATGTGGTGATGTTAGAGAGCATGCCTTTGACCCGGGCGATGTGGTGATGTTAGCATGCCTTTGACCTAGGCGAGTGGTGATGTTAGAGAGCATGCATTTGATTTTTGCTTTGTGGTGATGTTAGAGAGCATGCATTGGACCCAGGTGATGCGGTGATGTTAGAGAGCATGCCTTTGACCCAGGTGATGTGGTGTCGTTAGAGAGCATGCCTTTGACCCAGGCGATGTGATGTTAGAGAGCATGCCTTTGACACGGGAGATCTGAAGTTGTTAGAGAGAATGCCTTTGACTCAGGCGATGATGTGATGTTAGAGAGCATGCCTAAGACTGAGGTTATGTGGTGTTGTTAGAGAGCATGCCTTTGACCCTCGTGATGTGGTGTTGTTAGAGAGCATGTCTTTGACCCAGGTGATGTGGTGTTGAAAGAGAGCATGCCTTTGACCCAGGTGATGTGATTATGTTAGAGAACATGCCTTTTACCCAGGTGATGTTGTGTTGTTAGATAGCATTCCTTTGACCCAGGCGATGTGGTGATGTTAGAGTGCATGCATTTGACCCAGGTGAAGTGGTGATGTTAGAGAGAATGCCTTTGACTCAGCCGATGTGGTGATGTTAGAGAGCATGACTTTGACCCTGGAGATGTGGGGATGTTAGAGAGCCTCTATTTGACTCAAGGTGATGTGGTGATGTTAGAGAGCATGCATTTGACCCAGGCAATGTGGTGTTGTTAGAGAGCATGCATTTGACCCGGGTGATGTGGTGATGTTAGAGAGCATGCTTTTGACCAGGGTGATGTGGTGTTTTAGAGAGCATGCGTTTCACCCAGGTGATGTGGTGATGTTAGAGAGGATGGATTTGACCCAGGTGATGTGTTGATGTTAGAGAGAATGCATTAGACCCATGTGATGTGGTGTTGTTAGAGAGCAGGCATTAGACCCAGGTTATGTGGTTATGTTAGAGAGCATGCCTTTTACCCAGAAGATGTGGAGTTGTTAGAGAGCATGCCTTTGACTCAGGCGATGTGGTTATGTTACAGAGCATAACTTTGACCCAGGTGATGTGGTCTTGTTAGAGAGCATGCCTTTGACCCAGGTGATGTGATTATGTTAGAGAGCATGCCTTTGACCCAGTTGATGTGGTGATGTTAGAGAGCATGCCGTTGACCCGGGAGTTGTGGAGTTGTTAGAGAGCATGCCTTTGACTCAGGCGATGTGGTGATGTTAGAGAGCATGCCTTTGACCCATGCGAAGGGGAGTTGTTAGAGAGCATGCATTTGACCCAGGTGATGTGGTGATGTTAGAGAGAATGGATTTGACCCAGCCGATGTGGTGATGTTAGAGAGCATGCATTTGACCCAGGTGATGTGGTGATGTTAGAGAGCATGCATTTGACCCGGGTGATGTGGTGATGTTAGAGAGCATGCATTTGACCCAGGTGATGTGGTGATGTAAGAAAGCATGCATTTGACCCAGGTGATGTGGTGTTGTTAGAGAACATGCATTTGACCCAGGCGATGTCGTGATGTTAGAGAGCATGCAATTGACCCAGGCGATGTGGTGTTGATAGAGAGCATGCATTTGACCCAGGTGTTGTGGTGATGTTAGAGAGCATGCATTTGACCCGGACGTTGTAGTGACGTTAGTGAGCATGCATTTGACCAAGGTGATGTGGTGATGTTAGAGAGCATTCATTTGACCCAGGTGTAGTGGTGAGGTAAGAGAGCGTGCATTTGACCCAGGTGATGTGGTTTTGTTAGAGAGCCTGCATTTGACCCAGATGATGTGGTGATGTTAGAGAGCATGCCTTTGACCCAGGCAATGTGGTGATGTTAGAGAGCATGCATTTGACTAGGGCGATGTGGTGATGTTAGAGAGCATGCATATGACCCAGGCAATGTGGTGATGTTAGAGAACATGCATTTGACCCAGTGGACGTGGTGTTGTTAGAGAGCATGCCTTAGACCCAGTCGATGTGGTGATGTTAGAGAGCATGCCTTTGACACGGATGATGTGGTGTTGTTAGAGAGCATGTATTTGACCTGGGTGATGTGGTGATGTTAGAGAGCATGCCTTTGACCCTGGCGAGTGGTGATGTTAGAGAGCATGCCTTTGACCCAGGTGATGTGATTATGTTAGAGAGCTTGCCTTTGACCAAGGTGATGTGGTGTTGTTAGAGAGCATGCCTTTGACCCAGGCGTTGTGGTGATGTTAGAGAGCATGCCTTTGACCCAGGAGATGTGGAGTTGTTAGAGAGAATGCCTTTGACTCAGGCGATGTGGTGATGTTAGAGAGCATGTCTTTGACCCTGGAGATGTGGGGACGTTAGAGAGCCTCTATTTGACTCAAGGTGATGTGGTGATGTTAGATAGCATGTATTTGATCCAGGTGTTATGGTGATGTTAGAGAGCATGCATTTGACCCAGGCAATGTGGTGATGTTAGAAAGCATGCATTTGAGCCGGGTGATGTGGTGAGTTAGAGAGCATGTATTTGATCCCGGTGATGTGGTGATGTTAGAGAGCATGCATTTGACCCGGGCGATGTGGTGATGTTAGAGAGCATTCCTTTGACCCGGATGATGTGGTGTTTTAGAGAGCATGCATTTGACCCAGGTGATTTGGTGATGTCAGAGAGCATGCATTTGAACCAGGTGAAGTGGTGATGTTAGAGAGCATGAATTAACCCATGCGATGTGGTGACATTAGAGAGCATAAATTTGACCCGGGTGATGTGGTGATGTTAGAGAAAATGCATTTGACCCAGGTTATTTGGTGATGTTAGAGAGCATGCCTTTGACCCAGGTGATGTGGTGTTGTTAGAGAGCATGCCTTTGACACAGATGATGCGATTATGTTAGAGAGCATGCTTTTGACTTAGGTGATATGGTGTTGTTAGATAGCATGCCTTTGACCCAGGCGATGTGGTGATGTTAGAGAGAATGACTTTGACCCAGGCGATGTGGTGTTGTTAGAGAGCATGCCTTTGACCCAGGCGATGTGGGGATGTTAGAGAGCCTCCATTTGACCCAGGTGATGTGTGATTTTAGAGAGCATGTATTTGACTCGGGTGATGTGGTGATGTTAGAGAGCTTGCTTTTGACCCGGGTGATGTGGTTATGTTATAGAGCCTGCATTTGACCCGGGCGAAGGGGTGACATTAGAGAGCATGCCTTTGACCCAGTTTATGTGGTGATGTAAGAGAGCATGCAATTGACAAAGGCAATGTGGTTATGTTAGAGAGCATGCATTTGTCCCGGGCCATGTGGTGACGTTAGAGAGCAAGCATTTGACCCAGGTGGTGTGGTGATGATAGAGAGCATGTATTGACACGGGCAATGAGGAGTCATTAGAGAGCATGTCTTTTCCCAGGCAATGTGGTGATGTTAGAGAGCATGCATTTGACCCATGTGATGTGGTGTTGTCAGAGAGCATGCATTTGACCCAGCCGATGTGGTGATGTTAGAGTACATGTCTTTGACCCAGGCGATGTGGTGATGTTAGACAGCATGCTTTGACCCGGGCCATGTGGTGACGTTAGAGAGCAAGCATTTGACCCAGGTGGTGTGGTGATGTTAGAGTGCATGCATTTGACACAGGCAATGTGGAGTCATTAGAGAGCATGTATTTGACCCAGGCGATGTGGTGATGTTAGAGAGCATGCCTTTGACCCAGGCGATGTGGGGATGTTAGAGAGCCTGTATTTGACCCAGGTGATGTCGTGATGTTAGAGAGCATGCATTTGATCTGGACGATGTGGTGATGTTAGAGAGCATGCATTTGACCCAGGTGTTGCAGTGTTGTTAGAGAGCATGCCTTTGACCCAGGTGATGTGATTATGTTAGAGAGCATGCCTTTGACCAAGGTGATGTGGTGTTGTTAGAGAGCATGCCTTTGACCCAGGCGATGTGGTGATGTTAGAGAGCATGTCTTTTACCCGGGAGTTGTGAAGTTGTTAGAGAGCATGCCTTTGACTAAGGCGATGTGGTGATGTTAGAGAGCATGCCTTTGACCCAGGCGATGTAGTTTTGTTAGAGAACATGCCTTTGACCCAGGCGATGTGGGGATGTTAGAGAGACTGCATTTAACCCAGGTGATGTGGTGTTGTTAGAGAGCATGCCTTTGACCCAGGTGATGTGATTATGTTAGAGAGCATGCCTTTGACCCAGGTGATGTGGTGATGTTAGAGAGCATGCCTTTGACCCGGGAGATGTGGAGTTGTTAGGGAGCATGCCTTTGACTCAGGCCATGTGGTGCCGTTAGAGAGCATGCCTTTGACCCAGGCGATGGGGTGTTGTTAGAGAGCATGCCTTTGACCCAGGCGATGTGGGAATGTTAGAGAACATGCCTTGGACCCGGATGATGTGGTGTTTTAGAGAGCATGTATTTTACCCAGGTGATGTGGTGATGTTAGAGAGCATGCATTTGACCCGGGCGATGTGGTGATGTTAGAGAGCATGCATTTGACTCAGGTGATGTGGTATTTTTAGAGAGCATGCCTTTGACCCAGGTGATGTGATTATGTTAGAGAGTATGCCTTTGACCAGGCGATTTGGTAATGATAGAGAGCATGCCTTTGACCCAAGCGACGTGTGGATGTTAGAGAGCCTGTATTTGACCCAGGTGATGTGGTGATGTTAGAGAGCGTGCATTTGACCTGGGTGATATGGTGATGTTAGAGAGCATGCCTTTGACCCAGGCGATGTGGTGTTGTTGGAGAGCATGCATTTTACCCAGGCGATGTTTTGATGTTAGAGAGCATGCAATTGATCCAGGTGATGTGGTGTTGTTAGAAAGCTTGCATTATACCCAGGTTATGTGGTGATGTTAGAGAGCATTCATTTGACCCATGCGATGTGGTGACATTAGAGAGCATGAATTTGACCCGGGTGATGTGGTGATGTTAGAGAGCATGCCTTTGACCCAGGTGATGTGGTGTTGTTAGAGAGCATGCCTTTGACCCAGGCGATGTGGTGATGTTAGAGAGCATGCCTTTGACACGGGAGATCTGAAGTTGTTAGAGAGAATGCCTTTGACTCAGGCGATGATGTGATGTTAGAGAGCATGCCTAAGACTGAGGTTATGTGGTGTTGTTAGAGAGCATGCCTTTGACCCTCGTGATGTGGTGTTGTTAGAGAGCATGTCTTTGACCCAGGTGATGTGGTGTTGAAAGAGAGCATGCCTTTGACCCAGGTGATGTGATTATGTTAGAGAACATGCCTTTTACCCAGGTGATGTTGTGTTGTTAGATAGCATTCCTTTGACCCAGGCGATGTGGTGATGTTAGAGTGCATGCATTTGACCCAGGTGAAGTGGTGATGTTAGAGAGAATGCCTTTGACTCAGCCGATGTGGTGATGTTAGAGAGCATGACTTTGACCCTGGAGATGTGGGGATGTTAGAGAGCCTCTATTTGACTCAAGGTGATGTGGTGATGTTAGAGAGCATGCATTTGACCCAGGCAATGTGGTGTTGTTAGAGAGCATGCATTTGACCCGGGTGATGTGGTGATGTTAGAGAGCATGCTTTTGACCAGGGTGATGTGGTGTTTTAGAGAGCATGCGTTTCACCCAGGTGATGTGGTGATGTTAGAGAGGATGGATTTGACCCAGGTGATGTGTTGATGTTAGAGAGAATGCATTAGACCCATGTGATGTGGTGTTGTTAGAGAGCAGGCATTAGACCCAGGTTATGTGGTTATGTTAGAGAGCATGCCTTTTACCCAGAAGATGTGGAGTTGTTAGAGAGCATGCCTTTGACTCAGGCGATGTGGTTATGTTACAGAGCATAACTTTGACCCAGGTGATGTGGTCTTGTTAGAGAGCATGCCTTTGACCCAGGTGATGTGATTATGTTAGAGAGCATGCCTTTGAACCAGTTGATGTGGTGATGTTAGAGAGCATGCCGTTGACCCGGGAGTTGTGGAGTTGTTAGAGAGCATGCCTTTGACTCAGGCGATGTGGTGATGTTAGAGAGCATGCCTTTGACCCATGCGAAGGGGAGTTGTTAGAGAGCATGCATTTGACCCAGGTGATGTGGTGATGTTAGAGAGAATGGATTTGACCCAGCCGATGTGGTGATGTTAGAGAGCATGCATTTGACCCAGGTGATGTGGTGATGTTAGAGAGCATGCATTTGACCCGGGTGATGTGGTGATGTTAGAGAGCATGCTTTTGACCCGGGTGATGTGATGTTTTAGAGAGCATACATTTGACCCAGGTGATGTGGTGATGTTAGAGAGCATGCATTTAACCCAGGTGATGTGGTGATGTTAGAGAGAGTGCATTAGACCCATGTGATGTGGTGTTGTTAGAGAGCATGCATTAGACCCAGGTTATGTGGTGATGTTAGAGAGCATGCCTTTGACCCAGGCTATGAGGTGATGTTAGAGAGGGTTTGTTTGACCCTGGCGATGTGGTGATGTTAGAGAGCTTATCTTTGACCCGGATGATGTGGTGTTTTAGAGAGCATGCATTTTCCCAGGTGATGTGGTGATGTTAGAGAGCATGCATTTGACCCTGGTGAAGTGGTGATATTAGAGAGCATGCATTACCCAGGTGTTGCGGTGATGTTAGAAAGCATGCTTTGACTCAGGTGATGTGGTATTTTTAGAGAGCATGCCTTTGACCCAGGTGATGTGATTATGTTAGTTAGCATGCCTTTGACCCAGGTGATGTGGTGTTGTTAGAGAGCATGCCTTTGACCGAGGAGATGTGGTGATGTTAGAGAGCATGCCTTTGACCCGGGTGATGTGGGGATGTTAGAGAGCATGCATTTGAACTAGGTGATGTGGTGATGTTAGAGAACATGCCTAAACTGAGGTTATGTGGTGTTGTTAGAGAGCATGCCTTTGACCCGGGCGAGTGGTGATGTTAGAGAGCATGCATTTGACGCACGTGATGTGGTGAAGTTAGAGAGCATGAATTTGACCCAGGCAATGTGGTGACATTAAAGAGCATGAATTTGACCCTGGAGATGTGGTGATGTTAGAGAGCATGCATTTGATTTTTGCGTTGTGGTGATGTTAGAGAGCATGCATTGGACCCAGGTGAATCGGTAATGTTAGAGAGCATGCATTTCACCCAGGTGATATGGTGTTGTTAGAGAGCATGCCTTTGACCCAGGCGATGTGCTGATGTTAGAGAGCATGCCTTTGACACGGGAGATCTGAAGTTGTTAGAGAGAATGTCTTTGACTAAGGCAATGAGGTGATGTTAAAGAGCATGCCTTTGACCCAGGCGATGTGGGGATGTTAGAGAACATGCCTAAGACTGAGGTTATGTGGTGTTGTTAGAGAGCATGCCTTTGACCCTGGTGAGTGGTGATGTTAGAGAGCATGCATTTGTTGCGGACGATGTGGTGATGTTAGAGAGCATGGATTTGACCCAGCCGATGTGGTGTTGTTAGAGAGCATGCCTTTGACCCAGGCGATGTGGTGATGTTAGAAAGCATGACTTTTACCCGGGAGATGTGGAGTTGTTAGAGAGCATGCCATTGACTCAGGAGATGTGGTTTTGTTAGAGAGCATGCCGTTGACCCAGGCGATGAGGTGTTGTTAGAGAGCATGCATTTGACCCGGGCGATGTGGTGATGTTAGCGAGCGTGCGTTTGTCTCAGATGATGTGGTGTTTTAGAGAGCATGCATTTAACCCAGGTGATGTGGTGATGTTTGAGAGCATGCATTTGACCCAGGTGATGCGGTGATGTTAGAGAGCATGCATTTGATCCAGGTGAAGTGGTGATGTTAGAGAGCATGCATTTGACCCGGGCGATGTGGTGATGTTAGAGAGCATGCATTTGACCCAGGTGATGCGGTGATGTTAGAGAGCGTGCCTTTGACCCGGATGATGTGGTGTTTTAGAGAGCATGCATTTGACCCAGGTGATGTGGTGATGTTAGAGAGCATGCATTGACCCGTGCGATGTGGTGATGTTAGAGAGTATGCCTTAGACCCGGGAGATGTGGAGTTGTTAGAGAGAATGCCTTTGACTCAGGCGATGTGGTGATGTTAGAGAGCATGCCTTTGACCCTGGAGATGTGGGGATATAAGAGAGCCTCTATTTGACTCAAGGTGATGTGGTGATGTTAGAGAGCATGCATTTGACCCGGGTGATGTGGTGATGTTAGAGAGCTTGCTTTTGACCCGGGTGATGTGGTGAGTTAGAAACCATGCATTTGATCCCGGTGATGTGGTAATGTTAGAGAGCATGCATTTGACCCTGGCGATGTGGTGATGTTAGAGAGCATGCATTTGACCCAGGTGATGTGGTGATGTTAGAGAGCATGCATTTGACCCAAGCGATGTGGTGACATTAGGAGCATGAATTTGACCCGTGTGATGTGGTGATGTTAGAGAAAATGGATTTGACCCAGGTGATTTGGTGATGTTAGAGAGAATGCATTAGACCCATGTGATGTGGTGTTGTTAGAGAGCATGCATTAGACCCAGGTTATGTGGTGATGTTAGAGAGCATGCATTTGACCAAGGCGATGTGGTGATGTTAGAGAGCATGCCTTTGACCTGGTCGATGTGGTGATGTTAGCATGCCTTTGACCCAGTCGAGTGGTGATGTAAGAGAGCATGCATTTGATTTTTGCGTTGTGGTGAAGTTAGATAGCATGAATTTGACCCAGGTTATTTGGTGATGTTAGAGAGCATGCATTTGACCCAGGTGATTTGGTAATGTTAGAGAGCATGCCTTTGACCCAGCCGATGTGGTGTTGTTGGAGAGCATGCATTTTATGCAGGCGATGTGGTAATGTTAGAGAGCATGCCTTTGACCCAGGCGATGTGGTGTTGTTAGAGAGCATGTCTTTGACCCAGGTGATGTGGTGATGTTAGAGAGCATGCATTTGACCTAGGTGATGTGGTGTTGTTAGAGAGCATGCCTTTGACCCAGGGGATGTGGTGATGTTATAGAGCATGCCTTTAACACGGCAGATCTGAAGTTGTTCGAGAGAATGCCTTTTACTAAGGCGATGAGGTGATGTTAGAGAGCATGCCTTTGACCCAGGCGATGTGGGGATGTTAGAGAGCATGCCTAAGACTGAGCTTATGTGGTGTTGTTAGAGAGCATGCCTTTGACCCTGGTGAGTGGTGATGTTAGAGAGCATGCATTTGTTGCGGACGATGTGGTGATGTTAGAGAGCATGCATTTGACCCAGGTGATGCGGTGTTGATAGAGAGCATGCCTTTGACCCAGGTGATGTGATTATGTTAGAGAGCATACCTTTGACCCAGGTGATGTGGTGTTGTTAGAGAGCATGCCTTTGACCCAGGCGATGTGGTGATGGTAGAGAGCATGCCTTTTACCCGGGAGATGTGGAGTTGTTAGAGAGCATGCCATTGACTCAGGAGATGTGGTTTTGTTAGAGAGCATGCCTTTGACCCAGGCGATGGGGTGTTGTTAGAGAGCTTGCATTTGACCAAGGTGATGTGGTGATGTTAGAAAGAATGGATTTGACCCAGCCGATGTGGTGATGTTAGAGAACATGTAATTGAACCGGGCGATGTGGTGTTGTTAGAGAGCATGCCTTTGACCCGGGCGATGTGGTGATGTTAGAGAGCGTGCCTTTGACCCGGATGATGTGGTGTTTTAGAGAGCATGAATTTGACCCAGGTGATGTGGTGAAGTTATAGAGCATGCATTTGACCCAGGTGAAGTGGTGATGTTAGAGAGCATGCATTTGACCCAGGTGATGCGGTGATGTTAGAGAGCGTGCCTTTGATCCGGATGATGTGGTGTTTTAGAGAGCATGCATTTCACCCAGGTGATGTGGTGATGTTAGAGAGCATGCATTTGACCCAGGTGAAGCGGTGATGTTAGAGAGCATGCATTTGACCCAGGTGATGTGATTATGTTAGAGAGCATGCCTTTGACCCAGGTGATGTGTTGTTGTTAGAGAGCATGCCTTGACCCAGGCGATGTGGTGATGTTAGAGAGCATGCCTTTGACCCTGGAGATGTGGGGATGTTAGAGAGCCTCTATTTGACTCAAGGTGATGTGGTTATGTTAGAGAGCATGCATTTGATCCAGGTTTTGTGGTGATGTTAGAATGCATGCATTTGACCCAGGCGATGTGGTGATGTTAGAGAGCATGCATTTGACGCGGGTGATGTGGTGATGTTAGAGAGCATGCTTTTGACCCGGGTGATGTGGTGTTTTAGAGAGCATGCATTTGACCCAGGTGATGTGGTGATGTTAGAGAGCATGCTTTTGACCCGGGTGATGTGGTGATGTTAGAGAGAATGCTTTTGACCCGGGTGATGTGATGTTTTAGAGAGCATACATTTGACCCAGGTGATGTGGTGATGTTAGAGAGCATGCATTTGACCCAGGTGATGTGGTGATGTTAGAGAGAGTGCATTAGACCCATGTGATGTGGTGTTGTTAGAGAGCATGCATTAGACCCAGGTTATGTGGTGATGTTAGAGAGCATGCCTTTGACCCAGGCTATGAGGTGATGTTAGAGAGCGTTTGTTTGACCCTGGCGATGTGGTGATGTTAGAGAGCTTATCTTTGACCCGGATGATGTGGTGTTTTAGAGAGCATGCATTTTCCCAGGTGATGTGGTGATGTTAGAGAGCATGCATTTGACCCTGGTGAAGTGGTGATATTAGAGAGCATGCATTGACCCAGGTGTTGCGGTGATGTTAGAAAGCATGCTTTGACTCAGGTGATGTGGTATTTTTAGAGAGCATGCCTTTGACCCAGGTGATGTGATTATGTTAGAGAGCATGCCTTTGACCCAGGTGATGTGTTGTTGTTAGAGAGCATGCCTTTGACCGAGGAGATGTGGTGATGTTAGAGAGCATGCCTTTGACCCGGGTGATGTGGGGATGTTAGAGAGCATGCATTTGAACTAGGTGTTGTGGTGATGTTAGAGAACATGCCTAAACTGAGGTTATGTGGTGTTGTTAGAGAGCATGCCTTTGACCCGGGCGAGTGGTGATGTTAGAGAGCATGCATTTGACGCACGTGATGTGGTGAAGTTAGAGAGCATGAATTTGACCCAGGCAATGTGGTGACATTAAAGAGCATGAATTTGACCCTGGTGATGTGGTGATGTTAGAGAGCATGCATTTGATTTTTGCGTTGTGGTGATGTTAGAGAGCATGCATTGGACCCAGGTGATGCGGTAATGTTAGAGAGCATGCATTTCACCCAGGTGATATGGTGTTGTTAGAGAGCATGCCTTTGACCCAGGCGATGTGCTGATGTTAGAGAGCATGCCTTTGACACGGGAGATCTGAAGTTGTTAGAGAGAATGCCTTTGACTAAGGCGATGAGGTGATGTTAAAGAGCATGCCTTTGACCCAGGCGATGTGGGGATGTTAGAGAACATGCCTAAGACTGAGGTTATGTGGTGTTGTTAGAGAGCATGCCTTTGACCCTGGTGAGTGGTGATGTTAGAGAGCATGCATTTGTTGCGGACCATGTGGTGATGTTAGAGAGCATGGATTTGACCCAGCCGATGTGGTGTTGTTAGAGAGCATGCCTTTGACCCAGGCGATGTGGTGATGTTAGAAAGCATGACTTTTACCCGGGAGATGTGGAGTTGTTAGAGAGCATGCCATTGACTCAGGAGATGTGGTTTTGTTAGAGAGCATGCCGTTGACCCAGGCGATGAGGTGTTGTTAGAGAGCATGCATTTGACCCGGGCGATGTGGTGATGTTAGCGAGCGTGCGTTTGTCTCAGATGATGTGGTGTTTTAGAGAGCATGCATTTAACCCAGGTGATGTGGTGATGTTTGAGAGCATGCATTTGACCCAGGTGATGCGGTGAAGTTAGAGAGCATGCATTTGATCCAGGTGAAGTGGTGATGTTAGAGAGCATGCATTTGACCCGGGCGATGTGGTGATGTTAGAGAGCATGCATTTGACCCAGGTGATGCGGTGATGTTAGAGAGCGTGCCTTTGACCCGGATGATGTGGTGTTTTAGAGAGCATGCATTTGACCCAGGTGATGTGGTGATGTTAGAGAGCATGCATTGACCCGTGCGATGTGGTGATGTTAGAGAGTATGCCTTTGACCCGGGAGATGTGGAGTTGTTAGAGAGAATGCCTTTGACTCAGGCGATGTGGTGATGTTAGAGAGCATGCCTTTGACCCTGGAGATGTGGGGATATAAGAGAGCCTCTATTTGACTCAAGGTGATGTGGTGATGTTAGAGAGCATGCATTTGACCCGGGTGATGTGGTGATGTTAGAGAGCTTGCTTTTGACCCGGGTGATGTGGTGAGTTAGAAACCATGCATTTGATCCCGGTGATGTGGTAATGTTAGAGAGCATGCATTTGACCCTGGCGATGTGGTGATGTTAGAGAGCATGCATTTGACCCAGGTGATGTGGTGATGTTAGAGAGCATGCATTTGACCCAAGCGATGTGGTGACATTAGGAGCATGAATTTGACCCGTGTGATGTGGTGATGTTAGAGAAAATGGATTTGACCCAGGTGATTTGGTGATGTTAGAGAGAATGCATTAGACCCATGTGATGTGGTGTTGTTAGAGAGCATGCATTAGACCCAGGTTATGTGGTGATGTTAGAGAGCATGCATTTGACCAAGGCGATGTGGTGATGTTAGAGAGCATGCCTTTGACCTGGTCGATGTGGTGATGTTAGCATGCCTTTGACCCAGTCGAGTGGTGATGTAAGAGAGCATGCATTTGATTTTTGCGTTGTGGTGAAGTTAGATAGCATGAATTTGACCCAGGTTATTTGGTGATGTTAGAGAGCATGCATTTGACCCAGGTGATTTGGTAATGTTAGAGAGCATGCCTTTGACCCAGCCGATGTGGTGTTGTTGGAGAGCATGCATTTTATGCAGGCGATGTGGTAATGTTAGAGAGCATGCCTTTGACCCAGGCGATGTGGTGTTGTTAGAGAGCATGTCTTTGACCCAGGTGATGTGGTGATGTTAGAGAGCATGCATTTGACCTAGGTGATGTGGTGTTGTTAGAGAGCATGCCTTTGACCCAGGGGATGTGGTGATGTTATAGAGCATGCCTTTAACACGGCAGATCTGAAGTTGTTCGAGAGAATGCCTTTTACTAAGGCGATGAGGTGATGTTAGAGAGCATGCCTTTGACCCAGGCGATGTGGGGATGTTAGAGAGCATGCCTAAGACTGAGCTTATGTGGTGTTGTTAGAGAGCATGCCTTTGACCCTGGTGAGTGGTGATGTTAGAGAGCATGCATTTGTTGCGGACGATGTGGTGATGTTAGAGAGCATGCATTTGACCCAGGTGATGCGGTGTTGATAGAGAGCATGCCTTTGACCCAGGTGATGTGATTATGTTAGAGAGCATGCCTTTGACCCAGGTGATGTGGTGTTGTTAGAGAGCATGCCTTTGACCCAGGCGATGTGGTGATGGTAGAGAGCATGCCTTTTACCCGGGAGATGTGGAGTTGTTAGAGAGCATGCCATTGACTCAGGAGATGTGGTTTTGTTAGAGAGCATGCCTTTGACCCAGGCGATGGGGTGTTGTTAGAGAGCTTGCATTTGACCAAGGTGATGTGGTGATGTTAGAAAGAATGGATTTGACCCAGCCGATGTGGTGATGTTAGAGAACATGTAATTGAACCGGGCGATGTGGTGTTGTTAGAGAGCATGCCTTTGACCCGGGCGATGTGGTGATGTTAGAGAGCGTGCCTTTGACCCGGATGATGTGGTGTTTTAGAGAGCATGAATTTGACCCAGGTGATGTGGTGAAGTTATAGAGCATGCATTTGACCCAGGTGAAGTGGTGATGTTAGAGAGCATGCATTTGACCCAGGTGATGCGGTGATGTTAGAGAGCGTGCCTTTGATCCGGATGATGTGGTGTTTTAGAGAGCATGCATTTCACCCAGGTGATGTGGTGATGTTAGAGAGCATGCATTTGACCCAGGTGAAGCGGTGATGTTAGAGAGCATGCATTTGACCCAGGTGATGTGATTATGTTAGAGAGCATGCCTTTGACCCAGGTGATGTGTTGTTGTTAGAGAGCATGCCTTGACCCAGGCGATGTGGTGATGTTAGAGAGCATGCCTTTGACCCTGGAGATGTGGGGATGTTAGAGAGCCTCTATTTGACTCAAGGTGATGTGGTTATGTTAGAGAGCATGCATTTGATCCAGGTTTTGTGGTGATGTTAGAATGCATGCATTTGACCCAGGCGATGTGGTGATGTTAGAGAGCATGCATTTGACGCGGGTGATGTGGTGATGTTAGAGAGCATGCTTTTTACCCGGGTGATGTGGTGTTTTAGAGAGCATGCATTTGACCCAGGTGATGTGGTGATGTTAGAGAGCATGCTTTTGACCCGGGTGATGTGGTGATGTTAGAGAGAATGCTTTTGACCCGGGTGATGTGATGTTTTAGAGAGCATACATTTGACCCAGGTGATGTGGTGATGTTAGAGAGCATGCATTTGACCCAGGTGATGTGGTGATGTTAGAGAGAGTGCATTAGACCCATGTGATGTGGTGTTGTTAGAGAGCATGCATTAGACCCAGGTTATGTGGTGATGTTAGAGAGCATGCCTTTGACCCAGGCTATGAGGTGATGTTAGAGAGCGTTTGTTTGACCCTGGCGATGTGGTGATGTTAGAGAGCTTATCTTTGACCCGGATGATGTGGTGTTTTAGAGAGCATGCATTTTCCCAGGTGATGTGGTGATGTTAGAGAGCATGCATTTGACCCTGGTGAAGTGGTGATATTAGAGAGCATGCATTGACCCAGGTGTTGCGGTGATGTTAGAAAGCATGCTTTGACTCAGGTGATGTGGTATTTTTAGAGAGCATGCCTTTGACCCAGGTGATGTGATTATGTTAGAGAGCATGCCTTTGACCCAGGTGATGTGTTGTTGTTAGAGAGCATGCCTTTGACCGAGGAGATGTGGTGATGTTAGAGAGCATGCCTTTGACCCGGGTGATGTGGGGATGTTAGAGAGCATGCATTTGAACTAGGTGATGTGGTGATGTTAGAGAACATGCCTAAACTGAGGTTATGTGGTGTTGTTAGAGAGCATGCCTTTGACCCGGGCGAGTGGTGATGTTAGAGAGCATGCATTTGACGCACGTGATGTGGTGAAGTTAGAGAGCATGAATTTGACCCAGGCAATGTGGTGACATTAAAGAGCATGAATTTGACCCTGGTGATGTGGTGATGTTAGAGAGCATGCATTTGATTTTTGCGTTGTGGTGATGTTAGAGAGCATGCATTGGACCCAGGTGATCCGGTAATGTTAGAGAGCATGCATTTCACCCAGGTGATATGGTGTTGTTAGAGAGCATGCCTTTGACCCAGGCGATGTGCTGATGTTAGAGAGCATGCCTTTGACACGGGAGATCTGAAGTTGTTAGAGAGAATGCCTTTGACTAAGGCGATGAGGTGATGTTAAAGAGCATGCCTTTGACCCAGGCGATGTGGGGATGTTAGAGAACATGCCTAAGACTGAGGTTATGTGGTGTTGTTAGAGAGCATGCCTTTGACCCTGGTGAGTGGTGATGTTAGAGAGCATGCATTTGTTGCGGACCATGTGGTGATGTTAGAGAGCATGGATTTGACCCAGCCGATGTGGTATTGTTAGAGAGCATGCTTTTGACCCAGGCGATGTGGTGATGTTAGAAAGCATGCCTTTTACCCGGGAGATGTGGAGTTGTTAGAGAGCATGCCATTGACTCAGGAGATGTGGTTTTGTTAGAGAGCATGCCGTTGACCCAGGCGATGAGGTGTTGTTAGAGAGCATGCATTTGACCCGGGCGATGTGGTGATGTTAGCGAGCGTGCGTTTGTCTCGGATGATGTGGTGTTTTAGAGAGCATGCATTTAACCCAGGTGATGTGGTGATGTTTGAGAGCATGCATTTGACCCAGGTGATGCGGTGATGTTAGAGAGCATGCATTTGATCCAGGTGAAGTAGTGATGTTAGAGAGCATGCATTTGACCCGGGCGATGTGGTGATGTTAGAGAGCATGCATTTGACCCAGGTGATGCGGTGATGTTAGAGAGCGTGCCTTTGACCCGGATGATGTGGTGTTTTAGAGAGCATGCATTTGACCCAGGTGATGTGGTGATGTTAGAGAGCATGCATTGACCCGTGCGATGTGGTGATGTTAGAGAGTATGCCTTTGACCCGGGAGATGTGGAGTTGTTAGAGAGAATGCCTTTGACTCAGGCGATGTGGTGATGTTAGAGAGCATGCCTTTGACCCTGGAGATGTGGGGATATAAGAGAGCCTCTATTTGACTCAAGGTGATGTGGTGATGTTAGAGAGCATGCATTTGACCCGGGTGATGTGGTGATGTTAGAGAGCTTGCTTTTGACCCGGGTGATGTGGTGAGTTAGAAACCATGCATTTGATCCCGGTGATGTGGTAATGTTAGAGAGCATGCATTTGACCCTGGCGATGTGGTGATGTTAGAGAGCATGCATTTGACCCAGGTGATGTGGTGATTTTAGAGAGCATGCATTTGACCCAAGCGATGTGGTGACATTAGGAGCATGAATTTGACCCGTGTGATGTCGTGATGTTAGAGAAAATGGATTTGACCCAGGTGATTTGGTGATGTTAGAGAGAATGCATTAGACCCATGTGATGTGGTGTTGTTAGAGAGCATGCATTAGACCCAGGTTATGTGGTGATGTTAGAGAGCATGCATTTGACCAAGGCGATGTGGTGATGTTAGAGAGCATGCCTTTGACCTGGGCGATGTGGTGATGTTAGCATGCCTTTGACCCAGTCGAGTGGTGATGTAAGAGAGCATGCATTTGATTTTTGCGTTGTGGTGAAGTTAGATAGCATGAATTTGACCCAGGTGATTTGGTGATGTTAGAGAGCATGCATTTGACCCAGGTGATTTGGTAATGTTAGAGAGCATGCCTTTGACCCAGCCGATGTGGTGTTGTTGGAGAGCATGCATTTTACGCAGGCTATGTGGTAATGTTAGAGAGCATGCCTTTGACCCAGGCGATGTGGTGTTGTTATAGAGCATGCCTTTAACACGGCAGATCTGAAGTTGTTCGAGAGAATGCCTTTTACTAAGGCGATGAGGTGATGTTAGAGAGCATGCCTTTGACCCAGGCGATGTGGGGATGTTAGAGAGCATGCCTAAGACTGAGCTTATGTGGTGTTGTTAGAGAGCATGCCTTTGACCCTGGTGAGTGGTGATGTTAGAGAGCATGCATTTGTTGCGGACGATGTGGTGATGTTAGAGAGCATGCATTTGACCCAGGTGATGCGGTGTTGATAGAGAGCATGCCTTTGACCCAGGTGATGTGATTATGTTAGAGAGCATACCTTTGACCCAGGTGATGTGGTGTTGTTAGAGAGCATGCCTTTGACCCAGGCGATGTGGTGATGGTAGAGTGCATGCCTTTTACCCGGGAGATGTGGAGTTGTTATAGAGCATGCCATTGACTCAGGAGATGTGGTTTTGTTAGAGAGCATGCCTTTGACCCAGGCGATGGGGTGTTGTTAGAGAGCTTGCATTTGACCAAGGTGATGTGGTGATGTTAGAAAGAATGGATTTGACCCAGCCGATGTGGTGATGTTAGAGAACATGTAATTGAACCGGGCGATGTGGTGTTGTTAGAGAGCATGCCTTTGACCCGGGCGATGAGGTGATGTTAGAGAGCGTGTCTTTGACCCGGATGATGTGGTGTTTTAGAGAGCATGAATTTGACGCAGGTGATGTGGTGAAGTTATAGAGCATGCATTTGACCCAGGTGAAGTGGTGATGTTAGAGAGCATGCATTTGACCCAGGTGATGCGGTGATGTTAGAGAGCGTGCCTTTGATCCGGATGATGTGGTGTTTTAGAGAGCATGCATTTCACCCAGGTGATGTGGTGATGTTAGAGAGCATGCATTTGACCCAGGTGAAGCGGTGATGTTAGAAGCATGCATTTGACCCGGGCGATGTGGTGATGTTAGAGAGCATGCATTTCACCCAGGTGATGCGGTACTTTTAGAGAGCATGCCTTTGACCCAGGTGATGTGATTATGTTAGAGAGCATGCCTTTGTCCCAGGTGATGTGTTGTTGTTAGAGAGCATGCCTTTGACCCAGGCGATGTGGTGATGGTAGAGAGCATGCCTTTGACCCGGGAGATGTGGAGTTGTTACAGAGAATGCCTTTGACTCAGGCGATGTGGTGATGTTAGAGAGCATGCCTTTGACCCTGGAGATGTGGGGATGTTAGAGAGCCTCTATTTGACTCAAGGTGATGTGGTTATGTTAGAGAGCATGCATTTGATCCAGGTTTTGTGGTGATGTTAGAATGCATGCATTTGACCCAGGCAATGTGGTGATGTTAGAGAGCATGCATTTGACGCGGGTGATGTGGTGATGTTAGAGAGCATGCTTTTGACCCGGGTGATGTGGTGTTTTAGAGAGCATGCATTTGACCCAGGTGATGTGGTGATGTTAGAGAGCATGCCTTTGACCCAGGCGATGTGTTGATGTTAGAGAGCATGCCTTTTACCCGGAAGATGTGCAGTTGTTAGAGAGCCTGCCTTTGACTCAGGCGATGTGGTGATGTTAGAGAGCATGCCTTTGACCGAGGCGATGTGGTTTTGTTAGAGAGCTTGCCTTTGACCCAGGCGTTGTGGGGATGTTAGAGAGATTGCATTTGACCCAGGTGATGTGGTGTTGTTAGAGAGAATGCCTTTGACTAAGGCGATGAGGTGATGTTAGAGAGCATGCCTTTGACCCAGGCGATGTGGGGATGTTAGAGAGCATGCCTAAGACTGAGCTTATGTGGTGTTGTTAGAGAGCATGCCTTTGACCCTGGTGAGTGGTGATGTTAGAGAGCATGCATTTGTTGCGGACGATGTGGTGATGTTAGAGAGCATGCATTTGACCCAGGTGATTCGGTGTTGATAGAGAGCATGCCTTTGACCCATGTGATGTGATTATGTTAGAGAGCATGCCTTTGATCCAGGTGATTTGGTGTTGTTAGAGAGCATGCATTTGACTCAGGTGATGTGGTATTTTTAGAGAGCATGCCCTTGACCCAGGTGATGTGATTATGTTAGAGAGCATGCCTTTGACCCAGGTGATGTGGTGTTGTTAGAGAGCATGCCTTTACCCTGGCAATGTGGTGATGTTAGAGAGCATGCCATTGACCCGGGAGATGTGGAGTTGTTAGAGAGAATGCCTTTGACTTAGGCGATGTGTTGATGTTAGAGAGCATGCCTTTGACCCAGGTGAGGTGGTGATGTTAGAAAGAATGGATTTGACCCAGCCGATGTGGTGATGTTAGAGAACATGTAATTGAACCCGGTGATGTGGTGTTCTTAGAGAGCATGCCTTTGACCCGAGCGATGTGGTGATGTTAGAGAGCGTGCTTTTGACCAGGATGATGTGGTGTTTTAGAGAGCATGAATTTGACCCAGGTGTCGTGGTGAAGTTTGAGAGCATGCATTTGACCCAGGTGATGCGGTGATGTTAGAGAGCGTGCCTTTGACCAGGATGATGTGGTATTTTAGAGAGCATGCATTTGACCCAGGTGATGTGGTGATGTTAGAGAGCATGCATTGACCCGTGCGATGTGGTGATGTTAGAGAGTATGCCTTTGACCCGGGAGATGTGGAGTTGTTAGAGAGAATGCCTTTGACTCAGGCGATGTGGTGATGTTAGAGAGCATGCCTTTGACCATGGAGATGTGGGGATATAAGAGAGCCTCTATTTGACTCAAGGTGATGTGGTGATGTTAGAGAGCATGCATTTGACCCGGGTGATGTGGTGATGTTAGAGAGCTTGCTTTTGACCCGGGTGATGTGGTGAGTTAGAAACCATGCGTTTGATCCCGGTGATGTGGTAATGTTAGAGAGCATGCATTTGACCCTGGCGATGTGGTGATGTTAGAGAGCATGCATTTGACCCAGGTGATGTGGTGATGTTAGAGAGCATGCATTTGACCCAAGCGATGTGGTGACATTAGGAGCATGAATTTGACCCGTGTGATGTCGTGATGTTAGAGAAAATGGATTTGACCCAGGTGATTTGGTGATGTTAGAGAGAATGCATTAGACCCATGTGATGTGGTGTTGTTAGAGAGCATGCATTAGACCCAGGTTATGTGGTGATGTTAGAGAGCATGCATTTGACCAAGGCGATGTGGTGATGTTAGAGAGCATGCCTTTGACCTGGGCGATGTGGTGATGTTAGCCTGCCTTTGACCCAGTCGAGTGGTGATGTAAGAGAGCATGCATTTGATTTTTGCGTTGTGGTGAAGTTAGATAGCATGAATTTGACCCAGGTGATTTGGTGATGTTAGAGAGCATGCCTTTGACCCAGCCGATGTGGTGTTGTTGGAGATCATGCATTTTACGCAGGCGATGTGGTAATGTTAGAGAGCATGCCTTTGACCCAGGCGATGTGGTGTTGTTAGAGAGCATGTCTTTGACCCGGATCATGTGGTGTTGTTAGAGAACATGCATTTGACCCAGGTGATGTCGTGATGTAAGAGAGCATGCATTTGACCTAGGTGATGTGGTGATGTTAGAGAGCATGCCTTTGACCCAGGGGATGTGGTGATGTTATAGAGCATGCCTTTAACACGGCAGATCTGAAGATGTTCGAGAGAATGCCTTTTACTAAGGCGATGAGGTGATGTTAGAGAGCATGCCTTTGACCCAGGCGATGTGGGGATATTAGAGAGCATGCCTAAGACTGAGCTTATGTGGTGTTGTTAGAGAGCATGCCTTTGACCCTGGTGAGTGGTGATGTTAGAGAGTATGCATTTGTTGCGGACGATGTGGTGATGTTAGAGAGCATGCATTTGACCCAGGTGATGCGGTGTTGATAGAGAGCATGCCTTTGACCCAGGTGATGTGATTATGTTAGAGAGCATACCTTTGACCCAGGTGATGTGGTGTTGTTAGAGAGCATGCCTTTGACCCAGGCGATGTGGTGATGGTAGAGAGCATGCCTTTTACCCGGGAGATGTGGAGTTGTTAGAGAGCATGCCATTGACTCAGGAGATGTGGTTTTGTTAGAGAGCATGCCTTTGACCCAGGCGATGGGGTGTTGTTAGAGAGCTTGCATTTGACCAAGGTGATGTGGTGATGTTAGAAAGAATGGATTTGACCCAGCCGATGTGGTGATGTTAGAGAACATGTAATTGAACCGGGCGATGTGGTGTTGTTAGAGAGCATGCCTTTGACCCGGGCGATGTGGTGATGTTAGAGAGCGTGCCTTTGACCCGGATGATGTGGTGTTTTAGAGAGCATGAATTTGACCCAGGTGATGTGGTGAAGTTATAGAGCATGCATTTGACCCAGGTGAAGTGGTGATGTTAGAGAGCATGCATTTGACCCAGGTGATGCAGTGATGTTAGAGAGCGTGCCTTTGATCCGGATGATGTGGTGTTTTAGAGAGCATGCATTTCACCCAGGTGATGTGGTGATGTTAGAGAGCATGCATTTGACCCAGGTGAAGCGGTGATGTTAGAGAGCATGCATTTGACCCGGGCGATGTGGTGATGTTAGAGAGCATGCATTTCACCCAGGTGATGCGGTACTTTTAGAGAGCATGCCTTTGACCCAGGTGATGTGATTATGTTAGAGAGCATGCCTTTGACCCAGGTGATGTGTTGTTGTTAGAGAGCATGCCTTTGACCCAGGCGATGTGGTGATGGTAGAGAGCATGCCTTTGACCCGGGAGATGTGGAGTTGTTAGAGAGAATGCCTTTGACTCAGGCGATGTGGTGATGTTAGAGAGCATGCCTTTGACCCTGGAGATGTGGGGATGTTAGAGAGCCTCTATTTGACTCAAGGTGATGTGGTTATGTTAGAAAGCATGCATTTGATCCAGGTTTTGTGGTGATGTTAGAATGCATGCATTTGACCCAGGCAATGTGGTGATGTTAGAGAGCATGCATTTGACGCGGGTGATGTGGTGATGTTAGAGAGCATGCTTTTGACCCGGGTGATGTGGTGTTTTAGAGAGCATGCATTTGACCCAGGTGATGTGGTGATGTTAGAGAGCATGCCTTTGACCCAGGCGATGTGTTGATGTTAGAGAGCATGCCTTTTACCCGGAAGATGTGCAGTTGTTAGAGAGCCTGCCTTTGACTCAGGCGATGTGGTGATGTTAGAGAGCATGCCTTTGACCGAGGCGATGTGGTTTTGTTAGAGAGCTTGCCTTTGACCCAGGCGTTGTGGGGATGTTAGAGAGATTGCATTTGACCCAGGTGATGTGGTGTTGTTAGAGAGAATGCCTTTGACTAAGGCGATGAGGTGATGTTAGAGAGCATGCCTTTGACCCAGGCGATGTGGGGATGTTAGAGAGCATGCCTAAGACTGAGCTTATGTGGTGTTGTTAGAGAGCATGCCTTTGACCCTGGTGAGTGGTGATGTTAGAGAGCATGCATTTGTTGCGGACGATGTGGTGATGTTAGAGAGCATGCATTTGACCCAGGTGATTCGGTGTTGATAGAGAGCATGCCTTTGACCCATGTGATGTGATTATGTTAGAGAGCATGCCTTTGATCCAGGTGATTTGGTGTTGTTAGAGAGCATGCATTTGACTCAGGTGATGTGGTATTTTTAGAGAGCATGCCCTTGACCCAGGTGATGTGATTATCTTAGAGAGCATGCCTTTGACCCAGGTGATGTGGTGTTGTTAGAGAGCATGCCTTTACCCTGGCAATGTGGTGATGTTAGAGAGCATGCCATTGACCCGGGAGATGTGGAGTTGTTAGAGAGAATGCCTTTGACTTAGGCGATGTGTTGATGTTAGAGAGCATGCCTTTGACCCAGGTGAGGTGGTGATGTTAGAAAGAATGGATTTGACCCAGCCGATGTGGTGATGTTAGAGAACATGTAATTGAACCCGGTGATGTGGTGTTCTTAGAGAGCATGCCTTTGACCCGAGCGATGTGGTGATGTTAGAGAGCGTGCTTTTGACCAGGATGATGTGGTGTTTTAGAGAGCATGAATTTGACCCAGGTGTCGTGGTGAAGTTTGAGAGCATGCATTTGACCCAGGTGATGCGGTGATGTTAGAGAGCGTGCCTTTGACCAGGATGATGTGGTATTTTAGAGAGCATGCATTTGACCCAGGTGATGTGGTGATGTTAGAGAGCATGCATTTGACCCGGGCGATGTGGTGATGTTAGAGAGCATGCATTTGACCCAGGTGATGGGGTGATGTTAGAGAGCATACATTTGACTCAGGTGATGTTGTATTTTTAGAGAGCATGCCTTTGACCCAGGTGATGTGATAATGTTAGAGAGCATGCCTTTGACCCAGGTGATGTGGTGTTGTTAGAGAGCATGCCTTTGATCCAGGCGATGTGGTGATGTTAGAGAGCATGCCTTTGACCCGGGAGATGTGGAATTGTTAGAGAGAATGCCTTTGACTCAGGCGATGTGGTGATGTTAGAGAGCATGCATTTGACCCGGGTGATGTGGTGATGTTAGAGAGCATGCTTTTGTCCCTGGTGATGTGGTGTTTTAGAGAGCATGCATTTGACCCAGGTGATGTGGTAATGTTAGAGAGCATGCATTTGACCCAGGTGATGTGGTGATAATAGAGAGAATGCATTAGACCCATGTGATGTGGTGTTGTTAGAGAGCATGCATTAGACCCAGGTTATGTGGTCATGTTAGAGAGCATGCTTTTGACCCAGGCGATGTGGTGTTGTTAGAGATCATGCCTTTGACCCGGGAGATGTGGAGTTGTTAGAGAGCATGCCTTTGATTCAGGCGATGGGGTGTTGTTAGAGAGCATGCATTTGACCCAGGTGATGTGGTGATGTTAGAGAGAATAGATTTTACCCAGCCGATGTGGTTATGTTAGAGAACATGTATTTGTAACCAGCGATGTGGTGTTGTTAGAGAGCGTGCCTTTGACACGGGCGATGTGGTGATGTTAGAGAGCATATCTTTGACCCGGATGATGTGGTGTTTTAGATAGCATGCATTTGATGCAGGTGATGTGGTGATGTTAGAGAGCATGCATTTGACACAGGTGAAGTGGTGATGTTAGAGAGCATGCCTTTGACCCGGGTGATGTGGTGTTGTTAGAGAGAATGCCTTTGACTCAGGCGATGTGGTGATGTTAGAGAGCATGCCTTTGACCCAGGTGATGTGGTGATGTTAGAAAGAATGGATTTGACTCAGCCGTTGTGGTGATGTTAGAGAACATGTAATTGAACCCGGCGATGTGGTGTTGTTAGAGAGCATGCCTTTGACCCTCGCGATGTGGTGATGTTAGAGAGCGTGCCTTTGACCCGGATGATGTGGTGTTTTAGAGAGCATGAATTTGACCCAGGTGATGTGCTGAAGTTAGAGAGCATGCATTTGACCCAGGTGAAGTGGTGATGTTAGAGAGCATGCATTTGACCCGGGCGATGTGGTGATGGTAGAGATCATGCCTTTGACCCAGGTGATGCGGTGATGTTAGAGAGCGTGCCTTTGACCCGGATGATGTGGTGTTTTAGAGAGCATGCATTTGACCCAGGTGATGTGGTGATGTTAGAGAGCATGCATTTGACCCAGGTGAAGCGGTGATGTTAGAGAGCATGCATTTGACCCGGGCGATGTGGTGATGTTAGAGAGCATGCATTTGACCCAGGTGATGCGGTGATGTTAGAGAGCATGCATTTGACTCAGGTGATGTTGTATTTTTAGAGAGCATGCCTTTGACCCAGGTGATGTGATAATGTTAGAGAGCATGCCTTTGACCCAGGTGATGTGGTGTTGTTAGAGAGCATGCCTTTGACCCAGGTGATGTGATAATGATAGAGAGCATGCCTTTGACCCAGGTGATGTGGTGTTGTTAGAGAGCATGTGTTTGATCCAGGTGATGTGGTGATGTTGGAAAGAATGGATTTGACCCAGCCAATGTGGTGATGTTAGGGAACATGTAATTGAACACGGCAATGTAGTGTTGTTAGAGAGCATGCCTTTGACCCGGGCGATGTGGTGATGTTAGAGAGCGTGCCTTTGACACAGATGATGTGGTGTTTTAGAGAGCATGCATTTGACCCAGGTGATGTGGTGGTGTTAGAGAGCATGCAT
Source organism: Mus spretus (assembly GCA_921997135.2). Lineage (NCBI taxonomy): Eukaryota > Metazoa > Chordata > Mammalia > Rodentia > Muridae > Mus > Mus spretus. Next base: position 3,304,550 of record OW971696.1, read on the forward strand.
TTGATCCAGGTGAAGTGGTGATGTTAGAGAGCATGCATTTACCCGGGCGATGTGTTTTTGTAAGAGAGCATGCATTTGACCCAGGTGATGCGGTGATGTTAGAGAGCATGCATTTGACTCAGGTGATGTGGTATTTTTAGAGAGCATGCCTTTGACCCAGGTGATGTGATTATGTTAGAGAGCATTCCTTTGACCCAGGTGATGTGGTCTTGTTAGTGAACATGCCTTTGACCCAGGAGATGTGGTGATGTTAGAGAGCATGCCTTTGACCCAGGTGATGTGGTGATGTTAGAGAGCATGCCTTTGACCCAGTTGATGTGGTGATGTTAGAGAGCATGCATTTGATCCAGGTGTTGTGGTGATGTTAGAGAGCATGCATTTGAACCAGGCAATGTGGTGATGTTAGAGAGCATGCATTTGACCCGGGTTATGTGGTGATGTTAGACAGCATGCTTTTGACCTGGGTGATGTGGTGAGTTAGAGAGCATGCATTTGATCCCGGTGATGTGGTAATTTTAGAGAGCATGCATTTGACCCTGGCGATGTGGTGTTGTTAGAGAGCATGTATTTGACCCAGGTGATGTGGTGATGTTAGAGAGCATGCATTTGACCCAGGTGATATGGTGATGTTAGAGAGCATGCCTATGACCTGGGTTATGTGGTGATGTTAGAGAGCATGCATTAGACCCAGGTTATGTGGTGATGTTAGAGAGCAAGCATTTGACCAAGGCGATGTGGTGATGTTAGAGATCATGCAATTGACCCAGGCGATGTGGTGTTGTAGGAGAGCATGCATTTGACCAAGGTGATGTGGTGATGTTAGAGAGCATGCCTTCGACCCGGGCAATGTGGTGATGTTAGAGAGCATGCATTTGATTTTTGTGTTGTGGTGAAGTTAGATAGCATGAATTTGACCCAGGTGATTCGGTGATTTTAGAGAGCATGCATTTGACCCAGGTGATGTGCTGTTGTTAGAGAGCATGCCTTTTAGTAAAGCGATGAGGTGATGTTAGAGACCATGCCTTTGACACCGGCGATGTGGGGATTTTAGAAAGCATGCCTAAGACTGAGCTTATGTGGTGTTGTTAGAGAGCATGCCTTTGACCCTGATGAGGGTTGATGTTAGAGAGCATGCATTTGTTGCTGACGATGTGGTAATGTTAGAGAGCATGCATTTGACCTAGGTGATGCGGTGATGTTAGAGAGCATACATTTGACCCAGGTGATGTGGTGTTGTTAGAGAGCATGCCTTTGACCCAGGCGATGTGGTGTTGTTAGAGAGCATGCCTTTGACCTGGACGATGTGGTGATGTTAGAGAGCGTGCATTTGACCCAGGTGATGCGGTGATGTTAGAGAGCATGCATTTGACTCAGGTGTTGTGGTATTTTTAGAGAGCATGCCTTTGACCCTTGTGATGTGATTATGTTAGAGAGCATGCCTTTGACGCAGGTGATGTGGTGTTGTTAAAGAGCATGCCTTTGACCCAGGCGATGTGGTGATGTTAGAGAGCATGCATTTGACCCGGGTGATGTGGTGATGTTAGAGAGCATGCATTTGACCCAGGTGAAGCGGTGATGTTAGAGAGCATGCATTTGACCAGGGCGATGTGGTGATGGTAGAGAGTATGCATTTGACCCGGGTGATGTGGTGATGTTAGAGAGCATGCTTTTGACTCAGGTGATGCGGTGATGTTAGAGAGCATGCATTTGACTCAGGTGATGTGGTATTTTTAGAGAGCAAGCCTTTGACCCAGGTGATGTGATAATGTTAGAGAGCATGCCTTTGACCCATGTGATGTGGTGTTGTTAGAGAGTATGCTTTTGACCCAGGTGATGTGATAATGTTAGAGAGCATGCCTTTGACCCAGGTGATGTGGTGTTGTTAGAGAGCATGTGTTTGATCCAGGTGATGTGGTGATGGTAGAAAGAATGGATTTGACCCAGCCGAAGTGGTGATGTTAGAGAACATGTAATTTACCCGGCGATGTGGTGTTGTTAGAGAGCATGTCTTTGACCCGGGTGATATGGTGATGTTAGAGAGCATGCATTTGACCCAGGTGATGTGATAATGTTAGAGAGCGTGCCTTTGACCCAGGTGATGTGGGGTTGTTAGAGAGGATGCATTTGACCCAGGCGATGTCGTGATGTTAGAGAGCATGCATTTGACCCGGGTGATGTGGTGATGTTAGAGAGCATGCATTTGACCCAGGTGAATCGGTGATGTCAGAGAGCATGCATTTGACCAAGGTGATGTGGTTATGTTAGAGAGCATGCATATGACCCGGGCGATGTGGTGATGTTAGACAGCATGCAATTGACCCAGGTGATATGGTGATGTTAGAGAGCATGCATTTGACCCAGGTGATGTGGTGTTTTTAGAGAGCATGTCTTTGACACGGGAGATCTGAAGTTGTTAGAGAGAATGCCTTTGACTAAGGCGATGAGGTGATGTTAGAGAGCATGCCTTTGACCCAGGCGATGTGGGGATGTTAGAAAGCATGCCTAAGACTGATCTTATGTGGTGTTGTTAGAAAGCATGCCTTTGACCCAGGTGAGTGGTGATGTTAGAGAGCATGCATTTGTTGCGGACGATGTGGTGATGTTAGAGAGCATGCATTTGACCCAGGTGATGCGGTGATGTTAGAGAGCATACATTTGACCCAGGTGATGTGGTGTTGTTAGAGAGCATGCCTTTGACCAAGGCGATGTGGTGTTGTTAGAGAGCATGCCTTTGACCTGGGCGATGTGGTGATGTTAGAGAGCGTGCATTTGACTCAGGTGATGTGGTATTTTTAGAGAGCATGCCTTTGACCCAGGTGATGTGATTATGTTAGAGAGCATGCCTTTGACCCAGGTGATGTGGTGTTGTTAGAGAGCATGCCTTTGACCCAGGCGATGTGGTGATGTTAGAGAGCATGCCTATGACCCGGGCGATGTGGTGATGTCAGAGAGCGTGCCTTTGACCCGGATGATGTGGTGTTTTAGAGAGCATGCATTTGACCCAGGTGATGTGGTGAAGTTAGAGAGCATGCATTTGACCCAGGTGAAGTGGGGACGTTAGAGAGCATGCATTTGACCCGGGCGATGTGGTGATGTAAGAGAGCATGCATTTGACCTAGGTGATGCGGTGATGTTAGAGAGCGTGCCTTTGACCCGGATGATGTGGTGTTTTAGAGACCATGCATTTGACCCAGGTGATGTGGTGATGTTAGAGAGCATGCATTTGACCCAGGTGAAGTGGTGATGTTAGAGAGCATGCATTGACCTGGGCGATGTGTGTTTGTTAGAGAGCATGCATTTGACCCAGGTGATGCGGTGATGTTATAGAGCATGCATTTGACTCAGGTGATGTGGTATTTTTAGAGAGCATGCATTTGACCCAGGTGATGTGATAATGTTAGAGAGCATGCCTTTGACCCAGGTGATGTGGTGTTGTTAGAGAGCATGCTTTTAACCCAGGTGATGTGATAATGTTAGAGAGCATGCCTTTGACCCAGGTGATGTGGTGTTGTTAGAGAGCATGCTTTTGACCCAGGTGATGTGATAATGTTAGAGAGCATGCCTTTGACCCAGGTGATGTGGTGTGGTTAGAGAGCATGTGTTTGATCGAGGTGATGTGGTGATGTTAGAAAGAATGGATTTGACCCAGCCGATGTGGTGATGTTAGAGAACATGAAATTGAACCCGGCGATGTGGTGTTGTTAGAGAGCATGCCTTTGACCCGGGTGATATGGTGATGTTAGAGAGCATGCATTTGACCCAGGTGATGTGATAATGTTAGAGAGCATGCATATGACCCGGGCGATGTGGTGTTGTTAGAGAGGTTGCATTTGACCCAGGTGATGTCGTGATGGTAGAGAGCATGCATATGACCCGGGCGATGTGGTGATGTTAGACAGCATGCAATTTACCCGGGTGATATGGTTATGTTAGAGAGCATGCATATGACCCGGGCGATGTGGTGATGTTAGACAGCATGCAATTGACCCGTGTGATATGGTGATGTTAGAGAGCATACATTTGACCCAGGTGATGTGGTGTTGTTAGAGAGCATGTCTTTGACCCAGGCGATGTTGTGATTTTAGAGAGCATGCCTTTGACACGGGAGATCTGAAGTTGTTAGAGAGAATGCCTTTGACTAAGGCGATGAGGTGATGTTAGAGACCATGCTTTTGACACAGGCGATGTGGGGATGTTAGAAAGCATGCCTAAGACTGAGCTTATGTGGTGTTGTTAGAAAGCATGCCTTTGACCCTGGTGAGTGGTGATGTTAGAGAGCATGCATTTGTTGCGGACGATGTGGTGATGTTAGAGAGCATGCATTTGACCCAGGTGATGCGGTGATGTTAGAGAGCATACATTTGTCCAAGGTGATGTGGTGTTGTTAGAGAGCATGCCTTTGACCCAGGTGATGTGGTGTTGTTAGAGAGCATGCCTTTGACCTGGGCGATGTGGTGATGTTAGAGAGCGTGCATTTGACTGAGGTGATGTGGTATTTTTAGAGAGCATGCCTTTGACCCAGGTGATGTGATTATGTTAGAGAGCATGCCTTTGACCCAGGTGATGTGGTGTTGTTAGAGAGCATGCCTTTGACCCAGGCGATGTGGTGATGTTAGAGAGCATGCCTGTTTCCGGGAGATTTGGAGTTGTTAGAGAGCATGCCATTGACTCAGGAGATGTGGTTTTGTTAGAGAGCATGCCGTTGACCCAGGCGATGGGGTGTTGTTAGAGAGCATGCATTCGACCCAGCCGATGTGGTGATGTTAGAGAACATGTAATTGAACCCGGCGATGTGGTGTTGTTAGAGAGCATGCCTTTGACCGGGGCGATGTGGTGATGTTAGAGAGCGTGCCTTTGACCTGGATGATGTGGTGTTTTAGAGAGCATGCATTTGACCCAGGCGATGTGGTGAAGTTAGAGAGCATGCATTTGACCCAGGTGAAGTGGGGACGTTAGAGAGCATGCATTTGACCCGGGCGATGTGGTGATGTAAGAGAGCATGCATTTGACCCAGGTGATGCGGTGATGTTAGAGAGCGTGCCTTTGACCGGGATGATGTGGTGTTTTAGAGACGATGCATTTGACCCAGGTGATGTGGTGATGTTAGAGAGCATGCATTTGACCCAGGTGAAGTGGTGATGTTAGAGAGCATGCATTGACCTGGGCGATGTGTGTTTGTTAGAGAGCATGCATTTGACCCAGGTGATGCAGTGATGTTAGAGAGCATGCATTTGACCCAGGTGATGTGGTCTTGTTAGTGAGCATGCCTTTGACCCAGGTGATGTGATTATGTTAGAGAGCATGCCTTTGACCCGGGAGATGTGGAGTTGTTAGAGAGAATGCCTTTGACTCAGGCGATTTGGTGATGTTAGAGAGCATGCCTTTGACCCTGGAGATGTGGGGATGTTAGAGAGCGAGCCTTTGACCCGGATGATGTGGTGTTTTAGAGATCATGCATTTGACCGAGGTGATGTGGTGATGTTAGAGAGCATGCCTTTGACCCAGGTGATGTGGTGATGTTAGAGAGCATGCATATGACCCAGTTGATGTGGTGATGTTAGAGAGCATGCCTTTGACCCAGCCGATGTGGTGATGTTAGAGAACATGAAATTGAACCCGGCAATGTGGTGTTGTTAGAGAGCATGCCTTTGACCCGGGTGATGTGATGATGTTAGAGAAAATGCATTTGACCCAGGTGATTTGGTGATGTTAGAGAGAATGCATTAGACCCATGTGATGTGGTGTTGTTAGAGAGCATGCATTAGACCCAGGTTATGTGGTGATGTTAGAGAGCATGCATTTGACAAGGCGATGTGGTGATGTTAGAGATCATGCAATTGACCCAGGCGATGTTGGGTTGTTAGAGAGCATGCATTTGACCAAGGTGATGTGGTGATGTTAGAGAGCATGCTTTTGACTCGGGCGATGTGGTGATGTTAGCATGCCTTTGACCCAGGCAAGTGGTGATGTTAGAGAGCATGCATTTGATTTTTGCGTTGTGGTGAAGTTAGATAGCATGAATTTGACCCAGGAGATTCGGTGATGTTAGAGAGCATGCATTTGACCCAGGTGATGTGCTGTTGTTAGAGAGCATGCCTTTGACCCAGTCGATGTGGTGATGTTAGAGAGCATGCCTTAGACCCAGGAGATGTGGTGTTGTTAGAGAGAATGCCTTTGACTCAGGCGATGTGGTGATGTTAGAGAGCATGTCTTTGACCCAGGCGATGTGGGGATGTTAGAGAGCCTGTATTTGACCCAGGTGATGTGATGATGTTAGAGAATATGCAATTGACCCAGGTGATGTGGTGTTGTTAGAGAACATGCAATTGACCCGGGTGATATGGTGTTGTTAGAGAGCATGCCTTTGACCCAGGCGATGTGGTGATGTTAGAGAACATGCCTTTGACATGGGAGATCTGAAGTTGTTAGAGAGAATGCCTTTGACTAAGGCGATGAGGTGATGTTAGAGAGCATGCCTTTGACCCAGGCGATTTCGGGATGTTAGAGAGCATGCCTAAGACTGAGCTTATGTGGTGTTGTTAGAGAGCATGCCTTTGACCCTGGTGAGTGGTGATTTTAGAGAGCATGCATTTGTTGCAGACGATGTGGTGATGTTAGAGAGCATGCTTTTGATCCAGGTGATGCGGTGATGTTAGAGAGCATACATTTGACCCAGGTGATGTGGTGTTGTTAGAGAGCATGCCTTTGACCCAGGCGATGTCGTGTTGTTAGAGAGCATGCCTTTGACCTGGGCGATGTGGTGATGTTAGAGAGCGTGCATTTGACCCGGATGATGTGGTGTTTTAGAGAGCATGCCTTTGACCCAGGTGATGTGGTGATGTTAGAGAGCATGCATTTGACCCAGGTGAAGTGGTGATGTTAGAGAGCATGCATTGACCTGGGCGATGTGTGTTTGTTAGAGAGCATGCATTTGACCCAGGTGATGCAGTGATGTTAGAGAGCATGCATTTGACTCAGGTGATGTGGTATTTTTAGAGAGCATGCTTTTGACCCAGGTGATGTGATAATGTTAGAGAGCATGCCTTTGACCCAGGTGATGTGGTGTTGTTAGAGAGCATGCTTTTGACCCTGGTGATGTGATTATGTTAGAGAGCATGCCTTTGACCCGGGTGATATGGTGATGTTATAGAGCATGCATTGGACACAGGTGATGTGATAATGTTAGAGAGCATTCCTTTGACCCAGGTGATGTGGTGTTGTTAGAGAGGATGCATATGACCAGGGCGATGTGGTGATGTTAGTCAGCATGCAATTGACCCGGGTGATGTGGTGATGTTAGAGAGCATGCATTTGACCCAGGTGATGTGGTGTTGTTAGAGAGCATGTCTTTGACCCAGGCGATGTTGTGATTTTAGAGAGCATGCCTTTGACACGGCAGATCTGAAATTGTTAGAGAGAATGCCTTTAACTAAGGCGATGAGGTGATGTTAGAGACCATGGCTTTGACCCAGGCGATGTGGGGATGTTAGAAAGCATGCCTAAGACTGAGCTTATGTGGTGTTGTTGGAAAGCATGCCTTTGACCCTGGTGAGTGGTGATGTTAGAGAGCATGCATTTGTTGCGGACGATGTGGTGATGTTAGAGAGCATGCATTTGACCCAGGTGATGCGGTGATGTTAGAGAGCATGCATTTGACTCAGGTGATGTAGTATTTTTAGAGAGCATGCCTTTGACCCAGGTGATGTGGTGTTGTTAGAGAGCATGCCTTTGAGCCAGGCGATGTGGTGATGTTAGAGAGCATGCCTGTTTCCGGGAGATTTGGAGTTGTTAGAGAGCATGCCATTGACTCAGGAGATGTGGTTTTGTTAGAGAGCATGCCGTTGACCCAGGCGATTGGGTGTTGTTAGAGAGCATGCATTTGACCCAGCCGATGTGGAGATGTTAGAGAACATGTAATTGAACCCGGCGATGTGGTGTTGTTAGAGAGCATGCCTTTGACCGGGGCGATGTGGTGATGTTAGATAGCGTGCCTTTGACCCGGATGATGTGGTGTTTTAGAGAGCATGCATTTGACCCAGGCGATGTGGTCAAGTTAGAGAGCATGCATTGAACCCAGGTGAAGTGGTGACGTTAGAGAGCATGCATTTGACCCAGGTGATGCGGAGATGTTAGAGAGCGTGCGTTTGACCGAGATGATGTGGTGTTTTAGAGAGCATGCATTTGACCCAGGCGATGTGGTGATGTAAGAGAGCATGCATTTGACCCAGGTGATGTGGTGATGTAAGAGAGCATGCATTTGACCCAGGTGATGCGGTGATGTTAGAGAGCGTGCCTTTGACCGGGATGATGTGGTGTATTAGAGACCATGCATTTGACCCAGGTGATGTGGTGATGTTAGAGAGCATGCATTAGACCCAGGTGAAGTGGTGATGTTAGAGAGCATGCATTGACCTGGGCGATGTGTGTTTGTTAGAGAGCATGCATTTGACCCAGGTGATGCAGTGATGTTAGAGAGCATGCATTTGACTTAGTTGATGTGGTATTTTTAGAGAGCATGCCTTTGACCCAGGTGATGTGGTCTTGTTAGTGAGCATGCCTTTGACCCGGGATATGTGGAGTTGTTAGAGAGAATGCCTTTGACTCAGGCGATGTGGTGACATTAGGAGGATGAATTTGACCCGGGTGATGTGATGATGTTAGAGAAAATGCATTTGACCTAGGTGATTTGGTGATGTTAGAGAGAATGCATTGGAACCAGGTGATGCGGTGATTTTAGAGAGCATACATTTGACCCAGGTGATGTGGTGATGTTAGAGAGCATGCCTTTGACCCAGGTGATGTGGTGTTGTTAGAGAGCATGCCTTTGACCCAGGCGATGTGGTGATGTTAGAGAGCATGCCTGTTTCCGGGAGATTTGGAGTTGTTAGAGAGCATGCCATTGACTCAGGAGATGTGGTTTTGTTAGAGAGCATGCCGTTGACCCAGGCGATGGGGTGTTGTTAGAGAGCATGCATTTGACCCAGGTGATGTGGTGATGTTAGAAAGAATAAAGTTGACCCAGCCGATGTGGTGATGTTAGAGAACATGTAATTGAACCCGGTGATGTGGTGTTGTTAGAGAGCATGCCTTTGACTCGGGCGATGTGGTGATGTTAGAGAGCGTGCCTTTGACCCGGATGAGGTGGTGTTTTAGAGAGCATGCATTTGACCCAGGTGATGTGGTGAAGTTAGAGAGCATGCATTTGACCCAGGTGAAGTGGTGATGTTAGAGAGCATGCATTTGACCCTTGCGATGTGGTGATGTAAGAGAGCATGCATTTGACCCAGGTGATGCGGTGATGTTAGAGAGCATGCCTTTGACCCGGAAGATGTGGTGTTTTAGAGAGAATGCATTTGACCCAGGTGATGTGGTGATGTTAGAGAGCATGCATTTGACCCAGGTGAAGTGGTGATGTTAGAGAGCATGCATTGACCTGGGCGATGTGTTTTTTTTAGAGAGCCTGCATTTGACCCAGGTGATGCGGTGATGTTAGAGAGCTTGCATTTGACTCAGGTGATGTGGTATTTTTAGAGAGCATGCCTTTGACCAAGCTGATATGATTATGTTAGAGAGCATGCCTTTGACGCAGGTGATGTGGTGATGTTAGAGAGCATGCATTTGACCCGGGCGATGTAGTGATGTTAGAGAGCATGCATTTGACCCATTGATGCGGTGATGTTAGAGAGCGTGCCTTTGACCCGGATGATGTGGTGTTTTAGAGAGCATGCATTTGACCCAGGTGATGCGGTGATGTTAGAGAGCATGCATTCGACTCAGGTGATGTGGTATTTTTAGAGAGCATGCCATTGACCCAGGTGATGTGATTATGTTAGAGAGCATGCCTTTGACCCAGGTGATGAGGTGTTGTTAGAGAGCATGCCTTTGACCCAGGCGATGTGGTGTTGTTAGAGAGCATGCCTTTGACCCGGGCGATGTGGTGATGTTAGAGAGCGTGCCTTTGACCCGGATGATGTGGTGTTTTAGAGAGCATGCATTTGACCCAGGTGATATGGTGAAGTTAGAGAGCATGCATTTGACCCAAGTGAAGTGGTGATGTTAGAGAGCATGCATTTGACCCTTGCGATGTGGTGATGTAAGAGAGCATGCATTTGACCCAGGTGATGCGGTGATGTTAGAGAGCCTGCCTTTGACCCGGAAGATGTGGTGTTTTAGAGAGCATGCATTTTACCCGGGTGATGTGGTGATGTTAGAGAGCATGCATTTGACCCGGGCGATGTGGTGATGTAAGAGAGCATGCATTTGACCCAGGTGATGTGGTGAAGTTAGAGAGCTTGCATTTGACCCAGGTGAAGTGGTGATGTTAGAGAGCATGCATTTGACCCGGGTGATGTGGTGATGTTAGAGAGCATGCTTTTGACCCGGGTGATGTGGTGAGTTAGAGAGCATGCATTTGATCCCGGTGATGTGGTAATGTTAGAGAGGATGCATTTGACCCTGGCGATGTGGTGATGTTAGAGAGCATGCCTTTGACCCGGATGATGTGGTGTTTTAGAGATCATGCATTTGACCCAGGTGATGTGGTGATGTTAGAGAGCATGCCTTTGACCCAGGTGATGTGGTGATGTTAGAGAGCATGTATTTGACCCAGTTGATATGGTGATGTTAGAGAGCATGCCTTTGACCTTGGTGATGTGGTGATGTTAGAGAGCATGCATTTGACCCAAGCGATGTGGTGACATTAGGAGCATGAATTTGACCCGGGTGATGTGATGATGTTAGGGAAAATGGATTTGACCTAGGTGATTTGGTGATGTTAGAGAGAATGCATTTGACCCAGGTTTTGTGGTGATGTTAGAGAGCATGCATTAGACCCAGGTTTTGTGGTGATGTTAGAGAGCATGCATTTGACAAAGGCGATGTGGTGATGTTAGAGATCATGCAATTGACCCAGGCGATGTGGTGATGTTAGCATGCCTTTGACCCAGGCAAGTGGTGATGTTAGAGAGCATGCATTTGATTTTTGCGTTGTGGTGAAGTTAGATAGCATGAATTTGACCCAGGAGATTCGGTGATGTTAGAGATCATGCATTTGACCCAGGTGATGTGCTGTTGTTAGAGAGCATGTCTTTGACCCAGGCGATGTGGTGATGTTAGAGAGCATGCCTTTGACCCAGGAGATGTGGAGTTGTTAGAGAGAATGCCTTTGACCCAGGCGATGTGGTGATGTTAGAGAGCATGTCTTTGACCCAGGCGATGTGGGGATGTTAGAGAGCCTGTATTTTACCCAGGTTATGTGGTGATATTAGAGAACATGCAATTGACCCAGGTGATGTGGTGATGTTAGAGAATATGCAATTGACCCAGGCGATGTGGTGATGTTAGAGAGCATGCTTTTGACATGGGAGATCTAAAATTTTTAGAGAGAATGCCTTTGACTAAGGCGATGAGGTGATGTTAGAGACCATGCTTTTGACCCAGGCGATGTGGGGATGTTAGAAAGCATGCCTAAGACTGAGCTTATGTGGTGTTGTAAGAAAGCATGCCTTTGACCCTGGTGAGTGGTGATATTAGAGAGCATGCATTTGTTGCGGACGATGTTGATGTTAGAGAGCATGCATTTGACCCAGGTGATGCGGTGATGTTAGAGAGCATACATTTGACCCAGGTGATGTGATTATGTTAGAGAGCATGCCTTTGACCCAGGTGATGTGGTGTTGTTAGAGAGCATGCCTTTGACCCAGGCGATGTGGTGATGTTAGAGAGCATGCCTGTTTCCGGGAGATTTGGAGTTGTTAGAGAGCATGCCATTGACTCAGGAGATGTGGTTTTGTTAGAGAGCTTGCCGTTGACCCAGGCGATGGGGTGTTGTTAGAGAGCATGCATTTGACCCAGGTGATGTGGTGATGTTAGAAAGAATAAAGTTGACCCAGCCGATGTGGTGATGTTAGAGAACATGTAATTGAACCCGGCAATGTGGTGATGTTAGAGAGCGTACCTTTGACCCGGATGATGTGGTGTTTTAGAGAGCATGAATTTGACCCAGGTGATGAGGTGAAGTTAGAGAGCATGCATTTGACTCAGGTGAAGTGGTGATGTTAGAGAGCATGCATTTGACCCTGGCGATGTGTTGATGTTAGAGAGCATGCATTTGACCCATTGATGCGGTGATGTTAGAGAGCGTGCCTTTGACTGGCATGATGTGGTGTTTTAGAGAGCATGCATTTGACCCAGGTGATGTGATTATGTTAGAGAGCATGACTTTGACCCAGGTGATGTGGTGTTGTTAGAGAGCATGCCTTTGACCCAGGCGATGTGGGGATGTTAGAGAGCATGCCTTTTACTGGAGAGATGTGGAGTTGTTAGAGAGCATGCCATTGACTCAGGAGATGTGGTTTTGTTAGAGAACATGCCATTGACCGAGGCGATGGGGTGTTGTTAGAGAGCATGCATTTGACCTATGTGATGTGGTGATTTTAGAAAGAATGGATTTGACCCAGCCGATGTGGTGATGTTAGAGAACATGTAATTGAACCCGGCGATGTGGTGTTGTTAGAGAGCATGCCTTTGATGCTGGCGATGTGGTGATGTTAGAGAGCGTGCCTTTGATCCGGATGATGTGGTGTTTTAGAGAGCATGCATTTGACCCAGGTGATGTGGTAAAGTTAGAGAGCATGCATTTGACCCAGGTGAAGTGGTGATGTTAGAGAGCATGCATTTGACCCTTGCGATGTGGTGATGTAAGAGAGCATGCATTTGACCCAGGTGATGCGGTGATGTTAGAGAGCATGCATTGACCCGAAGATGTGGGTTTTAGAGAGCATGCATTTGACCCAGGTGATGTGGTGATGTTAGAGAGCATGCATTGACCTGGGCGATGTGTTTTTTTTAGAGAGCATGCATTTGACCCAGGTGATGCGGTGATGTTAGAGAGCTTGCATTTGACTCAGGTGATGTGGTATTTTTAGAGAGCATGCCTTTGACCAAGCTGATATGATTATGTTAGAGAGCATGCCTTTGACGCAGGTGATGTGGTGATGTTAGAGAGCATGCATTTGACCCGGGCGATGTAGTGATGTTAGAGAGCATGCATTTGACCCATTGATGCGGTGATGTTAGAGAGCGTGCCTTTGACCCGGATGATGTGGTGTTTTAGAGAGCATGCATTTGACCCAGGTGATGCGGTGATGTTAGAGAGCATGCATTCGACTCAGGTGATGTGGTATTTTTAGAGAGCATGCCTTTGACCCAGGTCATGTGATTATGTTAGAGAGCATGCCTTTGACCCAGGTGATGAGGTGTTGTTAGAGAGCATGCCTTTGACCCAGGCGATGTGGTGTTGTTAGAGAGCATGCCTTTGACCCGGGCAATGTGGTGATGTTAGAGAGCGTGCCTTTGACCCGGATGATGTGGTGTTTTAGAGAGCATGCATTTGACCCAGGTGATATGGTGAAGTTAGAGAGCATGCATTTGACCCAGGTGAAGTGGTGATGTTAGAGAGCATGCATTTGACCCTTGCGATGTGGTGATGTAAGAGAGCATGCATTTGACCCAGGTGATGCGGTGATGTTAGAGAGCGTGCCTTTGACCCGGAAGATGTGGTGTTTTAGAGAGCATGCATTGTACCCGGGTGATGTGGTGATGTTAGAGAGCATGAATTTGACCCGGGCGATGTGGTGATGTAAAAGAGCATGCATTTGACCCAGGTGATGTGGTGAAGTTAGAGAGCATGCATTTGACCCAGGTGAAGTGGTGATGTTAGAGAGCATGCATTTGACCCGTGTGATGTGGTGATGTTAGAGAGCATGCTTTTGACCCGGGTGATGTGGTGAGTTAGAGAGCATGCATTTGATCCCGGTGATGTGGTAATGTTAGAGAGCATGCATTTGACCTTGGCGATGTGGTGATGTTAGAGAGCGTGCCTTTGACCCGGATGATGTGGTGTTTTAGAGAGCATGCATTTGACCCAGGTGATGTGGTGATGTTAGAGAGCATGCATTTGACCCAGGTGATGTGGTGACATGAGGAGCATGAATTTGACCCGGGTGATGTGGTGATGTTAGAGAAAATGCATTTGACCCAGGTGATTTGGTGATGTTAGAGAGAATACATTAGACCCATGTGATGTGGTGTTGTTAGAGAGCATGCATTAGACCCAGGTTATGTGGTGATGTTAGAGAGCATGCATTTGACCAAGGCGATGTGGTGATGTTAGAGACATTGCCTTTGACCCGGGCGATGTGGTGTTGTTACAGAGCATGCATTTGACCCATGTGATGTGGTGTTGTTAGAGAGCATGCAATAGACCCAGGTTATGTGGTGATGTTAGAGAGCATGCATTTGACCAAGGCGATGTGGTGATGTTAGAGATCATGCAATTGACCCAGGCGATGTGGCGTTTTTAGAGAGCATGCATTTGACCAAGGTGATGTGGTGATGTTAGAGAGCATGCCTTTGACCCGGGCGATGTGGGGATGTTAGAGAGCCGTTATTTGACCCAGGTGATATGGTGATGTTAGAGAGCATGCATATGACCCGTGTGATGTCGTGATGTTAGACAGCATGCAATTTCCCAGGTGATATGGTGATGTTAGAGAGCATACATTTGACCCAGCTGATGTGGTGTTGTTACAGAGCATGCCTTTGACCCAGGCGATGTGGTGATGTTAGAGAGCATGCATTGGACCCAGGTGATATAGTGTTGTTAGAGAGCATGCATTAGACCCAGGTTATGTGGTGTTGTTAGAGAGCATGCCTTTGACCCAGGCGATGGGGTGTTGTTAGAGAGCATGCATTTGACCCAGGTGATGTGGCGATGTTAGAAAGAATGGATTTGACTCAGCCGATGTGGTGATGTTAGAGAACATGTAATTGAACCCGGCGATGTGGTGTTTTTAGAGAGCATGCCTTTTACCCGAGAGATGTGGAGTTGTTAGAGAGCATGCATTTGACCCAGGTGATGTGGTGATGTTAGAGAGCATGCATTTGACCCTGGCGATGTGGTGATGTAAGAGAGCATGCATTTGACCCAGGTGATGTTGTGAAGTTAGAGAGCATGCATTTGATCCAGGTGAAGTGGTGATGTTAGAGAGCATGCATTTGACCTGGGTGATGTGGTGATGTTAGAGAGCATGCTTTTGACCCGGGTGATGTGGTGAGTTAGAGAGCATGCATTTGATCCCGGTGATGTGGTAATGTTAGAGAGCATGCATTTGACCCTGGTGATGCGGTGATGTTAGAGAGCGTGCCTTTGACCCGGATGATGTGGTGTTTTAGAGAGCATGCATTTGACCCAGGTGATGTGGTGATGTTAGAGAGCATGCATTTGACCCAGGTGATGTCGTGATGTTAGAGAGCATGCATATGACCCGGGCGATGTGGTGATGTTAGACAGCATGCAATTGACCCAGGTGATATGGTGATGAGAGAGCATGCTTTGACCCAGGCGATGTTGTGTTTTTAGAGAGCATGCCTTTGACCCAGGCGATGTTGTGATGTTAGAGAGCATGCATTTGACACGGGAGATCTGAAGTTGTTAGAGAGAATGCCTTTGACCCAGTCGATGTGGGGATGTTAGAGAGCATGCCTTTGACCCAGTCGATGTGGTGTTGTTAGAGAGCATGCCTTTGACTCTGGTGAGTGGTGATGTTAGAGAGCATGCATTTGAACCAGGTGATGCGGTGATGTTAGAGAGCATACATTTGACCTGGGTGATGTGGTGATGTTAGAGAGCATGCCTTTGACTCTGGTGAGTGGTGATGTTAGAGAGCATGCATTTGACCCAGGTGAAGTGGTGATGTTAGAAAGCATGCCTTTGACCTGGGTGATGTGGTGATGTTAGAGAGCATGCATTTGACCCAAGCGATGTGGTGACATTAGGAGCATGAATTTGACCCGGGTGATGTGTTGATGTTAGAGAAAATGCATTTGACCCAGGTGTTTTGGTGATGTTAGAGAGAATGCCTTAGACCCATGTGATGTGGTGTTGTTAGAGAGCATGCATTAGACCCAGGTTATGTGGTGATGTTAGAGAGCATGCATTTGACCAAGGTGATGTGGTGATGTTAGAGATCATGCAATTGATCCAGGCGATGTGGTGTTGTTACAGAGCATGCATTTGACAAAGGTGATGTGGTGATGTTAGAGAGCATGCCTTTGACCCGCGCGATGTGGTGATGTTAGCATGCCTTTGACCCAGGCGAGTGGTGATGTTAGAGAGCAAAAATTTGATTTTTGCGTTGTGGTGAAGTTAGATAGCATGAATTTGACCCAGGTGATTCTGTGATGTTAGAGAGTATGCATTTGACCCAGGTGATGTGCTGTTGTTAGAGAGCATGCCTTTGATCCAGGCGATGTGGTGATGTTAGAGAGCATGCCATTTAGCCGGGAGATGTGGAGTTGTTAGAGAGAATGCCTTTGACTCAGGCGATGTGGTGATGTTAGAGAGCATGCCTTTGACCCAGGCGATGTGGGGATGTTAGATAGCCTGTGTTTGACCAGGGGTGATGGGGTGATGTTAGAGAACATGCAATTGACCCGGGTGATATGGTGATGTTAGAGAGCATGCCTTTGACCCAGGTGATGTGATAATGTTAGAGAGCATGCCTTTGAACCAGCCGTTGTGGTGTTGTTGGAGAGCATGCATTTGACCAAGGTGGTGTGGTGTTGTTAGAGAGCATGCCTTTGACCCAGGCGATGTTGTGATGTTAGAGAGCATGCATTTGACACGGGAGATCTGAAGTTGTTAGAGAGAATGCCTTTGACTAAGGTGATTTGGTGATGTTAGAGAGCATGCCTTTGACCCAGTCGATGTGGGGATGTTAGAGAGCATGCCTAAGACTGAGCTTATGTGGTGTTGTTAGAGAGCATGCCTTTGACCCTGGTGAGTGGTGATGTTAGAGAGCATGCATTTGAACAAGGTGATGTGGTGTTGTTAGAGAGCATGCCTTTGACCCAGGCGATGTGGTGATGTTAGAGAGCATGCCTTTTACCCAGGAGATGTGGAGTTGTTAGAGAGCATGCCATTGACTCAGGAGATGTGATTTTGTTAGAGAGCATGCCTTTGACCCAGGCGATGGGGTGTTGTTAGAGAGCATGCATTTGACCCAGGTGATGTGGTGATGTTAGAAAGAATGGATTTGACTCAGCCGATGTGGTGATGTTAGAGAACATGTAATTGAACCGGGCGATGTGGTGTTTTTAGAGAGCATGCCTTTGACCCGGGCGAGGTGGTGATGTTAGAGAGCTTCCTTTGAACCGGATGATGTGGTGTTTTAGAGAGCATGAATTTGACCCAGGTGATGTGGTGAAGTTAGAGAGCATGCATTTGACCCAGGTGAAGTGGTGATGTTAGAGAGCATGCATTTGACCGGGCAATGTGGTGATGTTAAAGAGCGTGCATTTGACCCATTGATGAGGTGATGTTAGAGAGCGTGCCTTTGAGCCGGATGATGTGGTGTTTTAGAGAGCATGCATTTGACCCAGGTGATGTGGTGATGTTAGAGAGCATGCCTTTGACCTGGGTGATGTGGTGATGTTAGAGAGCATGCATTTGACCCAAGCGATGTGGTGACATTAGGAGCATGAATTTGACCCGGGTGATGTGGTGATGTTAGAGAAAATGCATTTGACCCAGGTGTTTTGGTGATGTTAGAGAGAATGCATTAGACCCATGTGATGTGGTGTTGTTAGAGAGCATGCATTAGACCCAGGTTATGTGGTGATGCTAGAGAGCATGCATTTGACCAAGGTGATGTGGTGATGTTAGAGATCATGCAATTGATCCAGGCGATGTGGTGTTGTTACAGAGCATGCATTTGACAAAGGTGATGTGGTGATTTTAGAAGGAGCATGCCTTTGACCCGGGCGATGTGGTGATGTTAGCATGCCTTTGACTCAGGCGAGTGGTGATGTTAGAGAGCAAAAATTTGATTTTTGCGTTGTGGTGAAGTTAGATAGCATGAATTTGACCCAGGTGATTCTGTGATGTTAGAGAGTATGCATTTGACCCAGGTGATGTGCTGTTGTTAGAGAGCATGCCTTTGATCCAGGCGATGTGGTGATGTTAGAGAGCATGCCATTTAGCCGGGAGATGTGGAGTTGTTAGAGAGAATGCCTTTGACTCAGGCGATGTGGTGATGTTAGAGAGCATGCCTTTGACCCAGGCGATGTGGGGATGTTAGATAGCCTGTGTTTGACCCAGGTGATGTGGTGATGTTAGAGAACATGCAATTGTCCCGGGTGATATGGTGATGTTAGAGAGCATGCCTTTGACCCAGGTGATGTGATAATGTTAGAGAGCATGCAATTGACCCAGGCGATGTGGTGTTGTTAGAGAGGATGCATTTGACCCAGGTGATGTCGTGATGTTAGAGTGCATGCATTTGATCAAGGTGATGTGGTTATGTTAGGGAGCATGCATATGATCCGGGCGATTTGGTGATGTTAGATAGCATGCAATTGACCCGGGTGATATGGTGATGTTACAGAGCATTCCTTTGACCCAGGTTTTGTGGTAATGTTAGAGAGCATGCCTTTGATCCAGTCGATGTGGTGTTGTTGGAGAGCATGCATTTTACCCAGGCGATGTTGTATTGTTAGAGAGCATGCATTTGATCCAGGTGATGTGGTCTTGTTACAGAGCATGCATTAGACCCAGGTTATGTGGTGATGTTAGAGAGCATGCATTTGACCCAGGCCATATGGTGATGTTAGAGAGCTTGCAATTGACCCAGGCGATGTGGTGTTGTTAGAGAGCATGCATTTTACCTAGGTGATGTGGTGATGTTAGAGAGCATGCCTAAGACTGAGGTTATGTGGTGTTGTTAGAGAGCATGCCTTTCACCCGGGCAAGTGGTGATGTTAGAGATCATGCATATGATCCGGGCCATGTGGTTTTGTTAGACAGCATGCACTTGACCAAGGTGTTGTGGTGATGTTAGAGAGCATGTCTTTGACCCAGGTTATGTGGTGTTGTTAGAAAGCATGCCTTTGACCCAGGTGATGTCATTATGTTAGAGAGCATGTCTTTGTCCCAGGTGATGTGGTGTTGTTAGGGAGCATGCCTTTGACCCAGGGGATGTGGTGATGTTAGAGAGCATGCATTTGACCCAGGTGAAGTGGTGATGTTAGAGAGCATGATTTGACCCGGGCGATGTGGTTTTGTTAGAGAGCATGCATTTGACCCAGGCGATGCGGTGATGTTAGAGAGCATGCATTTGACTCAGGTGATGTGGTATTTTTAGAGAGCATGCCTTTGACCCAGGTGATGTGATTATGTTAGAGAGCATGCCTTTGACCCAGGTGATGTGGTGTTGTTAGTGAGCATGCCTTTGACCCAGGCGATGTGGTGATATTAGAGAGCATGCCTTTGACCCGGGAGATGTGGAGTTGTTAGAGAGAATGCCTTTGACTCAGGCGATGGGGTGATGTTAGAGAGCATGCCTTTGACCCTGGATTTGTGGGGATGTTAGAGAGCCTCTATTTGACTCAAGGTGATGTCGTGATGTTAGAGAGCATGTATTTGATCCAGGTGTTGTGGTTATGTTAGAGGCATGCATTTGAACCAGGCAATGTGGTGATGTTAGAGAGCATGCATTTGAATCGGGTGATGTGGTGATGTTAGATAGCATGCTTTTGACCCGGGTGATGTGGTGAGTTAGAGAGCATGCATTTGATCCCGGTGATGTGGTGATGTTAGAGAGCATGCATTTGAACCTGGCGATGTGGTGATGTTAGAGAGCGTGCCTTTGACCCGGATGATGTGGTGTTTTAGAGAGCATGCATTTGACCCAGGTGATGTGGTGATGTTAGAGAGCATGCATTTGACCCAGGTGATGTGGTGATGTTAGAGAGCAGGCATTTGACCCAAGCGATGTGGTGACATTAGGGGCATGAATTTGACCCGGGTGATGTGGAAAATGCATTTGACCCAGGTGATTTGTTGATTTTAGAGAGAATGCATTAGACCCAGGATATGTGGTGATGTTAGAGAGCATGCATTTGACCCAGGCGATGTGGTGATGTTAGAGAGCTTGCAATTGACCAAGGCCATGTGGTGTTGTTAGAGAGCATGCATTTTACCTAGGTGATGTGGTGATGTTAGAGAGCATGCCTAAGACTGAGGTTATGTGGTGTTGTTAGAGAGCATGCCTTTCATCCGGGCAAGTGGTGATGTTAGAGATCATGCATATGATCCGGGCCATGTGGTTTTGTTAGACAGCATGCATTTGACCCAGGTGTTGTGGTGATGTTAGAGAGCATGTCTTTGACCCAGGTGATGTGGTGTTGTTAGAAAGCATGCCTTTGACCCAGGTGATGTCATTATGTTAGAGAGCATGTCTTTGTCCCAGGTGATGTGGTGTTGTTAGGGAGCATGCCTTTGACCCAGGCGATGTGGTGATGTTAGAGAGCATGCCTTTGACCCGGGAGATGTCGAGTTGTTAGAGAGCATGCCTTTGACACAGGCATTGTGGAGATGTTAGAGAGCCTGCTTTTGACCCAGGTGATGTGGTGATGTTAGAGAGCATGCATTTGACCCAGGCAATGTGGTGATGTTAGAGAGTCTGCATTTGACCCAGGTGATGTGGTGATGTTTGAGAGCATGCATTTGACTCAGGCAATGTGGTGATGTTAGAGAGCATGCATTTGACCCAGGCAATGTGGTGATGTTAGAGAGCATGCAATTGACCCGGGTAATGTGGTGATGTTAGAGAGCATGCCTTTGACCCGGGTGATGTGGTGATGTTAGAGAGCAAGTATTTGACCCGGGTGGTGTGCTGATGTTAGAGAGAATGCATTTGACCCAGTTGATGTGGTTATTTGAGAGAGCATGCATTTGATCCGGGCGATGTGGTGAAGTTCGAGAGCATGCATTTGACCCAGGTGGTGTGCTGATGTTAGATAGCATGCATTTGACACAGGCGATGTGGAGTCGTTAGAGAGCAAGTCTTTGACCCATGCGATGTTGTGATGTTAGTGAGCATGCATTTGACCCAGGTGATGTGGTGTTGTTAGAGAGCATGCATTTGACCCGGGTGATGTGGTGATTTTAGAGAGCATGAATATGACCCAGGCGATGTGCTGATGGTAGAGAGCATGCATTTGACACAGGCAATGTGGTGTTTTTAGAGATCATACATTAGATCCAGGCGATGTGGTGTTGTTAGAGAGCATGATTTTGACCTAGGTGATTTGGTGATGTTAGAGAGCATGCCTAAGACTGAGGTTATGTGGTATTGTTAGAGAGCATGCCTTTGAACCGGGCGAGTGGTGATGTTAGAGAACATGCATTTGACCCAGATGATGTGGTGATGTTAGAGAGTATGCATTTGACCCAGGTGATGTGGTGATGTTAGAGAGTATGCATTTGACCCAGGTGATGTGGTGTTGTTAGAGAGCATGCCTTTGACCCAGGCAATGTTGTGATTTTAGAGAGCATGCCTTTGACCCTGGAGTTGTGGGGATGTTAGAGAGCCTCTATTTTACTCAAGGTGATGTGGTGATGTTAGAGAGCATGTATTTGATCCAGGTGTTGTGGTTATGTTAGAGAGCATGCATTTGAACCAGGCAATGTGGTGATGTTAGAGAGCATGCATTTGAATCGGGTGATGTGGTGATGTTAGAGAGCATGCTTTTGACCCGGGTGATGTGGTGAGTTAGAGAGCATGCATTTGATCCCGGTGATGTGGTGATGTTAGAGAGCATGCATTTGACCCTGGCGATGTGGTGATGTTAGAGAGCGTGCCTTTGACCCGGATGATGTGGTGTTTTAGAGAGCATGCATTTGACCCAGGTGATGTGGTGATGTTAGAGAGCATGCATTTGACCCAGGTGATGTGGTGATGTTAGAGAGCATGCATTTGACCCAGGTGATGTTGTGATGTTCGAGAGCATGCATTTGACACAGGCAATGTGGAGTAATTAGAGAGCATGTCTTTGACCCAGGCGATGTGGTGATGTTAGAGAGTGTGACTTTTACCCGGATGATGTGAGGTTGTTAGAGATCATGCTTGTGACCCAAGTGATGTGGTGATGTTACAGAGCATGCATTTGACCCGGGCAATGTGGTGACATTAGAGAGCATGAATTTGACACGGGTGATGTGGTGATGTTAGAGAACATGCATTTAACCCAGGTGATTTGGTGATGTTAGAGATCATGCAATTGACCCAGGCGATGTGGTGTTTTTAGAGAGCATGCATTTGACCAAGGTGACGTGGTGATGTTAGAGAGCATGCCTTTGACCTGGGCGATGTGATGATGTTGGAGAGCATGCATTTCACCCAGGTGATGTGGTGTTGTTAGAGATAATACATTAGACCCAGGTTATGTGGTGATGTTAGAGAGCATGCATTTGACCCAGGCGATGTGGTGATGTTTGAGAGCATGCAATTGACCCAGGCGATGTGGTGTTGTTAGAGAGCATAAATTTGACGTAGGTGATGTGGTGATGTTAAAGAGCATGCCTAAGACTGAGGTTATGTGGTATTGTTAGAATGCCTTTGACCAGGGTGAGTGGTGATGTTAGAGAGCATGCATTTGATCTGGGCGATGTGGTGATGTTAGAAAGCATGCATTTGACCCAGGTGATGCGGTGATGTTAGATAGCATGCATTAACCCAGGCGATGTGGTGTTGTTAGAGAGCATGCCTTTCACCTAGGTGATGTGATTATGTTTGAGAGCATGCTTTTGACCCAGGTGATATGGTGTTGTTAGAGAGCATGCATTTGACACAGGCAATGTGGAGTCAATAGAGAGCATGTCTTTGAACCAGGTTATGTGGTGATGTTAGAGAGCATGCATTTGACCCAGGTGATGTGGTGTTGTTAGAGAGCATACATTTGTCCCGGGTGATGTGGTGATGTTAGAGAGCATGAATTTGACCTAGGTGATGTGGCGATGTTAGAGAGCATGCCTTTGACCCAGCCTATGTGATGATGTTAGAGAGCATGCATTTGACCATGGCGATGTGGTGATGTTAGAGAGCATGCATTTGACCTAGGTGATGTGGTGACATTAGGAGCATGAATTTGACCCGA
The DNA here is from genome assembly GCA_921997135.2 of Mus spretus. Taxonomy (NCBI): domain Eukaryota; kingdom Metazoa; phylum Chordata; class Mammalia; order Rodentia; family Muridae; genus Mus; species Mus spretus. Next base: position 3,327,548 of record OW971696.1, read on the forward strand.
GTGATGTGGTGATGTTAGAGAAAATGCATTTGACCCAGGTGATTTGGTGATGTTAGAGAGCATGCATTTGACCTAGGTGATGTGGTGACATTAGGAGCATGAATTTGACCCGAGTGATGTGGTGATGTTAGAGAAAATGCATTTGACCCAGGTGATTTGGTGATGTTAGAGAGAATGCATTAGACCCATGTGTTGTGGTGTTGTTAGAGAGCATGCATTAGACCCAGGTTATGTGGTGATGTTAGAGAGCATGCATTTGACCAAGGCGATGTGGTGATGTTAGAGATCATGCAATTGACCCAGGCGATGTGGCGTTTTTAGAGAGCATGCATTTGACCAAGGTGATGTGGTGATGTTAGAGAGCATGCCTTTGACCCGGGCGATGTGGGGATGTTAGAGAGCCGTTATTTGACCCAGGTGATGTGGTGATGTTAGAGAACATGAAATTGACCCGGGTGATATGGTGATGTTAGAGAACATGCCTTTGACCCAGGTGATGTGGTAATGTTAGAGAGCATGCCTTTGACCCAGCCGATGTGGTGTTGTTGGAGAGCATGAATTTGACACAGGCGATGTGGTAATGTTAGAGAGCATGCAATTGACCCAGGCGATGTGGTGTTGTTAGAGAGCATGTCTTTGACCTGGATGATGTGGTGATGTTAGAGAGCATGCTTTTGACCCAGGTGATGTCGTGATGTTAGAGACCATGCATTTGACCAAGGTGATGTGGTTATGTTAGAGAGCATGCATATGACCCGGGCGATGTGGTGATGTTAGACAGCATGGAATTGACCCAGGTGCTATGGTGATATTAGAGAGCATGCATTTGACCCAGGTGATGTGGTGTTGTTAGAGAGCATGTCTTTGACCCAGGCGATGTTGTGATGTTAGAGAGCATGCATTTGACACGGGAGATCTGAAGTTGTTAGAGAGAATGCCTTTGACTAAGGTGATTTGGTGATGTTAGAGAGCATGCCTTTGACCCAGTCGATGTGGGGATGTAAGAGAGCATGCCTAAGACTGAGCTTATGTGGTGTTGTTAGAGAGCATGCCTTTGACCCTGGTGAGTGGTGATGTTAGAGAGCATGCATTTGAACCAGGTGATGCGGTGATGTTAGAGAGCATACATTTGACCCAGGTGATGTGGTGTTGTTAGAGAGCATGCCTTTGACCCAGGCGATGTGGTGATGTTAGAGAGCATGCCTTTTACCCGGGAGATGTGGAGTTGTTAGAGAGCATGCCATTGACTCAGGAGATGTGATTTTGTTAGAGAGCATGCAATTGACCCAGGCGATGGGGTGTTGTTAGAGAGGATGCATTTGACCCAGGTGATGTCGTGATGTTAGAGTGCATGCATTTGATCAAGGTGATGTGGTTATGTTAGAGAGCATGCATATGATCCGGGCGATTTGGTGATGTTAGAGAGCTTGCAATTGACCCAGGTGATGTGGTTTTGTTAGAGAGCATGCATTTTACCTAGGTGATGTGGTGATGTTAGAGAGCATGCCTTTGACCCAGGTGATGTGGTGTTGTTAGTGTGCATGCCTTTGACCCAGGCGATGTGGTGATATTAGAGAGCATGCCTTTGACCCGGGAGATGTGGAGTTGTTAGAGAGAATGCCTTTGACTCAGGCGATGGGGTGATGTTAGAGAGCATGCCTTTGACCCTGGATTTGTGGGGATGTTAGAGAGCCTCTATTTGACTCAAGGTGATGTCGTGATGTTAGAGAGCATGTATTTGATCCAGGTGTTGTGGTTATGTTAGAGAGCATGCATTTGAACCAGGCAATGTGGTGATGTTAGAGAGCATGCATTTGAATCGGGTGATGTGGTGATGTTAGAGAGCATGCTTTTGACCCGGGTGATGTGGTGAGTTAGAGAGCATGCATTTGATCCCGGTGATGTGGTGATGTTAGAGAGCATGCATTTGAACCTGGCGATGTGGTGATGTTAGAGAGCGTGCCTTTGACCCGGATGATGTGGTGTTTTAGAGAGCATGCTTTTGACCCAGGTGATGTGGTGATGTTAGAGAGTATGCATTTGACCCAAGCGATGTGGTGACATTAGGGGCATGAATTTGACCCGGGTGATGTGGAAAATGCATTTGACCCACGTGATTTGTTGATTTTAGAAAGAATGCATTAGACCCAGGATATGTGGTGATGTTAGAGAGCATGCATTTGACCCAGGCGATGTGGTGATGTTAGAGAGCTTGCAATTGACCCAGGCGATGTGGTGATGTTAGAGAGCATGCCTTTCATCCGGGCAAGTGGTGATGTTAGAGATCATGCATATGACCCGGGCCATGTGGTTATGTTAGACAGCATGCATTTGACCCAGGTGTTGTGGTGATGTTAGAGAGCATGTCTTTGACCCAGGTGATGTGGTGTTGTTAGAAAGCATGCCTTTGACCCAGGTGATGTCATTATGTTAGAGAGCATGTCTTTGTCCCAGGTGATGTGGTGTTTTTAGGGAGCATGCCTTTGACCCAGGCGATGTGGTGATGTTAGAGAGCATGCCTTTGACCTGGGAGATGTCGAGTTGTTAGAGAGCATGCCTTTGACACAGGCATTGTGGAGATGTTAGAGAGCCTGCTTTTGACCCAGGTGATGTGGTGATGTTAGAGAGCATGCATTTGACCCAGGCAATGTGGTGATGTTAGAGAGTCTGCATTTGACCCAGGTGATGTGGTGATGTTAGAGAGCATGCATTTGACTCAGGCAATGTGGTGATATTAGAGAGCATGCATTTGACCCAGGCAATGTGGTGGTGTTAGAGAGCATGCAATTGACCCGGGTGATGTGGTGATGTTAGAGAGCATGCCTTTGACCCGCGTGATGTGGTGATGTTAGAGAGCAAGTATTTGACCCGGGGGGTGTGCTGATGTTAGAGAGCATGCATTTGACCCAGTTGATGTGGTGATTTTAGAGAGCATGAATATGACCCAGGCGATGTGGTGATGTTTGAGCATGCAATTGACCCAGGCGATGTGGTGTTGTTAGAGAGCATGCATTTGACCCAGGTGGTGTGCTGATGTTAGATAGCATGCATTTGACACAGGCGATGTGGAATCGTTAGAGAGCAAGTCTTTCACCCATGCGATGTTGTGATGTTAGTGAGCATGCATTTGACCCAGGTGATGTGGTGTTGTTAGAGAGCATGCATTTGACCCAGGTGATGTGGTGATGTTACAGAGCATGAATATGACCCAGGCGATGTGCTGATGGTAGAGAGCATGCATTTGACACAGGCAATGTGGTGTTTTTAGAGATCATACATTAGACCCAGGCGATGTGGTGTTGTTAGAGAGCATGATTTTGACCTAGGTGATGTGGTGATGTTAGAGAGCATGCCTAAGACTGAGGTTATGTGGTATTGTTAGAGAGCATGCCTTTGAACCGGGCGAGTGGTGATGTTAGAGAACATGCATTTGATCCGGGCGATGTGGTGATGTTAGAGAGCATGCATTTGACCCAGATGATGTGGTGATGTTAGAGAGTATGCATTTGACCCAGGTGATGTGGTGTTGTTAGAGAGCACGCCTTTGACCCAGGCAATGTTGTGATGTTAGAGAGTATGCCTTTGACCCTGGAGTTGTGGGGATGTTAGAGAGCCTCTATTTGACTCAAGGTGATGTGGTGATGTTAGAGAGCATGTATTTGATCCAGGTGTTGTGGTTATGTTAGAGAGCATGCATTTGAACCAGGCAATGTGGTGATGTTAGAGAGCATGCATTTGAATCGGGTGATGTGGTGATGTTAGAGAGCATGCTTTTGACCCGGGTGATGTGGTGAGTTAGAGAGCATGCATTTGATCCCGGTGATGTGGTGATGTTAGAGAGCATGCATTTGACCCTGGCGATGTGGTGATGTTAGAGAGCGTGCCTTTGACCCGGATGATGTGGTGTTTTAGAGAGCATGCATTTGACCCTTGTGATGTGGTGATGTTAGAGAGCATGCATTTGACCCAGGTGATGTTGTGATGTTCGAGAGCATGCATTTGACACAGGCGATGTGGAGTAATTAGAGAGCATGTCTTTGACCCAGGCGATGTGGTGATGTTAGAGAGCGTGACTTTTACCCGGATGATGTGAGGTTGTTAGAGATCATGCTTGTGACCCAAGTGATGTGGTGATGTTACAGAGCATGCATTTGACCCGGGCAATGTGGTGACATTAGAGAGCATGAATTTGACACGGGTGATGTGGTGATGTTAGAGAACATGCATTTAACCCTGGTGATTTGGTGATGTTAGAGAGCATGCATTTGACCCAGGCGATGTGGTGATGTTAGAGATCATGCAATTGACCCAGGCGATGTGGTGTTTTTAGAGAGCATGCATTTGACCAAGGTGATGTGGTGATGTTAGAGAGCATGCCTTTGACCTGGGCGATGTGTTGATGTTAGCATGCATTTGACGCAGGCGAGTGGTGATGTTAGACAGCATGCCTTTGAACCGGGCGAGTGGTGATGTTAGAGAACATGCATTTGATCCGGGCGATGTGGTGATGTTAGAGAGCATGCATTTGACCCAGATGATGTGGTGATGTTAGAGAGTATGCATTTGACCCAGGTGATGTGGTGTTGTTAGAGAGCATGCCTTTGACCCAGGCAATGTTGTGATGTTAGAGAGCATGCATTTGACACAGGCAATGTGGAGTAATTAGAGAGCATGTCTTTGACCCAGGCGATGTGGTGATGTTAGAGAGCGTGACTTTTACCCGGATGATGTGAGGTTGTTAGAGATCATGCTTGTGACCCAAGTGATGTGGTGATGTTACAGAGCATGCATTTGACCCGGGCAATGTGGTGACATTAGAGAGCATGAATTTGACACGGGTGATGTGGTGATGTTAGAGAACATGCATTTAACCCAGGCGATTTGGTGATGTTAGAGAGCATGCATTTGACCCAGTAGATGTGGAGTTGTTAGAGAGAATGCCTTTGACTCAGGCGATGTGGTGATGTTAGAGAGCATGCCTTTGACCCTGGAGTTGTGGTGATGTTAGAGAGCCTCTATTTGACTCAAGGTGATGTGGTGATGTTAGAGAGCATGTATTTGATCCAGGTGTTGTGGTTATGTTAGAGAGCATGCATTTGATCCCGGTGATGTGGTGATGTTAGAGAGCATGCATTTGACCCTGGCGATGTGGTGATGTTAGAGAGCATGCCTTTGACCCGGATGATGTGGTGTTTTAGAGAGCATGCATTTGACCCAGGTGATGTGGTGATGTTAGAGAGCATGCATTTGACCCAGGTGATGTTGTGATGTTAGAGAGCATGCATTTGACACAGGCAATGTGGAGTAATTAGAGAGCATGTCTTTGACCCAGGCGATGTGGTGATGTTAGAGAGCGTGACTTTTACCCGGATGATGTGAGGTTGTTAGAGATCATGCTTGTGACCCAAGTGATGTGGTGATGTTACAGAGCATGCATTTGACCCGGGCAATGTGGTGACATTAGAGAGCATGAATTTGACACGGGTGATGTGGTGATGTTAGAGAACATGCATTTAACCCAGGTGATTTGGTGATGTTAGAGAGCATGCATTTGACCCAGGCGATGTGGTGATGTTAGAGATCATGCAATTGACCCAGGCGATGTGGTGTTTTTAGAGAGCATGCATTTGACCAAGGTGATGTGGTGATGTTAGAGAGCATGCCTTTGACCTGGGCGATGTGATGATGTTGGAGAGCATGTATTTCACCCAGGTGACGTGGTGTTCTTAGAGATAATACATTAGACCCAGGTTATGTGGTGATGTTAGAGAGCATGCATTTGACCCAGGTGATGTGGTGATGTTTGAGAGCATGCAATTGACCCAGGCGATGTGGTGTTGTTAGAGAGCATGGATTTGACGTAGGTGATGTGGTGATGTTAGAGAGCATGCCTAAGACTGAGGTTATGTGGTATTGTTAGAGAGAATGCCTTTGACCAGGGTGAGTGGTGATGTTAGAGAGCATGCATTTGATCTGGGCGATGTGGTGATGTTAGAGAGCATGCATTTGACCCAGGTGATGCGGTGATGTTAGATAGCATGCATTAACCCAGGCGATGTGGTGTTGTTAGAGAGCATGCCTTTCACCTAGGTGATGTGATTATGTTTGAGAGCATGCTTTTGACCCAGGTGATATGGTGTTGTTAGAGAGCATGCATTTGACACAGGCAATGTGGAGTCAATAGAGAGCATGTCTTTGAACCAGGTTATGTGGTGATGTTAGAGAGCATGCATTTGACCCAGGTGATGTGGTGTTGTTAGAGAGCATACATTTGTCCCGGGTGATGTGGTGATGTTAGAGAGCATGAATTTGACCTAGGTGATGTGGCGATGTTAGAGAGCATGCCTTTGACCCAGCCTATGTGATGATGTTAGAGAGCATGCATTTGACCCAGGCGATGTGGTGTTGTTAGAGAGCATGCTTTTGACCCAAGTGATGTGGTGATGTTAGGGAGCATGCATTTGACCCGGGCAATGTGGTGATATTAGAGAGCATGAATTTGACCCGGGTGATGTTGTGATGTTAGAGAACATGCATTTGACCCAGGTGATTTGGTGATGTTAGAGATCATGCAAATTGACCTAGGCGATGTGGTGATCTTAGAGAGCATGCCTTTGACACAGGTGAGTGGTGATGTTAGAGAGCATGCATTTTATCCGGGCGTTGTGGTGATGTAAGAGAGCATGCAATTGACCCAGGTGATGCGGTGATGTTAGCATGCATTTGACCCATTGATGTGGTGTTGTGAGAGAGCATGCCTTTGACCAAGGCGATGTGGTAATGCTAGAGAGCATGCCTTTGACACAGGCGATGTGGGGATGTTAGAGAGCCTGTATTAGACGCAAGTGATGTGGTGATGTTAGAGAGCATGCATTTGAACAAGGTGATGTTGTTATGTTAGAGAGCATGCATATGACCCGGGCGATGTGGTGATGTTAGACAGCATGCAATTGACCCGGGTAATATGGTGATGTTAGAGAGCATGCATTTGATCCGGGTGATATGGCGATGTTAGAGAGCATGCCTTTGACCCAGGTGATGTTGTAATACTAGAGAGCATGCCTTTGACCTAGCCTATGTGGTGTTGTTGGAGAGCATGCCGTTGACCCAGGCGATGTGATGTTAGAGAGCATGCATTTGACACTGGTTATGTAGTGTTGTTTGAGAGCATGCATTATACCCAGGTTATGTGGTGATGTTAGAGAGCATGCATTTGACCCAGGCTATGTGGTGATGTTAGAGAGCTTGCAATTGACCCAGGCGATGTGGTGTTGTTAGAGAACATGCATTTGACCTGGGCAATGTGTTGATGTTAGCATGCCTTTGATCCAGGCGAGTGGTGATGTTAGAGAGCATGCCTTTGATCCGGATGATGTAGTTTTGTTAGAGAGCATGCATTTGACCCAGGCGATGTGATGATGTTAGAGAGCATGCCTTTGACCCAGGCGATGTGGGGATGTTAGAGAGCATGCATTTGACCAAGGTGATGTGTTTATGTTAGAGAGCATGCATGTGACCTCGGCGATGTGGTGATGTTAGACAGCATGCAATTGACCCGGGTGTTATGGTGATGTTAGAGAGCATGCATTTGACCCGGGTGATATGGTGATGTTAGAGAGCATGCCTTTGACCCAGGCGATGTTGTGATGTTAGAGAGCATGCATTGGACCCAGGTGATATAGTGTTGTTAGAGAGCATGCATTAGACCCAGGTTATGTGGTGTTGTTAGAGAGCATGCATTTGACCCAGGCGATGTGGTGATGTTAGAGGGCATGCCTTTGACCCAGGGTATGTGGTGTTGTTAGAAAGCATGCCTTTGTCCCAGGTGATGTGGTGATGTTAGAGAGCATGCCTAAGACTGAGGTTATGTGGTGTTGTTACAGAGATTGCCTTTGACACGGCGAGTGGTGATGTTAGAGAGCATGCATTTGTTTCAGGCGATGTGGTGATGTTAGAGAGCATCCATTTGACCCAGGTGATGTGGTGATTTTAAAGAGCATGCCTTTGATCCAGGTGATGTGGTGTTGTTAGAAAGCATGCCTTTGACCCAGGTTATGTGATTATGTTAGAGAACATGCCTTTGACCCAGGTGATGTGGTGTTGTTAGAGAGCATGCCTTTGACCCAGGCGATGTGGTGATGTTAATGATCATGCAATTGACCCAGGCGATGTGGTGTTTTTAGAGAGCATGCATTTGACCAAGGTGATGTGGTGATGTTAGAGAGCATGCCTTTGACCTGGGCGATGTGATGATGTTGGAGAGCATGCATTTCACCCAGGTGATGTGGTGTTGTTAGAGATAATACATTAGACCCAGGTTATGTGGTGATGTTAGAGAGCATGCAATTGACCCAGGCGATGTGGTGATGTTTGAGAGCATGCAATTGACCCAGGCGATGTGGTGTTGTTAGAGAGCATGGATTTGACGTAGGTGATGTGGTGATGTTAGAGAGCATGCCTAAGACTGAGGTTATGTGGTATTGTTAGAGAGAATGCCTTTGACCAGGGTGAGTGGTGATGTTAGAGAGCATGCATTTGATCCGGGCGATGTGGTGATGTTAGAGAGCATGCATTTGACCCAGGTGATGCGGTGATGTTAGATAGCATGCATTAACCCAGGCGATGTGGTGTTGTTAGAGAGCATGCCTTTCACCTAGGTGATGTGATTATGTTTGAGAGCATGCTTTTGACCCAGGTGATATGGTGTTGTTAGAGAGCATGCATTTGACACAGGCAATGTGGAGTCAATAGAGAGCATGTCTTTTAACCAGGTTATGTGGTGATGTTAGAGAGCATGCATTTGACCCAGGTGATGTGGTGTTGTTAGAGAGCATACATTTGTCCCGGGTGATGTGGTGATGTTAGAGAGCATGAATTTGACCTAGGTGATGTGGCGATGTTAGAGAGCATGCCTTTGACCCAGCCTATGTGATGATGTTAGAGAGCATGCATTTGATCCAGGCGATGTGGTGTTGTTAGAGAGCATGCTTTTGACCCAAGTGATGTGGTGATGTTAGGGAGCATGCATTTGACCCGGGCAATGTGGTGATATTAGAGAGCATGAATTTGACCCGGGTGATGTTGTGATGTTAGAGAACATGCATTTGACCCAGGTGATTTGGTGATGTTAGAGATCATGCAAATTGACCTAGGCGATGTGGTGATCTTAGAGAGCATGCCTTTGACCCAGGTGAGTGGTGATGTTAGAGAGCATGCATTTTATCCGGGCGTTGTGGTGATGTAAGAGAGCATGCAATTGACCCAGGTGTTGCGGTGATGTTAGAGAGCATGCATTTGACCCAGGTGATGTGGTGTTGTTAGAGAGCATGCCTTTGACCAAGGCGATGTGGTAATGCTAGAGAGCATGCCTTTGACCCAGGCGATGTGGGGATGTTAGAGAGCCTGTATTAGACGCAAGTGATGTGGTGATGTTAGAGAGCATGCATTTGAACAAGGTGATGTTGTTATGTTAGAGAGCATGCATATGACCCGGGTGATGTGGTGATGTTAGACAGCATGCAATTGACCCGGGTAATATGGTGATGTTAGAGAGCATGCATTTGATCCGGGTGATATGGTGATGTTAGAGAGCATGCCTTTGACCCTGGTGATGTTGTAATATTAGAGAGCATGCCTTTGACCTAGCCTATGTGGTTTTGTTGGAGAGCATGCCGTTGACCCAGGCGATGTGATGTTAGAGAGCATGCATTTGACCCTGGTTATGTAGTGTTGTTTGAGAGCATGCATTATACCCAGGTTATGTGGTGATGTTAGAGAGCATGCATTTGACCCAGGCTATGTGGTGATGTTAGAGAGCTTGCAATTGACCCAGGCGATGTGGTGTTGTTAGAGAACATGCATTTGACCTGGGTGATGTGGTGATGTTAGAGACCATGCCTAAGACTCAGGTTATGTGGTATTGTTAGAGAGCATGCCTTTGACCTGGGCAATGTGTTGATGTTAGCATGCCTTTGACCCAGGCGAGTGGTGATGTTAGAGAGCATGCCTTTGATCCGGGCGTTGTGGTGATGTTAGAGAGCATGCATTTGACCCAGGTGATGTGGTGTTGTTAGAGAGCATGCCTTTGACCCAGACGATGTGATGATGTTAGAGAGCATGCCTTTGACCCAGGCGATGTGGGGATGTTAGAGAGCATGCATTTGACCAAGGTGATGTGTTTATGTTAGAGAGCATGCATGTGACCTCGGTGATGTGGTGATGTTAGACAGCATGCAATTGACCCGGGTGTTATGGTGATGTTAGAGAGCATGCATTTGACCCGGGTGATATGGTGATGTTAGAGAGCATGCCTTTGACCCAGGCAATGTTGTGATGTTAGAGAGCATGCATTGGACCCAGGTGATATAGTGTTGTTAGAGAGCATGCATTAGACCCAGGTTATGTGGTGTTGTTAGAGAGCATGCATTTGACCCAGGCGATGTGGTGATGTTAGAGAGTATGCCTTTGACCCAGGGTATGTGGTGTTGTTAGAAAGCATGCCTTTGTCCCAGGTGATGTGGTGATGTTAGAGAGCATGCCTAAGACTGAGGTTATGTGGTGTTGTTACAGAGATTGCCTTTGACACGGGCGAGTGGTGATGTTAGAGAGCATGCATTTGTTTCGGGCGATGTGGTGATGTTAGAGAGCATCCATTTGACCCAGGTGATGTGGTGATTTAAAGAGCATGCCTTTGATCCAGGTGATGTGGTGTTGTTAGAAAGCATGCCTTTGACCCAGGTGATGTGATTATGTTAGAGAACATGCCTTTGACCCATGTGATGTGGTGTTGTCAGAGAGCATGCCTTTGACCCAGGCGATGTGGTGATGTTAGAGAGCATGCCTTTGACCTGGGAGATGTGAAGTTGTTAGAGAGCATGCCTTTGACTCAGGCAATGTGGTGAAGTTAGAGAGCATGCCTTTGACCCAGGCGATGTGGTGTTGTTAGAGAGCATGACTTTGAACCAGGCGATGTGGGGATGTTAGAGAGACTGCATTTGACCCAGGTGATGTGGTGTTGTTAGAGAGCATGTCTTTGACCCAGGCAATGTGGAGATGTTAGAGAGCATGCATTGGACCCAGGTGATATAGTGTTGTTAGAGAGCATTCATTAGACCCAGGTTATGTGGTGTTGTTAGAGAGCCTGCATTTGACCCAGGTGATGTGGTGATGTTAGAGAGCAGGCGTTTGACCCGGATGATGTGGTTTTGTTAGAGAGAATGCATTTTACCCGGTGTTTTGGTAATGTTAGAGAGCATGCATTTGACCAAGTTGATGTGGTTATTTCATAGAGCATGCATTTGACGTGGGCGATGTGTTGACGTTAGAGAGCATGCTTTTGACCCAGGTGGTGTGCTGATGTTAGAGAGCATGCATTTGACACAGGCGATGTGGAGTCGTTAGAGAGCATGTCTTTGACCCAGGTGATGTGGTGATGTTAGAAGCATGCATTTGACCCAGGTGATGTGGTATTGTTAGAGAGCATGCATTTGACCGAGGTGATGTGGTGATGTTGGAAAGCATGCATTTGACCCAGGCGATGTGGTGACATTAGAGAGCATGAATTTGACCGGGGTGATGTTGTGATGTTAGATAACATGCATTTGACCCAGGTGATATGGTGTTGTTAGAGAGCATGCATTTGACCCAGGTGATGTCGTGTTGTTAGAGAGCATGCCTTTGATCTGGATGATGTGGTGATGTTAGAGAGCATGCAATTGACCCGGGTGATATGGAGATGTTAGAGAGCATGAATTTATTCCGGGTGACATGGTGATGTTAGAGAGCTTGACTTTGACCCAGGTTATATTGTAATTTTAGAGAGCATGCCTTTGACCCAGCCGATGTGGTGTTTTTGGAGAGCATGCATTTGACCCAGGCGATGTTGTGATGTTAGAGAGCATGCCTTTGACCCAGGTTATGTGGTGATGTTAGAGAGCATGAATTTGACCCAGGCGATGTGGTGATGTTAGAGAGCTTGCAATTGACCCAGGCGATGTGGTGTTGTTAGAGAGCATGCATTTGACCTAGGTGATGTGGTGATGTTAGAGAGCATGCATTTGACTTCGGTGATGTGGTGATGTTAGAGAGCATGCCTAAGACTGAGGTTATGTGGTGTTGTTAGAGAGCACGCCTTTGACCCGGGCGAGTGCTGATGTTAGAGAGCATGCATTTGATTCGGGCTATGTGGTGATGTTAGAGAGCATGCAATTGACCCAGGCGATGTGGTGTTGTTAGAGAGCATGATTTTTCCTAGGTGATGTGGTTATGTTAGAGAGCATGCCTAAGACTGAGGTTATATGGCATTGTTAAAGAGCATGCCTTTGACAAGGGCGAGTGGTGATGTTAGAGAGCATGCATTTGATCCAGGCGATATTGTGATGTTAGAGAGCATGCATTTGACCCAGGTGATGCGGTGATGTTAGAGAGCATGCTTTTGACCCAGGTGATGTGGTGATGTTAGAGAGCATGCCTTTTACCCAGGCCATGTTGTGATGTTAGAGAGCATGCATTTGACACAGGCAATGTGTTGTTGTTAGAGAGCATGCATTTGACCCAGGCGATGTGGTGATGTTAGAGATCATGCAATTGACCCAGGATTGTGGTGATGTTAGAGAGTATGCATTTGACCAAGGTGATGTGGTGATGATAGAGAGCATGCCTTTGACCTGGGCGATTTGGTGATGTTAGCATGCCTTTGACCCAGGCGAGTGGTGATGTTAGAGAGCATGCTTTTGTTCCGGGCGTTGTGGTGATGTTAGAGAGCATGCATTTGACCCATGTGATGCGGTGATCTTAGAGAGCATGCATTTGACCAAGGTTTGTGGTGTTGTTAGAGAGCATGCCTTTGACCCAGGTGATGTCATGATGTTAGAGAGCATGCATTTGACCCAGGCTATGTGGTGATGTTAGAGCGCATGCATTTTACCCGAGTGATGTTGTAATGTTAGAGAGCATGCATTTGACCCGGATGATGTGGTGTTGTTAGAGAGCATGCTTTTGACCCAGGTGATGTGGTGTTGTTAGAGAGGATGCATTTTACCCAGGTGATGTCGTGATGGTAGAGAGCATGCCTTTGACCTGGATGATGTGGTGATGTTAGAGAGCATGCATATGACCCGGGCAATGTGGTGATGTTAGACAGCATGCAATTGACCCGGGTGATATGGTGATGTTAGAGAGCATGCATTTCACCCGGGTGATATGGTGATGTTAGAGAGCATGCCTTTGACCCAGGTGATGTTGTAATGTTAGAGAGCATGCCTTTGACCCTTCCGATGTGGTGTTGTTGGAGAGCATGCATTTGACCCGGGCGATGTGGTGACCTTAGAGGGCGTGAATTTGACCCGGGTGATGTGGTGATGTTAGATAACATGCATTTTACCCAGGTGATTTAGAGAGACTGCATTTGACCCAGGTGATGTGGTGTTGTTCGAGAGCATGCCTTTGACCCAGGTTATGTGATTATGTTAGAGAGCATGCCTTTGACCCAGGTGATGTGGTGTTGTTAGAGAGCATGCCTTTGACCCAGGCGATGTGTTGATGTTAGAGAGCATGCCTTCGACCCGGGAGATGTGGAGTTGTTAGAGAGCATGCATTTGACCCAGGTGATGTGGTGATGTTAGAGAGCATGCATTTGATCCTTGTGATGTGGTGATGTTAATTAGCATGCATTTGACCCAGGTAATGTGGTGATGTTAGAGAGCATGTATTTGACCTGAGTGATGTGGTGATGTTAGAGAGCATACATTTGAACTGGATGATGTGGTGTTGCTAGAGAGCATGCATTTTACTCAGGTGATGTGGTGTTGTTAGAGAACATGCATTTGACCCAGGTGATGTCGTGATTATAGAGAGCATGCCTTTGACCTGGATGATGTGGTGATGTTAGAGAGCATGCATTTGACCCGGGTGATGTGGTGATGTTAGAGAGCATGCATTTGACCCAGGTGATGTGGTTATGTTAGAGAGCATGCATTTGACCCGGGCGATGTGGTGATGTTAGAGAGCATGCATTTGACCCGTGTGATATGGTGATGTTAGAGAGCATGCCTTTGACCCAGGTGATGTGATAATGTTAGAGAGCATGCCATTGACCCAGCCGATGTGGTGTGGTTGGACAGCATGCATTTGACCCATGAGGTGTTGTGATGTTAGAGAGCATGCATTTGACACAGGCTATGTGGTGATGTTAGAGAGCATGCCTTTGACCGAGGTGATGTGGTGTTGTTAGTGAGCATGCCTTTGACCCAGTTGATGTGTTGATGTTAGAAGCATGCATTTTACACAGGTGTTGTTGTTATGTTAGAGAGCATGCATTTGACACAGGCAATGTGGAGTTGTTAGAGAGCATGCCTTTGACCCAGGTGATGTTGTAATACTAGAGAGCATGCCTTTGACCTAGCCTATGTGGTGTTGTTGGAGAGCATGCCGTTGACCCAGGCGATGTGATGTTAGAGAGCATGCATTTGACACTGGTTATGTAGTGTTGTTTGAGAGCATGCATTATACCCAGGTTATGTGGTGATGTTAGAGAGCATGCATTTGACCCAGGCTATGTGGTGATGTTAGAGAGCTTGCAATTGACCCAGGCGATGTGGTGTTGTTAGAGAACATGCATTTGACTTGGGCAATGTGTTGATGTTAGCATGCCTTTGACCCAGGCGAGTGGTGATGTTAGAGAGCATGCCTTTGATCCGGGCGTTGTGGTGATGTTAGAGAGCATGCATTTGACCCAGGTGATGTGGTGTTGTTAGAGAGCATGCCTTTGACCCAGGCGATGTGATGATGTTAGAGAGCATGCCTTTGACCCAGGCGATGTGGGGATGTTAGAGAGCATGCATTTGACCAAGGTGATGTGTTTATGTTAGAGAGCATGCATGTGACCTCGGCGATGTGGTGATGTTAGACAGCATGCAATTGACCCGGGTGTTATGGTGATGTTAGAGAGCATGCATTTGACCCGGGTGATATGGTGATGTTAGAGAGCATGCCTTTGACCCAGGCGATGTTGTGATGTTAGAGAGCATGCATTGGACCCAGGTGATATAGTGTTGTTAGAGAGCATGCATTAGACCCAGGTTATGTGGTGTTGTTAGAGAGCATGCATTTGACCCAGGCGATGTGGTGATGTTAGAGAGCATGCCTTTGACCCAGGGTATGTGGTGTTGTTAGAAAGCATGCCTTTGTCCCAGGTGATGTGGTGATGTTAGAGAGCATGCCTAAGACTGAGGTTATGTGGTGTTGTTACAGAGATTGCCTTTGACACGGCGAGTGGTGATGTTAGAGATCATGCAATTGACCCAGGCGATGTGGTGTTTTTAGAGAGCATGCATTTGACCCAGGTGATGTGGTGATTTTAAAGAGCATGCCTTTGATCCAGGTGATGTGGTGTTGTTAGAAAGCATGCCTTTGACCCAGGTGATGTGATTATGTTAGAGAACATGCCTTTGACCCAGGTGATGTGGTGTTGTTAGAGAGCATGCCTTTGACCCAGGCGATGTGGTGATGTTAGAGATCATGCAATTGACCCAGGCGATGTGGTGTTTTTAGAGAGCATGCATTTGACCAAGGTGATGTGGTGATGTTAGAGAGCATGCCTTTGACCTGGGCGATGTGATGATGTTGGAGAGCATGCATTTCACCCAGGTGATGTGGTGTTGTTAGAGATAATACATTAGACCCAGGTTATGTGGTGATGTTAGAGAGCATGCAATTGACCCAGGCGATGTGGTGATGTTTGAGAGCATGCAATTGACCCAGGCGATGTGGTGTTGTTAGAGAGCATGGATTTGACGTAGGTGATGTGGTGATGTTAGAGAGCATGCCTAAGACTGAGGTTATGTGGTATTGTTAGAGAGAATGCCTTTGACCAGGGTGAGTGGTGATGTTAGAGAGCATGCATTTGATCTGGGCGATGTGGTGATGTTAGAGAGCATGCATTTGACCCAGGTGATGCGGTGATGTTAGATAGCATGCATTAACCCAGGCGATGTGGTGTTGTTAGAGAGCATGCCTTTCACCTAGGTGATGTGATTATCTTTGAGAGCATGCTTTTGACCCAGGTGATATGGTGTTGTTAGAGAGCATGCATTTGACCGAGGTGATGTGGTGATGTTGGAAAGCATGCATTTGACCCAGGCGATGTGGTGACATTAGAGAGCATGAATTTGACCGGGGTGATGTTGTGATGTTAGATAACATGCATTTGACCCAGGTGATATGGTGTTGTTAGAGAGCATGCATTTGACCCAGGTGATGTCGTGTTGTTAGAGAGCATGCCTTTGATCTGGATGATGTGGTGATGTTAGAGAGCATGCAATTGACCCGGGTGATATGGAGATGTTAGAGAGCATGAATTTATTCCGGGTGACATGGTGATGTTAGAGAGCTTGACTTTGACCCAGGTTATATTGTAATTTTAGAGAGCATGCCTTTGACCCAGCCGATGTGGTGTTTTTGGAGAGCATGCATTTGACCCAGGCGATGTTGTGATGTTAGAGAGCATGCCTTTGACCCAGGTTATGTGGTGATGTTAGAGAGCATGAATTTGACCCAGGCGATGTGGTGATGTTAGAGAGCTTGCAATTGACCCAGGCGATGTGGTGTTGTTAGAGAGCATGCATTTGACCTAGGTGATGTGGTGATGTTAGAGAGCATGCATTTGACTTCGGTGATGTGGTGATGTTAGAGAGCATGCCTAAGACTGAGGTTATGTGGTGTTGTTAGAGAGCACGCCTTTGACCCGGGCGAGTGCTGATGTTAGAGAGCATGCATTTGATTCGGGCTATGTGGTGATGTTAGAGAGCATGCAATTGACCCAGGCGATGTGGTGTTGTTAGAGAGCATGATTTTTCCTAGGTGATGTGGTTATGTTAGAGAGCATGCCTAAGACTGAGGTTATATGGCATTGTTAAAGAGCATGCCTTTGACAAGGGCGAGTGGTGATGTTAGAGAGCATGCATTTGATCCAGGCGATATTGTGATGTTAGAGAGCATGCATTTGACCCAGGTGATGCGGTGATGTTAGAGAGCATGCTTTTGACCCAGGTGATGTGGTGATGTTAGAGAGCATGCCTTTTACCCAGGCCATGTTGTGATGTTAGAGAGCATGCATTTAGACACAGGCAATGTGTTGTTGTTAGAGAGCATGCATTTGACCCAGGCGATGTGGTGATTTTAAAGAGCATGCCTTTGATCCAGGTGATGTGGTGTTGTTAGAAAGCATGCCTTTGACCCAGGTGATGTGATTATGTTAGAGAACATGCCTTTGACCCAGGTGATGTGGTGTTGTTAGAGAGCATGCCTTTGACCCAGGCGATGTGGTGATGTTAGAGATCATGCAATTGACCCAGGCGATGTGGTGTTTTTAGAGAGCATGCATTTGACCAAGGTGATGTGGTGATGTTAGAGAGCATGCCTTTGACCTGGGCGATGTGATGATGTTGGAGAGCATGCATTTCACCCAGGTGATGTGGTGTTGTTAGAGATAATACATTAGACCCAGGTTATGTGGTGATGTTAGAGAGCATGCAATTGACCCAGGCGATGTGGTGATGTTTGAGAGCATGCAATTGACCCAGGCGATGTGGTGTTGTTAGAGAGCATGGATTTGACGTAGGTGATGTGGTGATGTTAGAGAGCATGCCTAAGACTGAGGTTATGTGGTATTGTTAGAGAGAATGCCTTTGACCAGGGTGAGTGGTGATGTTAGAGAGCATGCATTTGATCTGGGCGATGTGGTGATGTTAGAGAGCATGCATTTGACCCAGGTGATGCGGTGATGTTAGATAGCATGCATTAACCCAGGCGATGTGGTGTTGTTAGAGAGCATGCCTTTCACCTAGGTGATGTGATTATGTTTGAGAGCATGCTTTTGACCCAGGTGATATGGTGTTGTTAGAGAGCATGCATTTGACCGAGGTGATGTGGTGATGTTGGAAAGCATGCATTTGACCCAGGCGATGTGGTGACATTAGAGAGCATGAATTTGACCGGGGTGATGTTGTGATGTTAGATAACATGCATTTGACCCAGGTGATATGGTGTTGTTAGAGAGCATGCATTTGACCCAGGTGATGTCGTGTTGTTAGAGAGCATGCCTTTGATCTGGATGATGTGGTGATGTTAGAGAGCATGCAATTGACCCGGGTGATATGGAGATGTTAGAGAGCATGAATTTATTCCGGGTGACATGGTGATGTTAGAGAGCTTGACTTTGACCCAGGTTATATTGTAATTTTAGAGAGCATGCCTTTGACCCAGCCGATGTGGTGTTTTTGGAGAGCATGCATTTGACCCAGGCGATGTTGTGATGTTAGAGAGCATGCCTTTGACCCAGGTTATGTGGTGATGTTAGAGAGCATGAATTTGACCCAGGCGATGTGGTGATGTTAGAGAGCTTGCAATTGACCCAGGCGATGTGGTGTTGTTAGAGAGCATGCATTTGACCTAGGTGATGTGGTGATGTTAGAGAGCATGCATTTGACTTCGGTGATGTGGTGATGTTAGAGAGCATGCCTAAGACTGAGGTTATGTGGTGTTGTTAGAGAGCACGCCTTTGACCCGGGCGAGTGCTGATGTTAGAGAGCATGCATTTGATTCGGGCTATGTGGTGATGTTAGAGAGCATGCAATTGACCCAGGCGATGTGGTGTTGTTAGAGAGCATGATTTTTCCTAGGTGATGTGGTTATGTTAGAGAGCATGCCTAAGACTGAGGTTATATGGCATTGTTAAAGAGCATGCCTTTGACAAGGGCGAGTGGTGATGTTAGAGAGCATGCATTTGATCCAGGCGATATTGTGATGTTAGAGAGCATGCATTTGACCCAGGTGATGCGGTGATGTTAGAGAGCATGCTTTTGACCCAGGTGATGTGGTGATGTTAGAGAGCATGCCTTTTACCCAGGCCATGTTGTGATGTTAGAGAGCATGCATTTAGACACAGGCAATGTGTTGTTGTTAGAGAGCATGCATTTGACCCAGGCGATGTGGTGATGTTAGAGATCATGCAATTGACCCAGGATTGTGGTGATGTTAGAGAGTATGCATTTGACCAAGGTGATGTGGTGATGATAGAGAGCATGCCTTTGACCTGGGCGATTTGGTGATGTTAGCATGCCTTTGACCCAGGCGAGTGGTGATGTTAGAGAGCATGCTTTTGTTCCGGGCGTTGTGGTGATGTTAGAGAGCATGCATTTGACCCATGTGATGCGGTGATCTTAGAGAGCATGCATTTGACCAAGGTTTGTGGTGTTGTTAGAGAGCATGCCTTTGACCCAGGTGATGTCATGATGTTAGAGAGCATGCATTTGACCCAGGCTATGTGGTGATGTTAGAGCGCATGCATTTTACCCGAGTGATGTTGTGATGTTAGAGAGCATGCATTTGACCCGGATGATGTGGTGTTGTTAGAGAGCATGCTTTTGACCCAGGTGATGTGGTGTTGTTAGAGAGGATGCATTTTACCCAGGTGATGTCGTGATGGTAGAGAGCATGCCTTTGACCTGGATGATGTGGTGATGTTAGAGAGCATGCATATGACCCGGGCAATGTGGTGATGTTAGACAGCATGCAATTGACCCGGGTGATATGGTGATGTTAGAGAGCATGCATTTCACCCGGGTGATATGGTGATGTTAGAGAGCATGCCTTTGACCCAGGTGATGTTGTAATGTTAGAGAGCATGCCTTTGACCCTTCCGATGTGGTGTTGTTGGAGAGCATGCATTTGACCCGGGCGATGTGGTGACCTTGGAGGGCGTGAATTTGACCCGGGTGATGTGGTGATGTTAGATAACATGCATTTTACCCAGGTGATTTAGAGAGACTGCATTTGACCCAGGTGATGTGGTGTTGTTCGAGAGCATGCCTTTGACCCAGGTTATGTGATTATGTTAGAGAGCATGCCTTTGACCCAGGTGATGTGGTGTTGTTAGAGAGCATGCCTTTGACCCAGGCGATGTGTTGATGTTAGAGAGCATGCCTTCGACCCGGGAGATGTGGAGTTGTTAGAGAGCATGCATTTGACCCAGGTGATGTGGTGATGTTAGAGAGCATGCATTTGATCCTTGTGATGTGGTGATGTTAAATAGCATGCATTTGACCCAGGTAATGTGGTGATGTTAGAGAGCATGTATTTGACCTGAGTGATGTGGTGATGTTAGAGAGCATACATTTGAACTGGATGATGTGGTGTTGCTAGAGAGCATGCATTTTACTCAGGTGATGTGGTGTTGTTAGAGAACATGCATTTGACCCAGGTGATGTCGTGATTATAGAGAGCATGCCTTTGACCTGGATGATGTGGTGATGTTAGAGAGCATGCATTTGACCCGGGTGATGTGGTGATGTTAGAGAGCATGCATTTGACCCAGGTGATGTGGTTATGTTAGAGAGCATGCATTTGACCCGGGCGATGTGGTGATGTTAGAGAGCATGCATTTGACCCGTGTGATATGGTGATGTTAGAGAGCATGCCTTTGACCCAGGTGATGTGATAATGTTAGAGAGCATGCCATTGACCCAGCCGATGTGGTGTGGTTGGACAGCATGCATTTGACCCATGAGGTGTTGTGATGTTAGAGAGCATGCATTTGACACAGGCTATGTGGTGATGTTAGAGAGCATGCCTTTGACCGAGGTGATGTGGTGTTGTTAGTGAGCATGCCTTTGACCCAGTTGATGTGTTGATGTTAGAAGCATGCATTTTACACAGGTGTTGTGGTTATGTTAGAGAGCATGCATTTGACACAGGCAATGTGGAGTTGTTAGAGAGCATGCCTTTGACCCAGGTGATGTTGTAATACTAGAGAGCATGCCTTTGACCTAGCCTATGTGGTGTTGTTGGAGAGCATGCCGTTGACCCAGGCGATGTGATGTTAGAGAGCATGCATTTGACACTGGTTATGTAGTGTTGTTTGAGAGCATGCATTATACCCAGGTTATGTGGTGATGTTAGAGAGCATGCATTTGACCCAGGCTATGTGGTGATGTTAGAGAGCTTGCAATTGACCCAGGCGATGTGGTGTTGTTAGAGAACATGCATTTGACCTGGGCAATGTGTTGATGTTAGCATGCCTTTGACCCAGGCGAGTGGTGATGTTAGAGAGCATGCCTTTGATCCGGGCGTTGTGGTGATGTTAGAGAGCATGCATTTGACCCAGGTGATGTGGTGTTGTTAGAGAGCATGCCTTTGACCCAGGCGATGTGATGATGTTAGAGAGCATGCCTTTGACCCAGGCGATGTGGGGATGTTAGAGAGCATGCATTTGACCAAGGTGATGTGTTTATGTTAGAGAGCATGCATGTGACCTCGGCGATGTGGTGATGTTAGACAGCATGCAATTGACCCGGGTGTTATGGTGATGTTAGAGAGCATGCATTTGACCCGGGTGATATGGTGATGTTAGAGAGCATGCCTTTGACCCAGGCGATGTTGTGATGTTAGAGAGCATGCATTGGACCCAGGTGATATAGTGTTGTTAGAGAGCATGCATTAGACCCAGGTTATGTGGTGTTGTTAGAGAGCATGCATTTGACCCAGGCGATGTGGTGATGTTAGAGAGCATGCCTTTGACCCAGGGTATGTGGTGTTGTTAGAAAGCATGCCTTTGTCCCAGGTGATGTGGTGATGTTAGAGAGCATGCCTAAGACTGAGGTTATGTGGTGTTGTTACAGAGATTGCCTTTGACACGGCGAGTGGTGATGTTAGAGATCATGCAATTGACCCAGGCGATGTGGTGTTTTTAGAGAGCATGCATTTGACCCAGGTGATGTGGTGATTTTAAAGAGCATGCCTTTGATCCAGGTGATGTGGTGTTGTTAGAAAGCATGCCTTTGACCCAGGTGATGTGATTATGTTAGAGAACATGCCTTTGACCCAGGTGATGTGGTGTTGTTAGAGAGCATGCCTTTGACCCAGGCGATGTGGTGATGTTAGAGATCATGCAATTGACCCAGGCGATGTGGTGTTTTTAGAGAGCATACATTTGACCAAGGTGATGTGGTGATGTTAGAGAGCATGCCTTTGACCTGGGCGATGTGATGATGTTGGAGAGCATGCATTTCACCCAGGTGATGTGGTGTTGTTAGAGATAATACATTAGACCCAGGTTATGTGGTGATGTTAGAGAGCATGCAATTGACCCAGGCGATGTGGTGATGTTTGAGAGCATGCAATTGACCCAGGCGATGTGGTGTTGTTAGAGAGCATGGATTTGACGTAGGTGATGTGGTGATGTTAGAGAGCATGCCTAAGACTGAGGTTATGTGGTATTGTTAGAGAGAATGCCTTTGACCAGGGTGAGTGGTGATGTTAGAGAGCATGCATTTGATCTGGGCGATGTGGTGATGTTAGAGAGCATGCATTTGACCCAGGTGATGCGGTGATGTTAGATAGCATGCATTAACCCAGGCGATGTGGTGTTGTTAGAGAGCATGCCTTTCACCTAGGTGATGTGATTATGTTTGAGAGCATGCTTTTGACCCAGGTGATATGGTGTTGTTAGAGAGCATGCATTTGACCGAGGTGATGTGGTGATGTTGGAAAGCATGCATTTGACCCAGGCGATGTGGTGACATTAGAGAGCATGAATTTGACCGGGGTGATGTTGTGATGTTAGATAACATGCATTTGACCCAGGTGATATGGTGTTGTTAGAGAGCATGCATTTGACCCAGGTGATGTCGTGTTGTTAGAGAGCATGCCTTTGATCTGGATGATGTGGTGATGTTAGAGAGCATGCAATTGACCCGGGTGATATGGAGATGTTAGAGAGCATGAATTTATTCCGGGTGACATGGTGATGTTAGAGAGCTTGACTTTGACCCAGGTTATATTGTAATTTTAGAGAGCATGCCTTTGACCCAGCCGATGTGGTGTTTTTGGAGAGCATGCATTTGACCCAGGCGATGTTGTGATGTTAGAGAGCATGCCTTTGACCCAGGTTATGTGGTGATGTTAGAGAGCATGAATTTGACCCAGGCGATGTGGTGATGTTAGAGAGCTTGCAATTGACCCAGGCGATGTGGTGTTGTTAGAGAGCATGCATTTGACCTAGGTGATGTGGTGATGTTAGAGAGCATGCATTTGACTTCGGTGATGTGGTGATGTTAGAGAGCATGCCTAAGACTGAGGTTATGTGGTGTTGTTAGAGAGCACGCCTTTGACCCGGGCGAGTGCTGATGTTAGAGAGCATGCATTTGATTCGGGCTATGTGGTGATGTTAGAGAGCATGCAATTGACCCAGGCGATGTGGTGTTGTTAGAAAGCATGATTTTTCCTAGGTGATGTGGTTATGTTAGAGAGCATGCCTAAGACTGAGGTTATATGGCATTGTTAAAGAGCATGCCTTTGACAAGGGCGAGTGGTGATGTTAGAGAGCATGCATTTGATCCAGGCGATATTGTGATGTTAGAGAGCATGCATTTGACCCAGGTGATGCGGTGATGTTAGAGAGCATGCTTTTGACCCAGGTGATGTGGTGATGTTAGAGAGCATGCCTTTTACCCAGGCCATGTTGTGATGTTATAGAGCATGCATTTGACACAGGCAATGTGTTGTTGTTAGAGAGCATGCATTTGACCCAGGCGATGTGGTGATGTTAGAGATCATGCAAGTGACCCAGGATTGTGGTGATGTTAGAGAGTATGCATTTGACCAAGGTGATGTGGTGATGATAGAGAGCATGCCTTTGACCTGGGCGATTTGGTGATGTTAGCATGCCTTTGACCCAGGCGAGTGGTGATGTTAGAGAGCATGCTTTTGTTCCGGGCGTTGTGGTGATGTTAGAGAGCATGCATTTGACCCATGTGATGCGGTGATCTTAGAGAGCATGCATTTGACCAAGGTTTGTGGTGTTGTTAGAGAGCATGCCTTTGACCCAGGTGATGTCATGATGTTAGAGAGCATGCATTTGACCCAGGCTATGTGGTGATGTTAGAGCGCATGCATTTTACCCGAGTGATGTTGTGATGTTAGAGAGCATGCATTTGACCCGGATGATGTGGTGTTGTTAGAGAGCATGCTTTTGACCCAGGTGATGTGGTGTTGTTAGAGAGGATGCATTTTACCCAGGTGATGTCGTGATGGTAGAGAGCATGCCTTTGACCTGGATGATGTGGTGATGTTAGAGAGCATGCATATGACCCGGGCAATGTGGTGATGTTAGACAGCATGCAATTGACCCGGGTGATATGGTGATGTTAGAGAGCATGCATTTCACCCGGGTGATATGGTGATGTTAGAGAGCATGCCTTTGACCCAGGTGATGTTGTAATGTTAGAGAGCATGCCTTTGACCCTTCCGATGTGGTGTTGTTGGAGAGCATGCATTTGACCCGGGCGATGTGGTGACCTTAGAGGGCGTGAATTTGACCCTGGTGATGTGGTGATGTTAGATAACATGCATTTTACCCAGGTGATTTAGAGAGACTGCATTTGACCCAGGTGATGTGGTGTTGTTCGAGAGCATGCCTTTGACCCAGGTTATGTGATTATGTTAGAGAGCATGCCTTTGACCCAGGTGATGTGGTGTTGTTAGAGAGCATGCCTTTGACCCAGGCGATGTGTTGATGTTAGAGAGCATGCCTTCGACCCGGGAGATGTGGAGTTGTTAGAGAGCATGCATTTGACCCAGGTGATGTGGTGATGTTAGAGAGCATGCATTTGATCCTTGTGATGTGGTGATGTTAAATAGCATGCATTTGACCCAGGTAATGTGGTGATGTTAGAGAGCATGTATTTGACCTGAGTGATGTGGTGATGTTAGAGAGCATACATTTGAACTGGATGATGTGGTGTTGCTAGAGAGCATGCATTTTACTCAGGTGATGTGGTGTTGTTAGAGAACATGCATTTGACCCAGGTGATGTCGTGATTATAGAGAGCATGCCTTTGACCTGGATGATGTGGTGATGTTAGAGAGCATGCATTTGACCCGGGTGATGTGGTGATGTTAGAGAGCATGCATTTGACCCAGGTGATGTGGTTATGTTAGAGAGCATGCATTTGACCCGGGCGATGTGGTGATGTTAGAGAGCATGCATTTGACCCGTGTGATATGGTGATGTTAGAGAGCATGCCTTTGACCCAGGTGATGTGATAATGTTAGAGAGCATGCCATTGACCCAGCCGATGTGGTGTGGTTGGACAGCATGCATTTGACCCATGAGGTGTTGTGATGTTAGAGAGCATGCATTTGACACAGGCTATGTGGTGATGTTAGAGAGCATGCCTTTGACCGAGGTGATGTGGTGTTGTTAGAGAGCATGCCTTTGACCCAGGCGATGTGATGATGTTAGAGAGCATGCCTTTGACCCAGGCGATGTGGGGATGTTAGAGAGCATGCATTTGACCAAGGTGATGTGTTTATGTTAGAGAGCATGCATGTGACCTCGGCGATGTGGTGATGTTAGACAGCATGCAATTGACCCGGGTGTTATGGTGATGTTAGAGAGCATGCATTTGACCCGGGTGATATGGTGATGTTAGAGAGCATGCCTTTGACCCAGGCGATGTTGTGATGTTAGAGAGCATGCATTGGACCCAGGTGATATAGTGTTGTTAGAGAGCATGCATTAGACCCAGGTTATGTGGTGTTGTTAGAGAGCATGCATTTGACCCAGGCGATGTGGTGATGTTAGAGAGCATGCCTTTGACCCAGGGTATGTGGTGTTGTTAGAAAGCATGCCTTTGTCCCAGGTGATGTGGTGATGTTAGAGAGCATGCCTAAGACTGAGGTTATGTGGTGTTGTTACAGAGATTGCCTTTGACACGGCGAGTGGTGATGTTAGAGATCATGCAATTGACCCAGGCGATGTGGTGTTTTTAGAGAGCATGCATTTGACCCAGGTGATGTGGTGATTTTAAAGAGCATGCCTTTGATCCAGGTGATGTGGTGTTGTTAGAAAGCATGCCTTTGACCCAGGTGATGTGATTATGTTAGAGAACATGCCTTTGACCCAGGTGATGTGGTGTTGTTAGAGAGCATGCCTTTGACCCAGGCGATGTGGTGATGTTAGAGATCATGCAATTGACCCAGGCGATGTGGTGTTTTTAGAGAGCATGCATTTGACCAAGGTGATGTGGTGATGTTAGAGAGCATGCCTTTGACCTGGGCGATGTGATGATGTTGGAGAGCATGCATTTCACCCAGGTGATGTGGTGTTGTTAGAGATAATACATTAGACCCAGGTTATGTGGTGATGTTAGAGAGCATGCAATTGACCCAGGCGATGTGGTGATGTTTGAGAGCATGCAATTGACCCAGGCGATGTGGTGTTGTTAGAGAGCATGGATTTGACGTAGGTGATGTGGTGATGTTAGAGAGCATGCCTAAGACTGAGGTTATGTGGTATTGTTAGAGAGAATGCCTTTGACCAGGGTGAGTGGTGATGTTAGAGAGCATGCATTTGATCTGGGCGATGTGGTGATGTTAGAGAGCATGCATTTGACCCAGGTGATGCGGTGATGTTAGATAGCATGCATTAACCCAGGCGATGTGGTGTTGTTAGAGAGCATGCCTTTCACCTAGGTGATGTGATTATGTTTGAGAGCATGCTTTTGACCCAGGTGATATGGTGTTGTTAGAGAGCATGCATTTGACACAGGCAATGTGGAGTCAATAGAGAGCATGTCTTTGAACCAGGTTATGTGGTGATGTTAGAGAGCATGCATTTGACCCAGGTGATGTGGTGTTGTTAGAGAGCATACATTTGTCCCGGGTGATGTGGTGATGTTAGAGAGCATGAATTTGACCTAGGTGATGTGGCGATGTTAGAGAGCATGCCTTTGACCCAGCCTATGTGATGATGTTAGAGAGCATGCATTTGACCCAGGCGATGTGGTGTTGTTAGAGAGCATGCTTTTGACCCAAGTGATGTGGTGATGTTAGGGAGCATGCATTTGACCCGGGCAATGTGGTGATATTAGAGAGCATGAATTTGACCCGGGTGATGTTGTGATGTTAGAGAACATGCATTTGACCCAGGTGATTTGGTGATGTTAGAGATCATGCAAATTGACCTAGGCGATGTGGTGATCTTAGAGAGCATGCCTTTGACCCAGGTGAGTGGTGATGTTAGAGAGCATGCATTTTATCCGGGCGTTGTGGTGATGTAAGAGAGCATGCAATTGACCCAGGTGATGCGGTGATGTTAGAGAGCATGCATTTGACCCAGGTGATGTGGTGTTGTTAGAGAGCATGCCTTTGACCAAGGCGATGTGGTAATGCTAGAGAGCATGCCTTTGACCCAGGCGATGTGGGGATGTTAGAGAGCCTGTATTAGACGCAAGTGATGTGGTGATGTTAGAGAGCATGCATTTGAACAAGGTGATGTTGTTATGTTAGAGAGCATGCATATGACCCGGGCGATGTGGTGATGTTAGACAGCATGCAATTGACCCGGGTAATATGGTGATGTTAGAGAGCATGCATTTGATCCGGGTGATATGGTGATGTTAGAGAGCATGCCTTTCACCTAGGTGATGTGATTATGTTTGAGAGCATGCTTTTGACCCAGGTGATATGGTGTTGTTAGAGAGCATGCATTTGACACAGGCAATGTGGAGTCAATAGAGAGCATGTCTTTGAACCACGTTATGTGGTGATGTTAGAGAGCATGCATTTGACCCAGGTGATGTGGTGTTGTTAGAGAGCATACATTTGTCCCTGGTGATGTGGTGATGTTAGAGAGCATGAATTTGACCTAGGTGATGTGGCGATGTTAGAGAGCATGCCTTTGACCCAGCCTATGTGATGATGTTAGAGAGCATGCATTTGACCCAGGCGATGTGGTGTTGTTAGAGAGCATGCTTTTGACCCAAGTGATGTGGTGATGTTAGGGAGCATGCATTTGACCCGGGCAATGTGGTGATATTAGAGAGCATGAATTTGACCCGGGTGATGTTGTGATGTTAGAGAACATGCATTTGACCCAGGTGATTTGGTGATGTTAGAGATCATGCAAATTGACCTAGGCGATGTGGTGATCTTAGAGAGCATGCCTTTGACCCAGGTGAGTGGTGATGTTAGAGAGCATGCATTTTATCCGGGCGTTGTGGTGATGTAAGAGAGCATGCAATTGACCCAGGTGATGCGGTGATGTTAGAGAGCATGCATTTGACCCAGGTGATGTGGTGTTGTTAGAGAGCATGCCTTTGACCAAGGCGATGTGGTAATGCTAGAGAGCATGCCTTTGACCCAGGCGATGTGGGGATGTTAGAGAGCCTGTATTAGACGCAAGTGATGTGGTGATGTTAGAGAGCATGCATTTGAACAAGGTGATGTTGTTATGTTAGAGAGCATGCATATGACCCGGGCGATGTGGTGATGTTAGACAGCATGCAATTGACCCGGGTAATATGGTGATGTTAGAGAGCATGCATTTGATCCGGGTGATATGGTGATGTTAGAGAGCATGCCTTTGACCCAGGTGATGTTGTAATATTAGAGAGCATGCCTTTGACCTAGCCTATGTGGTTTTGTTGGAGAGCATGCCGTTGACCCAGGCGATGTGATGTTAGAGAGCATGCATTTGACCCTGGTTATGTAGTGTTGTTTGAGAGCATGCATTATACCCAGGTTATGTGGTGATGTTAGAGAGCATGCATTTGACCCAGGCTATGTGGTGATGTTAGAGAGCTTGCAATTGACCCAGGCGATGTGGTGTTGTTAGAGAACATGCATTTGACCTGGATGATGTGGTGATGTTAGAGACCATGCCTAAGACTCAGGTTATGTGGTATTGTTAGAGAGCATGCCTTTGACCTGGGCAATGTGTTGATGTTAGCATGCCTTTGACCCAGGCGAGTGGTGATGTTAGAGAGCATGCCTTTGATCCGGGCGTTGTGGTGATGTTAGAGAGCATGCATTTGACCCAGGTGATGTGGTGTTGTTAGAGAGCATGCCTTTGACCCAGACGATGTGATGATGTTAGAGAGCATGCCTTTGACCCAGGCGATGTGGGGATGTTAGAGAGCATGCATTTGACCAAGGTGATGTGTTTATGTTAGAGAGCATGCATGTGACCTCGGCGATGTGGTGATGTTAGACAGCATGCAATTGACCCGGGTGTTATGGTGATGTTAGAGAGCATGCATTTGACCCGGGTGATATGGTGATGTTAGAGAGCATGCCTTTGACCCAGGCGATGTTGTGATGTTAGAGAGCATGCATTGGACCCAGGTGATATAGTGTTGTTAGAGAGCATGCATTAGACCCAGGTTATGTGGTGTTGTTAGAGAGCATGCATTTGACCCAGGCGATGTGGTGATGTTAGAGAGTATGCCTTTGACCCAGGGTATGTGGTGTTGTTAGAAAGCATGCCTTTGTCCCAGGTGATGTGGTGATGTTAGAGAGCATGCCTAAGACTGAGGTTATGTGGTGTTGTTACAGAGATTGCCTTTGACACGGGCGAGTGGTGATGTTAGAGAGCATGCATTTGTTTCGGGCGATGTGGTGATGTTAGAGAGCATCCATTTGACCCAGGTGATGTGGTGATTTAAAGAGCATGCCTTTGATCCAGGTGATGTGGTGTTGTTAGAAAGCATGCCTTTGACCCAGGTGATGTGATTATGTTAGAGAACATGCCTTTGACCCATGTGATGTGGTGTTGTCAGAGAGCATGCCTTTGACCCAGGCGATGTGGTGATGTTAGAGAGCATGCCTTTGACCCGGGAGATGTGAAGTTGTTAGAGAGCATGCCTTTGACTCAGGCAATGTGGTGAAGTTAGAGAGCATGCCTTTGACCCAGGCGATGTGGTGTTGTTAGAGAGCATGACTTTGAACCAGGCGATGTGGGGATGTTAGAGAGACTGCATTTGACCCAGGTGATGTGGTGTTGTTAGAGAGCATGTCTTTGACCCAGGCAATGTGGAGATGTTAGAGAGCATGCATTGGACCCAGGTGATATAGTGTTGTTAGAGAGCATTCATTAGACCCAGGTTATGTGGTGTTGTTAGAGAGCCTGCCTTTGACCCAGGTGATGTGGTGATGTTAGAGAGCAGGCGTTTGACCCGGATGATGTGGTTTTGTTAGAGAGAATGCATTTTACCCGGTGTTTTGGTAATGTTAGAGAGCATGCATTTGACCAAGTTGATGTGGTTATTTCATAGAGCATGCATTTGACGTGGGCGATGTGTTGACGTTAGAGAGCATGCTTTTGACCCAGGTGGTGTGCTGATGTTAGAGAGCATGCATTTGACACAGGCGATGTGGAGTCGTTAGAGAGCATGTCTTTGACCCAGGTGATGTGGTGATGTTAGAAGCATGCATTTGACCCAGGTGATGTGGTATTGTTAGAGAGCATGCATTTGACCGAGGTGATGTGGTGATGTTGGAAAGCATGCATTTGACCCAGGCGATGTGGTGACATTAGAGAGCATGAATTTGACCGGGGTGATGTTGTGATGTTAGATAACATGCATTTGACCCAGGTGATATGGTGTTGTTAGAGAGCATGCATTTGACCCAGGTGATGTCGTGTTGTTAGAGAGCATGCCTTTGATCTGGATGATGTGGTGATGTTAGAGAGAATGCAATTGACCCGGGTGATATGGAGATGTTAGAGAGCATGAATTTATTCCGGGTGACATGGTGATGTTAGAGAGCTTGACTTTGACCCAGGTTATATTGTAATTTTAGAGAGCATGCCTTTGACCCAGCCGATGTGGTGTTTTTGGAAGCATGCATTTGACCCAGGCGATGTTGTGATGTTAGAGAGCATGCCTTTGACCCAGGTTATGTGGTGATGTTAGAGAGCATGAATTTGACCCAGGCGATGTGGTGATGTTAGAGAGCTTGCAATTGACCCAGGCGATGTGGTGTTGTTAGAGAGCATGCATTTGACCTAGGTGATGTGGTGATGTTAGAGAGCATGCATTTGACTTCGGTGATGTGGTGATGTTAGAGAGCATGCCTAAGACTGAGGTTATGTGGTGTTGTTAGAGAGCACGCCTTTGACCCGGGCAAGTGCTGATGTTAGAGAGCATGCATTTGATTCGGGCTATGTGGTGATGTTAGAGAGCATGCAATTGACCCAGGCGATGTGGTGTTGTTAGAGAGCATGATTTTTCCTAGGTGATGTGGTTATGTTAGAGAGCATGCCTAAGACTGAGGTTATATGGCATTGTTAAAGAGCATGCCTTTGACAAGGGCGAGTGGTGATGTTAGAGAGCATGCATTTGATCCAGGCGATATTGTGATGTTGGAGAGCATGCATTTGACCCAGGTGATGCGGTGATGTTAGAGAGCATGCTTTTGACCCAGGTGATGTGGTGATGTTAGAGAGCATGCCTTTTACCCAGGCCATGTTGTGATGTTAGAGAGCATGCTTTTGACACAGGCAATGTGTTGTTGTTAGAGAGCATGCATTTGACCCAGGCGATGTGGTGATGTTAGAGATCATGCAATTGACCCAGGATTGTGGTGATGTTAGAGAGTATGCATTTGACCAAGGTGATGTGGTGATGATAGAGAGCATGCCTTTGACCTGGGCGATTTGGTGATGTTAGCATGCCTTTGACCCAGGCGAGTGGTGATGTTAGAGAGCATGCTTTTGTTCCGGGTGTTGTGGTGATGTTAGAGAGCATGCATTTGACCCATGTGATGCGGTGATCTTAGAGAGCATGCATTTGACCAAGGTTTGTGGTGTTGTTAGAGAGCATGCCTTTGACCCAGGTGATGTCATGATGTTAGAGAGCATGCATTTGACCCAGGCTATGTGGTGATGTTAGAGCGCATGCATTTTACCCGAGTGATGTTGTGATGTTAGAGAGCATGCATTTGACCCGGATGATGTGGTGTTGTTAGAGAGCATGCTTTTGACCCAGGTGATGTGGTGTTGTTAGAGAGGATGCATTTTACCCAGGTGATGTCGTGATGGTAGAGAGCATGCCTTTGACCTGGATGATGTGGTGATGTTAGAGAGCATGCAATTGACCCGGGTGATATGGTGATGTTAGAGAGCATGCATTTCACCCGGGTGATATGGTGATGTTAGAGAGCATGCCTTTGACCCAGGTGATTTTGTAATGTTAGAGAGCATGCCTTTGACCCTTCCGATGTGGTGTTGTTGGAGAGCATGCATTTGACCCGGGCGATGTGGTGACCTTAGAGGGCGTGAATTTGACCCGGGTGATGTGGTGATGTTAGATAACATGCATTTTACCCAGGTGATTTAGAGAGACTGCATTTGACCCAGGTGATGTGGTGTTGTTCGAGAGCATGCCTTTGACCCAGGTTATGTGATTATGTTAGAGAGCATGCCTTTGACCCAGGTGATGTGGTGTTGTTAGAGAGCATGCCTTTGACCCAGGCGATGTGTTGATGTTAGAGAGCATGCCTTCGACCCGGGAGATGTGGAGTTGTTAGAGAGCATGCATTTGACCCAGGTGATGTGGTGATGTTAGAGAGCATGCATTTGATCCTTGTGATGTGGTGATGTTAAATAGCATGCATTTGACCCAGGTAATGTGGTGATGTTAGAGAGCATGTATTTGACCTGAGTGATGTGGTGATGTTAGAGAGCATACATTTGAACTGGATGATGTGGTGTTGCTAGAGAGCATGCATTTTACTCAGGTGATGTGGTGTTGTTAGAGAGCATGCATTTGACCCAGGTGATGTCGTGATTATAGAGAGCATGCCTTTGACCTGGATGATGTGGTGATGTTAGAGAGCATGCATTTGACCCGGGTGATGTGGTGATGTTAGAGAGCATGCATTTGACCCAGGTGATGTGGTTATGTTAGAGAGCATGCATTTGACCCGGGCGATGTGGTGATGTTAGAGAGCATGCATTTGACCCGTGTGATATGGTGATGTTAGAGAGCATGCCTTTGACCCAGGTGATGTGATAATGTTAGAGAGCATGCCATTGACCCAGCCGATGTGGTGTGGTTGGACAGCATGCATTTGACCCATGAGGTGTTGTGATGTTAGAGAGCATGCATTTGACACAGGCTATGTGGTGATGTTAGAGAGCATGCCTTTGACCGAGGTGATGTGGTGTTGTTAGTGAGCATGCCTTTGACCCAGTTGATGTGTTGATGTTAGAAGCATGCATTTTACACAGGTGTTGTGGTTATGTTAGAGAGCATGCATTTGACACAGGCAATGTGGAGTTGTTAGAGAGCATGTCTTTGACCCAGGCGATGTGGTGATGTTAGAGAGCATGGATTTGACCCAGTCGATGTGGTGATGTTAGAGAACATGTATTTGACCCAGGCGATGTGGTGTTGTTAGAGAGCATGCATTTGACTGAGGTGGTGTGGTGATGTTAGAGAGCATGCCTTTGACCCAGGTGATGTGATAATCTTAGAGAGCATGCCTTTGACCCAGCCGATGTCCTGTTGTTGGAGAGCATGCATTTAACCCATGCGATGTTGTGATGTTAGAGAGCATGCATTTGACACAGGTGATGTGGTGATGTTAGAGAGCATGCCTTTGACAGAGGTGATGTGGTGATGTTAGAGAACATGTATTTGACCCAGGCGATGTGGTATTGTTAAAGAGCATGCCTTTGACCCGGGCGATGTGGTGATGTTAGGTAGCATGCCTTTGACCCGGATGATGTGGTGTTTTAGAGAGCATGCATTTGACCCAGGTGATGTGGTGATGTTAGAGAGCATGCATTTGACTGAGGTGGTGTGGTGATGTTAGAGAGCATGCATTTGACCCGGGGGGATGTGGTGACATTAGAGAGCATGAATTTGACCCGGGTGATGTGGTGATGTTAGAGAACTGCATTTGACCAAGGCAATGTGGTCTTGTTAGAGAGCATGCATTTGACCAAGGTGATGTAGTGATGTCAGAGAGCATGCCTTTGACCCGGGCGGTGTGATGATGTTAGAGAGCATGCCTTTGACCTGGGAGATGTAGAGTTGTCAGTGAGAATGCCTTTGACTCAGGCGATGTGGTGATGTTAGAGAGCATGCCTTTGACCCAGACGATGTGGGGATGTTAGAGAGCCTGTATTTGACCCACGTGATGTGGTGATGTTAGAGAGCATGAATTTACCCAGGTGACATGGTGAAGTTAGAGAGCATGCCTTTGACCCCGGTGATGTGGTAATGTTAGAGAGCATGCCTTTGACCCAGCCGATGTGGTGTTGTTGGAGAACATGCATTAGACCCATGTTATGTGGTGATGTTAGAGAACATGCATTTGACCCAGGCGATGTGGTGATGTTAGAGAGCATGCAATTGACCCAGGAGATGTGTTGTTAGAAAGCATGCATTTGACCTAGGTGATGTGGTGATGTTAGAGAGCATGCCTTTGACCAGGATGATGTTGTGTTGTTAGAGAGCATGCCTTTGACATAGGCGATGTGGTGATGTTAGAGAGCTTGCCTTTGACCCAGGGATGTGGTGATATTAGAGAGCATGAATTTGACCCAGGTGATGCGATTATGTTAGAGAGCATGCTTTGACCCAGCCGATATGGTGATGTTAGAGAACATGTATTTGACCCAGGCAATGTGGTGATGTTAGAGATCATGCAATTGACCCAGGCGATGTGGTGTTGTTAGAGAGCATGCATTTGACCAAGGTGATGTGGTGATGTGAGAGAGCATGCCTAAGACTGAGGTTATGTGGTGTTGTTAGAGAGCATGCCTTTGACCCAGGCGATGTGGAGATGTTAGAGAGCATGCATTTGACACAGGCGATGTGGTGATGTTAGAGATCCTGCCTTTGACCGAGGTCATGTGGTGTTGTTAGAGAGCATGCATTTGACCCAGGGATGTGGTGATGTTAGAGAGTATGCATTTGACCCATGCAATGTTGTGATGTTTGAGAGCATGCCTTTGACACAGACAATGTGGAGTCATTAGAGAGCATGCCTTTGACCCGGATGAGTGGTGTTGTTAGAGAGTATGCATTTGACCCAGGTGATGTGGTGATGTTAGACAGCATGCCTTTGACCATGGTGATGTGGTGT
This sequence comes from Mus spretus, assembly GCA_921997135.2. Classification (NCBI taxonomy): domain Eukaryota; kingdom Metazoa; phylum Chordata; class Mammalia; order Rodentia; family Muridae; genus Mus; species Mus spretus. Next base: position 3,362,483 of record OW971696.1, read on the forward strand.
AGTTAGAGTAGAATGCATTTGACTCAGGAAATGTGGTAGTGTTATAGAGTATGCATTTTACCCAGGTGATGTGGTGTTGTTAGAGAGCATGCCTTTGACCCAGGTGATGTGGTGTTGTTAGAGAGCTTGCCTTTGACCCAGGCGATGTGTTGTTGTTAGAGAGCATGCCTTTGACCCAGGAAATGTGGGGATGTTAGAGAGCCTGTATTTGACCCAGGTGATGTGGTGATGTTAGAGAGCATGCATTTGATCCCGGTGTTGTGGTGATTTTAGAGAGCAAGCATTTGACCCGGGCAAGTGGTGATGTTAGAGAGCATGATTTGACCCATGTGATGTGGTGATGTTAGAGAGCATGCATTTGACCCATGTGATGCGGTGATGTTAGAGAGCATGTCTTTGACCCAGGTGATGTGATTATGTTAGAAAGCATGCCTTTGACCCAGGTGATGTGATTATGTTAGAGAGCATGCCCTTGACCCAGGTGATGTGGTGTGGTAAGCGAGCATGCCTTTGACCCGGTAGATGTGGAGTTGTTAGAGAGCATGCATTTGACTCAGGCGATGTGGTGAGGTAAGAGAGCATGTCTTTGACCCAGGCGATGTGGTGTTTTTAGAGATCATGGCTTTGACCCAGTCGTTGTGGAGATGTTAGAGAGCCTGCACTTGATCGAGGTGATGTAGTGATGTTAGAGAGCATGAATTTGAACCCGGTGATGTGGAGATGTTAGAGAGCATGCATTTGACCCAGGTGATGTGGTGATGTTAGAGAGCATGCCTTTGACCCGGATGATGTGGTGTTGTTAGAGAGCATGCATTTGACCCAGGTGATGTGGTGATGTTAGAGAGCATGCCTTTGACCCAGGTGATGTGGTGATGGTAGAGAACATGCCTTTGACCAAGGTGATATGGTGATGTTAGAGAGCAACCTTTGACCCAGGCGATGTGGTGTTGTTAGAGAGCATGCCTTTGACCCAGGTGATGTCGTGTTGTTAGAGAGCATGCCTTTGACCCAAGCGATGTGCTGTTTTTAGAGAGCATGTCTTTGACCCAGGGGATGTGGAGATGTTAGAGAGCCTGCTTTTGACCCAGGTTATGTGGTGAAGTTAGAGAGCATGCCTTTGATCCGGATGATGTAGTTTTGTTAGAGAGCATGCATTTGACCCGGGTGATATGGTGTTGTTAGAGAGCATGCATTTGACTCGGGTGATGTGGTGATGTTAGAGATCATGCATTTGACCCAGCCGATGTGGAGATGTTAGACAACATGTATTTGACCCAGGCGATGTGGTGTTGTTAGAGAGCATGCCTTTGACTCGTGCGATGTGGTAATGTTAGAGAGCATGCATTTGAACCAGGTGTTGTGGTGATGTTAGAGAGCATGCCTTTGACTGATGTTCTGTGGTGCTGTTACAGAGCATGCCTATGATCCAGGTGATGTGGTGTTTGTTCGCATGCCTTTGACCCGGGCTAGTGGTGATGTTAGAGAGCATGCATTTGATCAGGGTGATGTGGTGGTGTTAGAGAGCATGCCTTTGACCCAGACGATGTGGGGATGTTAGAGAGCCTGTATTTGACCCACGTGATGTGGTGATGTTAGAGAGCATGAATTTACCCAGGTGACATGGTGAAGTTAGAGAGCATGCCTTTGACCCAGGTGATGTGGTAATGTTAGAGAGCATGCCTTTGACCCAGCCGATGTGGTGTTGTTGGAGAACATGCATTAGACCCATGTTATAAGTTGATGTTAGAGAACATGCGTTTGACCCAGGCGATGTGGTGTTGTTAGAGAGCATGCAATTGACCCAGGAGATGTGTTGTTAGATGTTAGGAGCAGGTGTGGCGGCAGTCCCAAAGGCGCCAGGGACTGTAGCTAAGTCGTATGACTTGCACCTGACTTCCTCATATAAGCCACAAACATCTTGAGTGCTGCGCAGGTGCACCAGGATACCGGTGAATCCAGTTTGATGGAGATATGCCCCTGCTGCCCTGATTAGCTGAAGCTGCGTGCCTGGTGAGGCAGCGTGGCCTGCTGTGCGTGGATGAGAGTATAAAAGGAGTGAGAGACCCAGGGTTCGGGGGAGATATAAACAAGGGAGATATAAACAAGGGAGATATAAACAAGGGAGATATATAAACAAGGGAGATATAAACAAGAAGAAACAGGACTGAATAAACGTGTGCAGAAGGATCCTGTTGTAGCGTCGTTCTTGCTGGAGAGTTGGGGGCGCGCGCAAGAGTTGGTGCCGAGACCCGGGACAAGAAACATCTTCAGGCACAAGCGAAGACCCCCTGCTACAGGGAGGATTCAGAACTGCATCACGGGGAATGGTGGTAATGAAGTGTTCCTGTAAAACAGACTGTTGAGAAGGATCCGGTGTAGATTCAGAACTTTTCAGCTGGGGAACGGTACTGATGAAGAGAAAGAAGAAAGATCGGGACTGAATAAACTGCTGTTAGAAGGACTGGTGGTCGCATCGTTCTTGCTGGTCGAGAGCGACAATTGGTGGCCCGTACGGGGAACCGACTCCCCCACCGAGTTCAGAACTTTCAGCAGTCAGTGGTTGCCGGCAGGGTAAGTTCGCGGTGAGTGAAACTTGCAACCCCAGGAGTTTGGGAAGGACCTCGGATAAAATAGAGGTGAGCATAAAGTTGCCAGGAAGTAGGCACAAAGTAACCCAGGAGTTTGGGAAGGACCTCGGATAAAATAGAGGTGAGCATAAAGTTGCCAGGAAGCAGGCACAAGGTAACGAAAGGTTCCTGGCTTTGGGACAAGTTAAGGTTCCCGGTTTGGGGACAAGTTAAGGAACTATGATAACCTCAGTGTAGTGATCAATAGATCCTCGCTGTGTAGTTATGCTTTTTTCTTCCATTGACCCTTTGTGGGTAGGTCTGATAGTTTTGGTCTTGTTTGTTCTGATATATGGACTCTGTTACTGTTTAAAACTGTGTGTAGAGGCAGTCAAGACAGGTCAGAAAATCCTTACAGAGCAACAAGAGAGTATGTCGGAAGAGGAGAAGGGCTTAAAAAGAAAAAGGAAAAAGAAAGGAGACACAGTGTTATCAGGTGGACAGAAAGGACAAAATAAAAAGAGCCGAGGCAGAGGAGGAAGGCGAATTAGCTTCTGTGCCTCCTCCCTATGCCTCCTCAGCAGTGAAAACTTGACTCTCATATTGACTCCCCAGATGGACACACAGGTGATTGAGGTTATGGTCTCATCACCACGAGGTATTGTGTCCATCTCCACTGGGGATCGACCGGATCAGGTGTTGATGTGGGCGAGAGGGTCTGTTTGTGTGTTTCCACAGGACCAGACGGAACCTCTTTGGGTGCAGGAGAGATTGGTGAGACGCTGCAAGAATGAGGCTCCTGATCCAGTTGCCCCTGTGGATGTGGTGGATGATCCCACAAGCACAAAGGATGGAGCCGAGATGAGAGATCCTTTCGGTATTCCAGAAGCCGATACCAGCTCGACATGACATTCAAATTTTTCCACGCTTTTTGATCCCTGAATTCCCCTTAAAGAGATAGCCCCTCTGGCTATCTATCCCTTGCTTCAGGGAAGATGAGCGGGGATGAGAGCCCTGGGATGTATGCTTGTTATAGTGTGTGTGTGTTGTGTGTTTGGCACATGTGTGAGGTGCAGAGTGTGCAGGCCCACACTTTCGCCATGGTAGAGTAGGCTTTTGCTGCAGTGGAGGCAGGACAATCTCCTCAGATTCGGTTTGCCGCTCTAAAAGAAATTATGCTGCGTTATGCCGTGGGTTGCGAGGCTAAGCACTGCACAGAGGATAGCTTGCTGTTGGCATCCTGTGGAAGGCACGTCTGATTGCATGAAGGTTCAGTGTCCTAGTTCCCTTCCCCCAGGAAAAACGACACGGGAGCTGGCCAAGACCTCTCTGGGTGATGAGCCTAAGGGATGGTTTTGTGTAGGGCCCCTATGCTTGCACACTGGGGATCAGACCTCTACCTTCACCCATGAGGCTTGCTTGCAGTAATTAAGATCTGGCCATAGATTAATCAACATCCTGGCCTTTTGATGCACCTGCCGCAAGCAAAACACAATCTCCCCAGGTGTGGCTTGGCATAATAGAGAGGTAGTCAGTGATAAGACTCCCTGGGCATGTCACCAACCTAAGACAGGGATCAAACCAATGCTGTTTGTCACCCAAGGACGGGTAAGGGGCATGGCTGCGGGGGGCTATCTACAGACATTCTCTCTGCCAGAAAAGAAAAAAGGGGGAGATGTTAGGAGCAGGTGTGGCGGCAGTCCCAAAGGCGCCAGGGACTGTAGCTAAGTCGTATGACTTGCACCTGACTTCCTCATATAAGCCACAAACATCTTGAGTGCTGCGCAGGTGCACCAGGATACCGGTGAATCCAGTTTGATGGAGATATGCCCCTGCTGCCCTGATTAGCTGAAGCTGCGTGCCTGGTGAGGCAGCGTGGCCTGCTGTGCGTGGATGAGAGTATAAAAGGAGTGAGAGACCCAGGGTTCGGGGGAGATATAAACAAGGGAGATATAAACAAGGGAGATATAAACAAGGGAGATATATAAACAAGGGAGATATAAACAAGAAGAAACAGGACTGAATAAACGTGTGCAGAAGGATCCTGTAGCAGCGTTGTTCTTCCTGGCCAGTTGAGGACGCGCAAGAGTTAGAAAGCATGCATTTGACCTAGGTGATGTGGTGATGTTAGAGAGCATGACTTTGACCAGGATGATGTTGTGTTGTTAGAGAGCATGGCTTTGACCTAGGCGATGTGGTGATGTTAGAGAGCATGCATTTGACCAGGATGATGTTGTGTTGTTAGAGAGCATGGCTTTGACCTAGGCGATGTGGTGTTGTTAGAGAGCATGCAATTGACCCAGGAGATGTGTTGTTAGAAAGCATGCATTTGACCTAGGTGATGTGGTGATGTTAGAGAGCATGCCTTTGACCAGGATGATGTTGTGTTGTTAGAGAGCATGCCTTTGACCCAGGGATGTGGTGATTTTAGAGAGCATGCATTTGACCCAGGTGATGCGATTATGTTAGAGAGCATGCTTTGACCCAGCCGATATGGTGATGTTAGAGAACATGTATTTGACCCAGGCGATGTGGTGTTGTTAGAGAGCATGCATTTGACCAAGGTGATGTGGTGATGTGAGAGAGCATGCCTAAGACTGAGGTTATGTGGTGTTGTTAGAGAGCATGCCTTTGACCCAGGCGATGTGGAGATGTTAGAGAGCATGCATTTGACACAGGCGATGTGGTGATGTTAGAGATCCTGCCTTTGACCGAGGTCATGTGGTGTTGTTAGTGAGCATGCATTTGACCCAGGGATGTGGTGATGTTAGAGAGTATGCATTTGACCCATGCAATGTTGTGATATTAGAGAGCATGCCTTTGACACAGACAATGTGGAGTCATTAGAGAGCATGTCTTTGACCTGGGTGTTGTGGTGATGTTAGAGAACATGCATTTGACCCAGGCTATGTGGTGATGTTAGAGAGCATGCATTTGACCCGGTGATGTGGTGATGTTAGAGAGCATGCATTTGACCCAGGTGATGTGGTGATGTTAGAGAGCTTGCATTTGACCCAGGCGATGTTGTGATGTTAGAGAGCATGCATTTGACACAGACAATGTGGAGTCGTTAGAGAGCATGCATTTGACCAAGGTGATGTGGTGATGGTAGAGAACATGCCTTTGACCAAGGTGATATGGTGATGTTAGAGAGCAACCTTTGACCCAGGCGATGTGGTGTTGTTAGAGAGCATGCCTTTGACCCAGGTGATGTCGTGTTGTTAGAGAGCATGCCTTTGACCCAAGCGATGTGCTGTTTTTAGAGAGCATGTCTTTGACCCAGGCGATGTGGAGATGTTAGAGAGCCTGCTTTTGACCCAGGTTATGTGGTGATGTTAGAGAGCATGCCTTTGATCCGGATGATGTAGTTTTGTTAGAGAGCATGCATTTGACCCGGGTGATATGGTGTTGTTAGAGAGCATGCATTTGACTCGGGTGATGTGGTGATGTTAGAGATCATGCATTTGACCCTGCCGATGTGGAGATGTTAGACAACATGTATTTGACCCAGGCGATGTGGTGTTGTTAGAGAGCATGCCTTTGACTCGTGCGATGTGGTAATGTTAGAGAGCATGCATTTGAACCAGGTGTTGTGGTGATGTTAGAGAGCATGCCTTTGACTGATGTTCTGTGGTGCTGTTACAGAGCATGCCTATGATCCAGGTGATGTGGTGTTGTTCGCATGTCTTTGACCCGGGCTAGTGGTGATGTTAGAGAGCATGCATTTGATCAGGGTGATGTGGTGGTGTTAGAGAGCATGCCTTTGACCCAGACGATGTGGGGATGTTAGAGAGCCTGTATTTGACCCACGTGATGTGGTGATGTTAGAGAGCATGAATTTACCCAGGTGACATGGTGAAGTTAGAGAGCATGCCTTTGACCCAGGTGATGTGGTAATGTTAGAGAGCATGCCTTTGACCCAGCCGATGTGGTGTTGTTGGAGAACATGCATTAGACCCATGTTATGTGGTGATGTTAGAGAACATGCATTTGACCCAGGCGATGTGGTGATGTTAGAGAGCATGCAATTGACCCAGGAGATGTGTTGTTAGAAAGCATGCATTTGACCAGGATGATGTTGTGTTGTTAGAGAGCATGGCTTTGACCTAGGCGATGTGGTGATGTTAGAGAGCTTGCCTTTGACCCAGGGATGTGGTGATGTTAGAGAGCATGCATTTGACCCAGGTGATGCGATTATGTTAGAGAGCATGCTTTGACCCATCGATATGGTGATGTTAGAGAACATGTATTTGACCCAGGCGATGTGGTGACGTTAGAGAGCATGCAATAGACCCAGGTTATGTGGTGATTTTAGAGAGCATGCATTTGACCCAGGCGATGTGGTGATGTTATAGATCATGCAATTGACCCAGGCGATGTGGTGTTGTTAGAGAGCATGCATTTGACCAAGGTGATGTGGTGATGTGAGAGAGCATGCCTAAGACTGAGGTTATGTGGTGTTAGAGAGCATGCCTTTGACCCAGGCGATGTGGAGATGTTAGAGAGCATGCATTTGACACAGGCGATGTGGTGATGTTAGAGATCCTGCCTTTGACCGAAGTCATGTGGTGTTGTTAGAGAGCATGCATTTGACCCAGGGATGTGGTGATGTTAGAGAGTATGCATTTGACCCATGCAATGTTGTGATATTAGAGAGCATGCCTTTGACACAGACAATGTGGAGTCATTAGAGAGCATGTCTTTGACCCGGGTGTTGTGGTGATGTTAGAGAGCATGCATTTGACCCAGGCTATGTGGTGATGTTAGAGAGCATGCATTTGACCCGGGTGATGTGGTGATGTTAGAGAGCATGCATTTGACCCAGGTGATGTGGTGATGTTAGAGAGCTTGCATTTGACCCAGGCGATGTTGTGATGTTAGAGAGCATGCATTTGACACAGACAATGTGGAGTCGTTAGAGAGCATGCATTTGACCAAGGTGATGTGGTCATGTGAGAGAGCATGCCTAAGACTGAGGTTCGTGGTGTTGTTAGAGAGCATGCCTTTGACCCTGGCGAGTGTTGATGTTAGAGAGCATGCATTTGATCCGGGCGATGTGGTGATGTTAGAGAGCATGCATTTGACCCGGGTGATGTGGAGTTGTAAGAGAGAATGCCTTTGACTCAGGCGATGTGGGTATGTTAGAGAACATGCATTTCACACAAATGATGTGGTGACGTTAGAGAGCATGCATTTGACCCAGGCATTGTTGTGTTGTTAGAGAGCATGCCTTTGACCCAGGCAATGTGGTGTTGTTAGAGAGCCTGCATTTGACCCGTGCGATGTGGTAATGTTAGAGAGCATGCCTTTGACCAGGATGAGTGGTGTTGTTAGAGAGTATGCATTTGACCCAGGTGATGTGGTGACGTTAGCGAGCATGCATTTGACCCAGGTGATGTGGTGATGTTAGAGAACATGCCTTTGACCAAGGTGATATGGTGATGTTAGAGAGCAACCTTTGACCCAGGCGATGTGGTGTTGTTGGAGAACATGCATTAGACCCATGTTATGTGGTGATGTTAGAGAACATGCATTTGACCCAGGCGATGTGGTGATGTTAGAGAGCATGCAATTGACCCAGGAGATGTGTTGTTAGAAAGCATGCATTTGACCTAGGTGATGTGGTGATGTTAGAGAGCATGCCTTTGACCAGGATGATGTTGTGTTGTTAGAGAGCATGGCTTTGACCTAGGCGATGTGGTGATGTTAGAGAGCTTGCCTTTGACCCAGGGATGTGGTGATGTTAGAGAGCATGCATTTGACCCAGGTGATGCGATTATGTTAGAGAGCATGCTTTGACCCAGCCGATATGGTGATGTTAGAGAACATGTATTTGACCCAGGCGATGTGGTGACGTTAGAGAGCATGCAATAGACCCAGGTTATGTGGTGATTTTAGAGAGCATGCATTTGACCCAGGCGATGTGGTGATGTTAGAGATCATGCAATTGACCCAGGCGATGTGGTGATGTGAGAGAGCATGCCTAAGACTGAGGTTATGTGGTGTTGTTAGAGAGCATGCATTTGACCAAGGTGATGTGGTGATGTGAGAGAGCATGCCTAAGACTGAGGTTATGTGGTGTTGTTAGAGAGCATGCCTTTGACCCAGGCGATGTGGAGATGTTAGAGAGCATGCATTTGACCCAGGGATGTGGTGATGTTAGAGAGTATGCATTTGACCCATGCAATGTTGTGATATTAGAGAGCATGCCTTTGACACAGACAATGTGGAGTCATTAGAGAGCATGTCTTTGACCCGGGTGTTGTGGTGATGTTAGAGAGCATGCATTTGACCCAGGCTATGTGGTGATGTTAGAGAGCATGCATTTGACCCGGTGATGTGGTGATGTTAGAGAGCATGCATTTGACCCAGGTGATGTGGTGATGTTAGAGAGCTTGCATTTGACCCAGGCGATGTTGTGATGTTAGAGAGCATGCATTTGACACAGACAATGTGGAGTCGTTAGAGAGCATGCATTTGACCAAGGTGATGTGGTCATGTGAGAGAGCATGCCTAAGACTGAGGTTACGTGGTGTTGTTAGAGAGCTTGCCTTTGACCCTGGTGAGTGTTGATGTTAGAGAGCATGCATTTGATCCGGGCGATGTGGTGATGTTAGAGAGCATGCATTTGACCCGGGTGATGTGGAGTTTTAAGAGAGAATGCCTTTGACTCAGGCGATGTGGTTATGTTAGAGAACATGCATTTCACACAAATGATGTGGTGACGTTAGAGAGCATGCATTTGACCCAGGCATTGTTGTGTTGTTAGAGAGCATGCCTTTGACCCAGGCAATGTGGTGTTGTTAGAGAGCCTGCATTTGACCCGTGCGATGTGGTAATGTTAGAGAGCATGCCTTTGACCCGGATGAGTGGTGTTGTTAGAGAGTATGCATTTGACCCAGGTGATGTGGTGACGTTAGAGAGCATGCATTTGACCCAGGTGATGTGGTGATGTTAGACAGCATGCCTTTGACCATGGTGATGTGGTGTACTTAGAGTAGAATGCATTTGACTCAGGAAATGTGGTAATGTTATAGAGCATGCATTTTACCCAGGTGATGTGGTGTTGTTAGAGAGCATGCCTTTGACCCAGGTGATGTGGTGTTGTTAGAGAGCTTGCCTTTGACCCAGGCGATGTGTTGTTGTTAGAGAGCATGCCTTTGACCCAGGCAATGTGGTGTTGTTAGAGAGCCTGCATTTGACCCGTGCGATGTGGTAATGTTAGAGAGCATGCCTTTGACCCGGATGAGTGGTGTTGTTAGAGAGTATGCATTTGACCCAGGTGATTGTGACGTTAGTGAGCATGCATTTGACCCAGGTGATGTGGTGATGTTAGACAGCATGCCTTTGACCATGGTGATGTGGTGTAGTTAGAGTAGAATGCATTTGACTCAGGAAATGTGGTCATGTTATAGAGCATGCATTTTACCCAGGTGATGTCGTGTTGTTAGAGAGTATGCCTTTGACCCAAGCGATGTGCTGTTTTTAGAGAGCATGTCTTTGACCCAGGCGATGTGGAGATGTTAGAGAGCCTGCTTTTGACCCAGGTTATGTGGTGTTGTTAGAGAGCATGCCTTTGATCCGGATGATGTAGTTTTGTTAGAGAGCATGCATTTGACCCGGGTGATATGGTGTTGTTAGAGAGCATGCATTTGACTCGGGTGATGTGGTGATTTTAGACAACATGTATTTGACCCAGGCGATGTGGTATTGTTAGAGAGCATGCCTTTGACTCGTGCGATGTGGTAATGTTAGAGAGCATGCATTTGAACCAGGTGTTGTGGTAATGTTAGAGAGCATGCCTTTGACTGATGTTATGTGGTGCTGTTACAGAGCATGCCTATGATCCAGGTGATGTGGTGTTGTTCGCATGCCTTTGACCCGGGCTAGTGGTGATGTTAGAGAGCATGCATTTGATCAGGGTGATGTGGTGATGTTAGAGAGCATGCCTTTGACCCAGGTGATGTGGTGTTGTTAGAGAGCATGCCTTTGACCCAGGTGATGTGGTGATGTTAGAGAGCATGCCTTTGACCCGGGGATGTGGAGTTGTTTTAGAGCATGCCTTTGACCCAGGCGATTTAAAGATGTTAGAGAGTATGAATTTGACTCCGGTGATGTGGTGATGTTAGAGAGCATGCCTTTGACCCGGATGAGTGGTGTTGTTAGAGAGTATGCATTTGACAGAGGTGATGTGGTGAAGTTAGAGAGCATGCCTTTGACCCGGGGATGTGGAGTTGTTTTAGAGCATGCCTTTGACCCAGGCGATTTGGAGATGTTAGAGAGCATGAATTTGACTCCGGTGATGTGGTAATGTTAGAGAGTATGCCTTTTACCCGGATGAGTGGTTTTGTTAGAGAGTATGCATTTGACACAGGTGATGTGGTGTGTTGCGGCCGCCAGCAGCTCGCAACGTGAACGGTTCGACTGAGGCCACTCGAGCTGTAAGAGAGGAATCTAGACGGGGCGAAAGAAGAAACGGAGCCAAGACAAATTCATTCTGATCAAAGCTCAAATTTTATTGTTGGGACACTAGTTATGAAGGAAGGGGGAGGGGACCCGATTCCCGCCGAATAATCTCTGGTCCAGTAGAAAGGTGCACGTGTGTGGCTCCGCAGGTTCCAGCAGTGGGCGTGGCAGAGCGATGAGCGGGAAGCTCCACCCCTGAGCAAGCAGGTTTCAGGCTGGGGGAGGGGAGACTACATCTCCTCCCTTTTATTAACAAAATTAAAAAAAAAGAAAAGGCTGGCCTGAGGGGGAAAAATTATCTATGCTCAATAGTTCTGCCTGGAATCTAGGGCTAAAAGAAAAAACTTGCTTCCCTGGGATTCTTTGACTTTTATTATGGTAAACTGTATCTGGCTAAGACTGTCCTTTCTTATCTTAGTAAACAACTAACTGAAAAGCCTGGAGCTGTAGGCTCTGACTTTATAATGCTAATTAGTACTTGGTAGGTAACTTTCTAGTTGAATTTTAAGTAGGGCGTTGGAACTCTGGCTAAGTTTGACTGAACAAGTGTGAAATACACTATAATAAGAATAACACTAAGTTGATATTCCTCCGCATTTTTGGATGATTGGTGGGTAACAGGGAGAAGGGGTCCGGCCAGCTCTGTAGTACAAGGCCAATTGGCTTTTTTATTTGGGTGGGAGGCAGTGAAGGGCTTGCCCTTTCAATAGTACGTCTCCAATCTCTCTCCCCCCTATTAATTAAGTTAAAATAAGGCAGCGCTTAACTGAGGTGATCAAATGATTTTCTCATCCGTAGATGAGTGGGCTTTTAACCTTGGCTTGGGTGGACATGGACCCGATTCCTCTCGTGGATTCTGTTAAAATCCACACCTGTGGCTCTGGTACCTTTTGGGGAGGCGAGGTAGAGCCGAGGGATATATAATTTGGTACCAACCTCTTTCAAACCGGGTTTATCTCACAGGAAACTCAGAAATGGTCAAGCTGGGACCTTTCCTTGCAGTACCTCCATCTGCACCAAGCGATGCCCATACTGAATTTGTACAATCACAAATCAGTATGCACAGTTCTGAGCGCTGTGCAGCTCCTAAAGGAGAATTATCAACCTCAGATTTAGCAAAGCCTAAGCAAGAATTATGTCGTTAGTAACACCACGATTTGTGGCTAAAATAGGAGCTGGGAGTCGTTCCTCCGCATCCCTGTTTTTTTCCACAGCCTTATTGAGCTAAAGACACCTTGCAATAACAGCAAGGGTGAAAAGCCAGAGGTCAGCTAAGGGGCTAAGCCTGTCTATCAAAATAAAAACCAATCTTTATTAATATAGAAATATCTACTTTTCTAGTCCTCTGGGTAAACCTAATTTTTAACTCAGACTGAAGGCCACATGCTGGAATGTCCTGAGACTGGGGATAACAGCTGCCACCTGAGTGCTCTAGGGGGGCGGGGATGCACATCCGCTGGTCCGCCTCGAGAATGTTGATTTACCTGCTTGAAAGACAAAATCTTGAAAGACAGTGAGAAAGTAGGAAAGCAGAACTTTTCTCGGGAAGTCTAGGTACTTTATTCAAATGCAAATTGTAAAGCTGAGGCTAGTCTCTGGCCTCCTGTCGGGAGCTGGCTCAGAGAGTAGCTTTTTTGGGAGCCTGAGTCCTCAAGCCTTTTAAGCAAAAGAGGAATTTTAGTCCTCAAGGTGATACTTTTAGAAGATTTAGAATCTGTGTTCATCTGACAAATTTATCTATTTGGCAGCCACCGAGCTCTATCTTCATTCATCTCGTGAAAAAACACAAACTGAGTCCCTACCCCAAATTAGAACTGGATCTGGACCCTTCTATTTGTTAGTCAGGGGGTCCTAGCATTTTACCAATGTATTAAGTGACCAATTGCTCTTTAATAGCCTTTTATACTAGCTGTAAGGCCAGCAATCTTTCTGAGGTTAGGAATCTAGGTTAACTTTGCTAGGTAATTTAGAATATAGGAATCTCTAACATTGGATGAATATTAGACCAGTCTAAGATTGAGTTAGAATGGCTGGTCACACTGAAGAAAAGAGAAAAATCATTATGACTCTATTAAATGACTAATTTTACTAAGTCTGAATATACAGTCTCTGATGTACTATTGCCATAAAGTTAAAAGGTTAGAAGCTAGTCTAAACTGGAAAAAATGACAAGTAAGGATGGATCTAAAACATGAATTTAATTTAGTTTTTTAGTCAATTCAATCAGGACATGAGTCAACTTACCTACCAGCTCGTCACACGAATTTACTAATATGCTTCTGCAGCGTTCTGTGGAGAAAACCTGTTTTTCCTTTTTTTAATAAGGTAGCTGTTTTAGGATCAATCTATACGCGAATAAGTAGATTTGTTTAAGATACTATAAAGCATTTATTAAACTCTTTGACATTAAAATATTAGATTTTGAAAATAAAGGTAAGACTTCAATAGTGTGCATGGGAATGCACTAAATAGTATGCACGGGGATACAATTTCTCTCTTTTTTGTTTTTTAAGAAGTTAAAGTTTTAAAATTTTACAATACCTAAACTTTTGAATTAATAACTAGTTGACAAAATATTTTAAATACTTGGCTGTAAAGGGGCAGTGACTAATTGCACTTTCAATCAATTTTTTTTTAAGGAGCGGTTGTAACTAGAAGGCTTGCAAAGTTATTAAGAGTCACATGTGTATAATTTATTTATTTATTAACTAGAAATATGCATAAGCAATTGTAAATTTGAGAATTAATAGTATCTGAGGGATGAATAATTTAAGCAATTGCGAGCTTAGAGATATGGCATTGACTATTAATATACAAATTAAGGTTTGATTGTTCAGCATTTTAAAACAACATCTACAGCACACAACTAGATCATCTGTGCTGGAACAGGGGAAACTGTGTCTTAAGACTCCGCCCCACAGAAGCTAGTTGGGCCCACGTGGGCCAACGATTGGCTGGGAGGATGAGAAAAATGACTTTACAATAATGTTTTTTTTTGGCCAAAGAATTGTTTTGGGCACAACCAATTTTTAATTACCAATTAATAGCAATTATAAAAGCTTTCTTTATTTTTTGTAGAAACTTTTGTAGTAAACTAAAACCCTAAGTAATAAAAGGATATTGTCTCTGAATCTTTTGGGTGAGAGCAAGGATTTAAGGTAAACTTTCTTTTGAGAAGCATTAGTTAATAAAATACTTTTCACTTAGGAAACAATATACACTGAAAGATTAAAACTCTTGGCTTCTTGTATAGAAGCAGAAACAATAAAAATTTTTCTTACATAATGTAAAGTTACATTAGCCATACCTAGAGGCAGAATTTTCTAGTGATTACAGTTCACTAGAAGCAAAACTCTTTGAATTTAAGCATTATTTTAAACATCTGAATAGATCTGTAACACTGTTAAAAAGAAATTTTTTTGAACACAGGGAAAAAACTTTTTAAGACACTGTTTGCAAAACAAAAGAAAGGCCACAAGCCGCTCTGGGGCTGCCCAGAGCCATGTATTGACTCAAATGTAAAATACTTTTTAATCTGAGCATCTTGGCCCTCTTGTAATAAGGACCGATTTTAGAGAAACAATATAACTGTCTACGCCTCTAAATTTTGATACTCTTTCTTAAGATGACTTACAGTTAAAACGTTCTTTACAACTTTAGTGTTGTGAAAAAATTGCCCGTACTGCAGTTTCCTGCCAAGCAGCAACTATAACCAAACTGTTTGTCTAATCTATTTACAAAGACAAACATAACTAGATAACTCTGTCACAGTTTTGTATGAAGTGAGCTGTATGAGCACTCTCATAAGATGATTACTCTTGTAATTATCTTAATTACAGTATACAGGTGAATTAAAGATCTTAAATTTGAAATCAAACTGCAAGCTGCAGTCAATGGAACAATGGCAGTTTTAACCATAATTTTTAAGTTTTTTGCAAGATTAGGATAATACCTACAACCTTGAGAAAGCAAAACCCAAGTTTAAAACAATTTATTATCTTTAAAATCAATATTAGAAGCATTACTATCATATTACGAAGTTTGGATGTCAATTAATATCTATGAATACCTATTAAAGCAAGCTTTACTGCTTTAATAAAAGGACATTGCTTTAAATCTTATCTTAAATTTTACTATTTAAGATAAGAACCACATTAATTATTATCCTAGAAATATCTTTAGAGACCCAGCCTCTTGGGCTGCCTTATGCCACGTGTCAGAAAGACTCTAAACTTGAGTTATCAAATTTAACACTAACTATCTGTAGCAATGTAACAATTATTAATCTTAACCAACAACTTATGAGCTGATTGTGAAAACACTCAGAGCACATTACCAATAAAAAAGAACCAAATGAAGCAGTTACATTTAGACCAACTAGAGAATAATAATTTTTGTAGCTACAATCATAGAATAAAAAACACTTTACCATTGTCAAACACATTAATCATGAACTATTTATCAGCTTTTTTACTCTAAAACTAAGAGGCTGTTTCTTTTTCCTTGAACCATGGGCAACAGCTATCTATCTTACCTAAAAAATTTTTTACTAATTGTACTTCAAGCCTTACTCCTCTGGCCTGAAACAACTCCTGAAAACTATGGGCAACCGCCTGATCCATGACTTTAAACCCTTTCTTCTTCCACCTAAGCAGCTTCCTAAAAAGCTGCGGCTAACCTGCCTGTTTCCGTTTCTAGTTCCGATTAACACGCTGCTGACCCAAGCAGAACCAGCGTTGGGTTAGCACTGATTCAAGCTTAATTCATATCCTACCACATCCTCAGCAACACTTTACAAAACTGAAATTTTAAGCTAGCGCTAGCATGTGTACCTGTCCGTTGCTCCGATGTCCGATACGAAGATCCTTTCCTGTGGAGCTCCAAAGCAGCGTTCCTCTTAGCATCTCTCTGCCATTCTTCAGGTCCCAGTTCTGGCGCCAAAATGTTGCGGCCGCCAGCAGCTCGCAACGTGAACGGTTCGACTGAGAAGGCCACTCGAGCTGTAAGAGAGGAATCTAGACGGGGCGAAAGAAGAAACGGAGCCAAGACAAATTCATTCTGATCAAAGCTCAAATTTTATTGTTGGGACACTAGTTATGAAGGAAGGGGGAGGGGACCCGATTCCCGCCGAATAATCTCTGGTCCAGTAGAAAGGTGCACGTGTGTGGCTCCGCAGGTTCCAGCAGTGGGCGTGGCAGAGCGATGAGCGGGAAGCTCCACCCCTGAGCAAGCAGGTTTCAGGCTGGAGGAGGGGAGACTACAGTGGTGAAGTTAGAGAGCATGCATTTGACCCAGGTGATGGGGTGTTGTTAGAGAGAATGCATTTGACTCAGGAAATGTGGTGATGTTATAGAGCATGCATTAGACCCAGGTGATGAGTTGATGTTAGAGAGAATGCCTTTGACCCAGGTGATGTGGTGTTGTTAGAGAGCATGCATTTGACCCGTGCGATGTGGTAATGTTAGAGAGCATGACTTTGACCCGGATGAGTGGTGTTGTTAGAGAGTATGCATTTGACAGAGGTGATGTGGTGATGTTAGACAGTATGCCTTTGACCATGGTGATGTGGTGTTGTTAGAGAGAATGCATTTGACTCAGGAAATGTGGTGATGTTATAGAGCATGCATTAGACCCAGGTGATGAGTTGATGTTAGAGAGCATGCCTTTGACCCAGGTGATATGGTATTGTTAGAGAGCTTGCCTTTGACCCAGGCGATGTGGTGATATTAGAGAGCATGCCTTTGACAGCGGAGATGTGGAGTTGTTAGAGAGAATGCCTTTGACTCAGGCGATGTGGTGATGTTAGAGAGCATGCCTTTGACCCAGGCGATGTGTTGTTGTTAGAGAGCATGCCTTTGACCCAGGTGTTGTGATTATGTAAGAGAATATGCCTTTGACCCAGTTGATGTGGTTATGTTAGAGAGCATGCATTTGACCCGGGCGATGTGGTGACTTTAGAGAGCATACATTTGACCCAGGTTTTGTGGTGATGTTAGAGAGCATGCATTTGACACAGGCGATATGGAGTCATTAGATTGCATGTCTTTGACCCGTGCGATGTGTTAATGATAGAGAGCATGCATTTGACTGAGGCGATGTGGTGATGTTAGAGAGCATGCCTTTACTGATGTTGTGTGGTGCTGTTAGAGAGCATGCCTATGACCCAGGTGATGTGGTGTTGTTCGCATGCCTTTGACCCGGGCTAGTGGTGATGTTAGAGAGCATGCATTTGATCAGGGCGATGTGGTAATGTTAGAGAGCATGCATTTGACGCAGGTGTTGTGGTGATGTTAGAGAGCATGCCTTTGATTGATGTTGTGTGGTGCTGTTAGAGAGCATGCCTATGACCCAGGTGATGTGGTGTTGTTCGCATGCCTTTGACCCGGGCTAGTGGTGATGTTAGAGAGAATGCATTTGACCCAGGTGATGCGGTGATGTTAGAGAGCATGCATTTGACCCAGGTGATGTGGTGTTGTTAGAGAGCATGCATTTGACCCAGGTGATGTAGTGATTTTAGAGAGCATGCATTGGACCCGGGTGATGTGGTGTTGTTAGAGAGCATGCCTTTGACGCAGGTGATGTGATTATGTAAGTGAGCATGCCTTTGACCCAGGTGATGTGGTGTTGTTAGAGAGAATGCCTTTGACACAGGCGATGTGGTGAAGTTAGAGAGCATGCCTTTGACCCGGGAGATGTGGAGTAATTAGAGAGCATGCCTTTGAATCAGGCGATGTGGTGATGTTAGAGAGCATGCATTTGACCCATTTGATGTGGTGTTGTTAGAGAGCATGCCTTTGACGCAGGTGATGTGATTATGTAAGTGAGCATGCCTTTGACCCAGGTGATGTGGTGTTGTTAGAGAGAATGCCTTTGACCTAGGCGATGTGGTGAACTTAGAGAGCATGCCTTTGACCCGGGAGATGTGGAGTTGTTAGACAGCATGCCTTTGAGTGAGGCGATGTGGAGATGTTAGAGAGCCTGTATTTGAACCAGGTGATGTGGTGATGTTAGAGAGCATGCATTTGACCCGGATCATGTGGTTTTGTTAGAGACCATGCATTTGACCCGGGCGATGTGGTGACGTTAGAGAGCATGCATTTGACCCAGGTGGTGTGGTGATGTTAGAGAGCATGCATTTGACACAGGCGATGTGGAGTCATTAGATTGCATGTCTTTGACCCAGGCGATGTGGTGATGTTAGAGAGCATGCATTTGACACGGGTGATGTGGTGATGTTAGAGAGAATGCATTTGACCCAGCCGATGTGGTGATGTTAGAGAACATGTATTTGACCAGGGAATGTGGTGTTGTTAGAGAGCATTCCTTTGACCCGTGCGATGTGGTAATGTTAGAGAGCATGCATTTGACCCAGGTGATGTGGTGTTGTTAGAGAGCATGCATTTGACCCAGGTGATGTAGTGATTTTAGAGAGCATGCATTGGACCCGGGTGATGTGGTGTTGTTAGAGAGCATGCCTTTGACGCAGGTGATGTGATTATGTAAGAGAACATGCCTTTGACCCAGGTGATATGGTGTTGTTAGAGAGAATGCCTTTGACCCAGGCGATGTGGTGAAGTTAGAGAGCATGCCTTTGACCCGGGAGATGTGGAGTTGTTAGAGAGCATGCCTTTGAATCAGGCGATGTGGTGATGTTAGAGAGCATGCATTTGACCCATTTGATGTGGTGTTGTTAGAGAGCATGCCTTTGACGCAGGTGATGTGATTATGTAAGTGAGCATGCCTTTGACCCAGGTGATGTGGTGTTGTTAGAGAGAATGCCTTTGACCTAGGCGATGTGGTGAAGTTAGAGAGCATGCCTTTGACCCGGGAGATGTGGAGTTGTTAGACAGCATGCCTTTGAGTGAGGCGATGTGGAGATGTTAGAGAGCCTGTATTTGATCCCGGTGATGTGGTGATGTTAGAGAGCATGCCTTTGACCCGGATCATGTGGTTTTGTTAGAGAAAATGCATTTGACCCGGGCGATGTGGTGACGTTAGAGAGCATGCATTTGACCCAGGTGGTGTGGTGATGTTAGAGAGCATGTCTTTGACCCAGGCGATGTGGTGATGTTAGAGAGCATGCATTTGACACGGGTGATGTGGTGATGTTAGAGAGCATGCATTTGACCCAGCCAATGTGGTGACGTTAGAGAACTTGTATTTGACCAGGGAATGTGGTATTGTTAGAGAAGATGCCGTTGACCCAGGCGATGTGGAGATGTTAGAGAGCATGCATTTGACTCCGGTGATGTGGTGATGTTAGAGAGCATGCATTTGACCCGTGCAATGTGGTAATATTAGAGAGCATGCCTTTGACGCGAATGAGTGGTGTTGTTAGAGAGTATGCATTTGACACAGGTGATTTGGTGTTGTTAGAGAGCATGCCTTTGACCCGGATGATGTGGTTTTGTTAGAGAGCATGCATTTGACCCGGGTGATGTGGTGATGTTAGAGGGCATGCATTTGACACAGGCGATGAGAAGTCATTAGATTGCATGTCTTTGACCCAGGCAATTTGGTGATGTTAGAGAGAATGCATTTCACCCAGGTGATGTGGTGATGTTAGAAAGCATGCATTTGACCCGGGTGATGTGGTGATGTTAGAGAGCATGCCTTTGACCCAAGCGATGTGGTGTTTTTAGAGAGCATGCCTTTGACCCAGGCGATGTGGAGATGTTAGAGAGCCTGCTTTTGACCCAGGTTATGTGGTGATGTTAAAGAGCATGCCATCAAACCGGATGATGTAGTTTTGTTAGAGAGCATGCATTTCACCCGGGTGATTTGGTGTTGTTAGAGAGCATGCTTTTGACTCGGGTGATGTGGTGATGTTAGAGAGCATGCATTTGACCCAGCCGATGTGGAGATGTTAGAAAACATGTATTTGACCCAGGCGATGTGGTGTTCTTAGAGAGCATGCCTTTGACTCGTGCGATGTGGTAATGTTAGAGAGCATGCATTTGACCCAGGTGTTGTGGTGATGTTAGAGAGCATGCCTTTGACCCAGGTGATGTGGTGATGTTAGACAGCATGCCTTTGACCCGGGGATGTGGAGTTGTTATAGAGCATGCCTTTGACCCAGGCGATGTGGAGTTGTTATAGAGCATGCCTTTGACCCAGGTGATGTGGTGATGTTAGAGAGCATGCATTTGACCCAGGTAATGTGGTGATGTTAGAGAGCATGCATTTGACCCGTGCAATGTGGTAATGTTAGAGAGCATGCCTTTGACGCGGATGAGTGGTGTTGTTAGAGACTATGCATTTGACACAGGTGATGTGGTGATGTTAGAGATCATGCATTTGACCCAGGTGATGTGGTGTTGTTAGAGAGAATGCATTTGACTCAGGAAATGTGGTGATGTTATATAGCATTCATTAGACCCAGGTGATGAGTTGATGTTAGAGAGCATGCCTTTGACCCAGGTGATGTGGTGTTGTTAGAGACCATGCATTTGAGCCAGGCGATGTGGTGATATTAGAGAGCATGCCTTTGACCCCGGAGATGTGGAGTTGTTAGAGAGAATGCCTTTGACTATGGCGATGTGGTGATGTTAGAGAGCATGCCTTTGACCCAGGCGATGTGTTGTTGTTAGAGAGCATGCCTTTGACCCAGGCGATGTAGGGATGTTAGAGAGCCTGTATTTGACCCAGGTGATGTGGTGATGTTAGAGAGAATGCATTTGATCCCGGTGTTGTGGGGATTTTAGAGAGCAAGCATTTGACCCGGGCAAGTGGTGATGTTAGAGAGCATGCATTTGATCATGGTGATGTGGTGATGTTAGAGAGCATGCATTTGTCCCAGTGATGCGGTGATGTTAGAGAGCATGCATTTGATGCATGTGATGTGGTGATGTTAGAGAGCATGCATTTGACCGATGTGATGCGGTAATGTTAGAGAGCATTCCTTTGACCCAGGTGTTGTGATTATGTAAGAGAGCATGCCTTTGACCCAGGTGATGTGGTGATGTTAGAGAGCATGCATTTGATCCCGGTGATGTGGTGATGTTAGAGAGCATGCATTTGACTCAGGTTATGTGGTGATGTTAGAGAGCATGCCTTTGACCCTGATGATGTGATTTTGTTAGAGAGCATGCATTTGACCCGGGTGTTGTGGTGATGTTAGAGAGCATGCATTTGACCCAGTTGATGTGGTTATGTTAGAGAGCATGCATTTGACTCAGGTTATGTGGTGATGTTAGAGAGCATGACTTTGACCCGGATGATGTGGTTTTGTTAGAGAGCATGCATTTGACCCGGGTGATGTGGTGATGTTAGAGAGCATGCATTTGACCCAGTTGATGTGGTTATGTTAGAGAGCATGCATTTGACCCGGGCGATGTGGTGACTTTAGAGAGCATACTTTTGACCCAGGTTTTGTGGTGATGTTAGAGAGCATGCATTTGACACAGGCGATGTGGAGTCATTAGATTGCATGTGGTTGACCCATGCGATGTGGTGATGTTAGAGAGCATGCCTTTGACTGATGTTATGTGGTGTTGTTAGAGAGCATGCCTATGACCCAGGTGATGTGGTGTTGTTCGCATGCCTTTGACCCGGGCAAGTGGTGATGTTAGAGAGCATGCATTTGATCAGGGCGATGTGGTGATGTTAGAGAGCATGCATTTGTCCCAGGTGATGCGGTGATGTTAGAGAGCATGCATTTGACCCATGTGATGTGGTGATTTTAGAGAGCAAGCATTTGAGCCAGTCAATGTGGTGATGTTAGAGAGCATGAATTTGACCCAGGCGATGTGGTGATGTTAGAGAGCATGAATTTTTCCCAGGTGATGTCATCTTGTTAGAGAGGATTCATTTGATCCTGGTGATGTTGTGATTTTAGAGAGCATGCCTTTGACCTGGATGTTGAGGTGATGTTAGAGAGCATGCATTTGACCCGGGTGATGTGGTGATGTTATAGAGCATGCATTTGACCCAGGTGTTGTAGTTATGTTAGAGAGCATGCATTTGACTGGGCGATGTGGTGACATTAGAGAGCATGCAATGGACCAGGGTGATATGGTGATGTTAGATAGCATGCTTTTGACCCGGGTGATATGGTGATGTTAGAGAGCATGCCTTTGACCCAGGTGATGTGGTAATGTTAGAGAGCATGGCTTTGACCCAGCCGATGTGGTGTTGTTGAGAGCATGCATTTGACCCAGGCGATGTGGTGATATTAGAGAGCATGCATTTGACACAGACAATGTGGTGACTAATGAGAGCTTGCTTTTGATCAGGGTGATGTGGTGATGTTAGACAGCAACCTTTGACCCAGTCGATGTGGTGTTGTTAGAGAGCATGCATTTGACCCAGGTGATGTGATTATGTAAGTGAGCATGCCTTTGACCCAGGTGATGTGGTGTTGTTAGAGAGAATGCCTTTGACCCAGGCAATGTGGTGAAGTTAGAGAGCATGCCTTTGACCCTAGAGTTGTCGAGTTGTTAGAGAGCATGCCTTTGACTCAGGCGATGTGGTGATGTTAGAGAGCATGCCTTTGACCCAGGCGATGTGGTGTTTTTAGAGAGCATGCCTTTGACCCAGGCTATGTGTAGATGTTAGAGAGCCTGCATTTGACCCAGGTGATGTGGTGATGTTAGAGATCATGCATTTGATCACGGTGATATGGTGATATTAGAGAGCATGCATTTGACCCAGGTTATGTGGTGATGTTAGAGAGCATGGCTTTGACCTAGATGATGTAGTTTTGTTAGAGAGCATGCATTTGACCCGGGTGATGTGGTGATGTTAAAGAGCATGCCTTTAACCCAGGCAAGGTGGAGATATTAGAGGGCCTGCATTTGAACCAGGTGATGTGGTGATGTTAGAGAGCATGCATTTGATCCCGGTGATGTGGTGATGTTAGAGAGCATGCATTTGATCACAGTGATGTGGTGATGTTAGAGAGCATGCCTTTGACCCGGATGATGTGGTTTTGTTAGAGACCATGCATTTGAACCGGGTGATGTGGTGATGTTAGAGAGCATGCCTTTGACCCAGGTGATGTGATGTTAGAGAGCATGCCTTTGATCCAGACGATGTGGTTATGTTACAGAGCATGCCTTTGACCCAGGCGATGTGGTGAAGTTAGAGAGCATGCATTTGACCCAATGGTGTGGTGATGTTAGAGAGCATGCATTTGACACAGGTTATGTGGAGTCATTAAATTGCATGTCTTTGACCCAGGCGATGTGGTGATGTTAGAGAGCATGCATTTGACACATGTGATGTGGTGATGTTAGAGAGCATGCATTTGACCCAGCCGATGTGGTGATGTTAGAGAACATGTATTTGACCCAGGCAATGTGGTGTTGTTAGAGAGCATGCCTTTGACACGTGTGATGTGGTAATGTTAGAGAGCATGCATTTGACCCAGGTGTTGTGGTGATGTTAGAGAGCATGCCTTTGACCTGGGTGATGTGGTGTTGCTAGAGAGCATGCATTTGACTTGGGTGATGTGGTGATGTAAGAGAGCATGCATTTGACCCAGGTGATGTGTTTATTTTAGAGAGCATACCTTTGACCCAGGTTATGTAGTGATGTTAGAGAGAATGCCTTTGACCCATGTAATGTGGTGATGTTAGAGAGCATGCCTTTGACCCAGGCCATGTGGTGATGTTAGAGCATGCATTAGACCCAGTCGATCTGGTGATGTTATAGAGCATGCATTTGACCCAGGCGATGTGGTGATGTTAGAGAGCATGCCTTTGACCTGGGTGATGTGGTGATGTTAGAGAGCATGTATTTGCCCCGGGTGATGTGGTGATGTTAGAGAGCATGCATTTTACCCAGGTGATGTGGTGATTTTAGATAGCATGCATTTTACCCAGGTGATGTGGTGTTGTTAGAGAGCATGATTTGACCTAGGTGATGTGGTGATGTTAGAGAGCATGCCTTTGATCCAGGTGATGTGGTGATGTTAGAGAGCATGCCTTTTACCTAGGTGATGTGGTGTTTTAGAGAGCATGCCTTTGACCCAGGTGATGTGGTGATGTTAGAGAGCATGCATTTGACCCAGGTGATGTGGTGAGGTGAGAGAGCATGCGTTTGAACCAGGTGATGTGGTGTTGGGAGAGCATGCCTTTGACCCAGGTGATATGGTGATGTTCGTGAGCATGCCTTTGACCCGAGTGATGTGGTGATTCTAGAGAGCATGCCTTTGACCCAGGTGATGTGGTGATGTTAGAGAGCATGACTTTGACCCAGGCGTTGTGGTGATGTTCGAGAGCATGACTTTGACCCAGGCGATGTGGTGATGTTAGAGAGCATGCCTTACCTGGGTGATTTGGTGTTGCTAGAGAGCATGCATTTGACCTGGGTGATGTGGTGATGTTAGAGAGCATGCATTCGACCCGGGTGATGTGTTAATGTTAGAGAGCATGCCTTTTCCCGGGTGATGTGGTGATATTAGAGAGCAGGCCTTTGACCCAGGTGATGTGGTGATGTTAGAGAGCATGGCTTTGACCCAGGTAATTGGTGTTGTTAGAGAGCATGCATTTGACCCAGGCGATGTGGTGATGTTAGAGAGCATTACTTTGACCCAACATATGTAGAGTTGATAGAGAGCATGCCTTTGACCCAGCCTATGTGGAGATGTTAGAGAGCATGCATTTGACCCAGGCGATGTGGTGATTTTAGAGAGCATTACTTTGACCCAGCCAATGTGGACTTGTTAGAGAGCATGCATTTGACACGGGCGATGTGGTGATGTTAGAGAGCATGACTTTGACCCAGCCTATGTGGTTATGTTAGAGAGCATGCATTTGATCCCATTGATGTGGTGATGTTAGAGAGCATGCATTTGATCACAGTGATTTGGTGATGTTAGAGAGCATGCCTTTGACCCGGATGATGTGGTTTTGTTAGAGACTATGCATTTGAACCGGGTTATGTGGTGATGTTAGAGAGCATGCCTTTGACCCAGATGATGTGGTGATGTTAGAGAGCATGCCTTTGACCCAGACGATGTGGTTATGTTACAGAGCATGTCTTTGATCCAGGCGATGTGGTGACGTTAGAGAGCATGTATTTGACCCAGTGGTGTGGTGATGTTAGAGAGCATGGATTTGACACAGGCGATGTGGAGTCATTAGATTGCATGTCTTTGACCCAAGCGATGTGGTGATGTTAGAGAGCATGCATTTGACACATGTGATGTGGTGATGTTAGAGAGCATGCATTTGCCCCAGCCGATGTGGTGATGTTAGAGAACATGTATTTGACCCAGGCAATGTGGTGTTGTTAGAGAGCATGCCTTTGACCCGTGCGATGTGGTAATGTTAGAGAGCATGCATTTGACCCAGGTGTTGTGGTGATGTTAGAGAGCATGCCTTTGACCTAGGTGATGTGGTGTTGCTAGAGAGCATGCATTTGACCCGGGGGATGTGGTGATGTAAGAGAGCATGCATTTGAACCAGGTGATTTGGTGTTGTTAGAGAGCATGCATTTGACCCAGGTAATGTGGTGATGTTAGAGAGCATGCATTTGACCCGGGTGATGTGGTGATGTTAGAGAGCATGCCTTTGAACCAGGTGATTTGGTGTTGTTAGAGAGCATGCATTTGACCCGGGTGATGTGGTGATGTTAGAGAGCATGCCTTTGACCCAGGTGATGTGGTGATGTTAGAGAGCATGGCTTTGACCCAGGTAATTTGTGTTGTTAGAGAGCATGCATTTGACCCAGTCGATGTGGTGATGTTAGAGAGCATTACTTTGACCCAACATATGTGGAGTTAGAGAGCATGCCTTTGACCCAGCCTATGTGGTGATGTTAGAGAGCACGCATTTGACCCAGGCGATGTGGTGATTTTAGAGAGCATAACTTTGACCCAGCCAATGTGGAGTTGTTAGAGAGCATGCATTTGACACAGGCGATGTGGTGATGTTAGAGAGCATGCATTTTACCCAGGTAATGTGGTGATTTTAGATAGCATGCATTTTACCCAGGTGATGTGGTGTTGTTAGAGAGCATTATTTGACCTAGGTGATGTGGTGATGTTAGAGAGCATGCCTTTGACCCAGGTGATGTGGTGATGTTAGAGAGCATGCCTTTGACCTAGGTGATGTGGTGTTTTAGAGAGCATGCCTTTGACCCAGGTGATTTGGTGATGTTAGAGAGCATGCATT
Source organism: Mus spretus (assembly GCA_921997135.2). Taxonomy (NCBI): domain Eukaryota; kingdom Metazoa; phylum Chordata; class Mammalia; order Rodentia; family Muridae; genus Mus; species Mus spretus. The sequence continues at coordinate 3,388,635 of OW971696.1, forward strand.
TGACCCAGGTGATGTGGTGATGTGAGAGAGCATGCGTTTGAACCAGGTGATGTGGTGTTGGGAGAGCATGCCTTTGACCCAGGTGATATGGTGATGTTCGTGAGCATGCCTTTGACCCGGGTGATGTGGTGATGCTAGAGAGCATGCCTTTGACCCAGGTGATGTGGTGATGTTACAGAACATGGCTTTGACCTGGGTGATGTGGTGTTGTTAGAGAGCATGCCTTTGACCCAGACGTTGTGGTGATGTTCGAGAGCATTACTTTGATCCAGGTGATGTGGTGATGTTAGAGAGCATGCCTTTGACCTGGGTGATGTGGTGATGTTAGAGAGCATGCCTTTTCCCGGGTGATGTGGTGATATTAGAGAGCAGGCCTTTGACCCAGGTGATGTGGTGATGTTAGAGAGCATGGCTTTGACCCAGGTAATTGGTGTTGTTAGAGAGCATGCATTTGACCCAGGCGATGTGGTGATGTTAGAGAGCATTACTTTGACCCAACATATGTAGAGTTGATAGAGAGCATGCCTTTGACCCAGCCTATGTGGAGATGTTAGAGAGCATGCATTTGACCCAGGCGATGTGGTGATTTTAGAGAGCATTACTTTGACCCAGCCAATGTGGACTTGTTAGAGAGCATGCATTTGACACGGGCGATGTGGTGATGTTAGAGAGCATGACTTTGACCCAGCCTATGTGGTTATGTTAGAGAGCATGCATTTGATCCCATTGATGTGGTGATGTTAGAGAGCATGCATTTGATCACAGTGATTTGGTGATGTTAGAGAGCATGCCTTTGACCCGGATGATGTGGTTTTGTTAGAGACTATGCATTTGAACCGGGTTATGTGGTGATGTTAGAGAGCATGCCTTTGACCCAGATGATGTGGTGATGTTAGAGAGCATGCCTTTGACCCAGACGATGTGGTTATGTTACAGAGCATGTCTTTGATCCAGGCGATGTGGTGACGTTAGAGAGCATGTATTTGACCCAGTGGTGTGGTGATGTTAGAGAGCATGGATTTGACACAGGCGATGTGGAGTCATTAGATTGCATGTCTTTGACCCAAGCGATGTGGTGATGTTAGAGAGCATGCATTTGACACATGTGATGTGGTGATGTTAGAGAGCATGCATTTGACCCAGCCGATGTGGTGATGTTAGAGAACATGTATTTGACCCAGGCAATGTGGTGTTGTTAGAGAGCATGCCTTTGACCCGTGCGATGTGGTAATGTTAGAGAGCATGCATTTGACCCAGGTGTTGTGGTGATGTTAGAGAGCATGCCTTTGACCTAGGTGATGTGGTGTTGCTAGAGAGCATGCATTTGACCCGGGGGATGTGGTGATGTAAGAGAGCATGCATTTGAACCAGGTGATTTGGTGTTGTTAGAGAGCATGCATTTGACCCAGGTAATGTGGTGATGTTAGAGAGCATGCATTTGACCCGGGTGATGTGGTGATGTTAGAGAGCATGCCTTTGAACCAGGTGATTTGGTGTTGTTAGAGAGCATGCATTTGACCCGGGTGATGTGGTGATGTTAGAGAGCATGCCTTTGACCCAGGTGATGTGGTGATGTTAGAGAGCATGGCTTTGACCCAGGTAATTTGTGTTGTTAGAGAGCATGCATTTGACCCAGTCGATGTGGTGATGTTAGAGAGCATTACTTTGACCCAACATATGTGGAGTTAGAGAGCATGCCTTTGACCCAGCCTATGTGGTGATGTTAGAGAGCACGCATTTGACCCAGGCGATGTGGTGATTTTAGAGAGCATAACTTTGACCCAGCCAATGTGGAGTTGTTAGAGAGCATGCATTTGACACAGGCGATGTGGTGATGTTAGAGAGCATGCCTTTAACCCAGCCTATGTGGTTATGTTAGAGAGCATGCATTTAACCCAGGCGATCAGGTGATGTTAGAGAGCATACATTTGACTTAGGAGATGTGGTGATGTTAGAGAGCATGCCTTTGACCCAGGCGATGAGGTGATGTTAGAGAGCATGCCTTTGACCTGGGTGATGTGGTGATGTTAGAGAGCATGCATTTGCCCCGGGTGATGTGGTGATGTTAGAGAGCATGCATTTTACCCAGGTAATGTGGTGATTTTAGATAGCATGCATTTTACCCAGGTGATGTGGTGTTGTTAGAGGGCATTATTTGACCTAGGTGATGAGGTGATGTTAGAGAGCATGCCTTTGACCCAGGTGATGTGGTGATGTTAGAGAGCATGCCTTTGACCTAGGTGATGTGGTGTTTTAGAGAGCATGCCTTTGACCCAGGTGATTTGGTGATGTTAGAGAGCATGCATTTGACCCAGGTGATGTGGTGATGTGAGAGAGCATGCGTTTGAACCAGGTGATGTGGTGTTGGGAGAGCATGCCTTTGACCCAGGTGATATGGTGATGTTCGTGAGCATGCCTTTGACCCGGGTGATGTGGTGATGCTAGAGAGCATGCCTTTGACCCAGGTGATGTGGTGATGTTACAGAACATGGCTTTGACCTGGGTGATGTGGTGTTGTTAGAGAGCATGCCTTTGACCCAGACGTTGTGGTGATGTTCGAGAGCATTACTTTGATCCAGGTGATGTGGTGATGTTAGAGAGCATGCCTTTGACCTGGGTGATGTGGTGATGTTAGAGAGCATGCATTCGATCCGGGTGATGTGTTAATGTTAGAGAGCATGCCTTTTCCCGGGTGAGGTGGTGTTATTAGAGAGCATGCCTTTGACCCAGGTGATGTGGTGATGTTAGAGAGCATGGCTTTGACCCAGGCAATTGGTGTTGTTAGAGAGCATGCATTTGACCCAGGCGATGTGGTGATGTTAGAGAGCATGCCTTACCTGGGTGATTTGGTGTTGCTAGAGAGCATGCATTTGACCTGGGTGATGTGGTGATGTTAGAGAGCATGCATTCGACCCGGGTGATGTGTTAATGTTAGAGAGCATGCCTTTTCCCGGGTGATGGGGTGATATTAGAGAGCAGGCCTTTGACCCAGGTGATGTGGTGATGTTAGAGAGCATGGCTTTGACCCAGGTAATTGGTGTTGTTAGAGAGCATGCATTTGACCCAGGCGATGTGGTGATGTTAGAGAGCATTACTTTGACCCAACATATGTAGAGTTGATAGAGAGCATGCCTTTGACCCAGCCTATGTGGAGATGTTAGAGAGCATGCATTTGACCCAGGCGATGTGGTGATTTTAGAGAGCATTACTTTGACCCAGCCAATGTGGACTTGTTAGAGAGCATGCATTTGACACGGGCGATGTGGTGATGTTAGAGAGCATGACTTTGACCCAGCCTATGTGGTTATGTTAGAGAGCATGCATTTGATCCCATTGATGTGGTGATGTTAGAGAGCATGCATTTGATCACAGTGATTTGGTGATGTTAGAGAGCATGCCTTTGACCCGGATGATGTGGTTTTGTTAGAGACTATGCATTTGAACCGGGTTATGTGGTGATGTTAGAGAGCATGCCTTTGACCCAGATGATGTGGTGATGTTAGAGAGCATGCCTTTGACCCAGACGATGTGGTTATGTTACAGAGCATGTCTTTGATCCAGGCGATGTGGTGACGTTAGAGAGCATGTATTTGACCCAGTGCTGTGGTGATGTTAGAGAGCATGGATTTGACACAGGCGATGTGGAGTCATTAGATTGCATGTCTTTGACCCAAGCGATGTGGTGATGTTAGAGAGCATGCATTTGACACATGTGATGTGGTGATGTTAGAGAGCATGCATTTGACCCAGCCGATGTGGTGATGTTAGAGAACATGTATTTGACCCAGGCAATGTGGTGTTGTTAGAGAGCATGCCTTTGACCCGTGCGATGTGGTAATGTTAGAGAGCATGCATTTGACCCAGGTGTTGTGGTGATGTTAGAGAGCATGCCTTTGACCTAGGTGATGTGGTGTTGCTAGAGAGCATGCATTTGACCCGGGGGATGTGGTGATGTAAGAGAGCATGCATTTGAACCAGGTGATTTGGTGTTGTTAGAGAGCATGCATTTGACCCAGGTAATGTGGTGATGTTAGAGAGCATGCATTTGACCCGGGTGATGTGGTGATGTTAGAGAGCATGCCTTTGAACCAGGTGATTTGGTGTTGTTAGAGAGCATGCATTTGACCCGGGTGATGTGGTGATGTTAGAGAGCATGCCTTTGACCCAGGTGATGTGGTGATGTTAGAGAGCATGGCTTTGACCCAGGTAATTTGTGTTGTTAGAGAGCATGCATTTGACCCAGTCGATGTGGTGATGTTAGAGAGCATTACTTTGACCCAACATATGTGGAGTTAGAGAGCATGCCTTTGACCCAGCCTATGTGGTGATGTTAGAGAGCACGCATTTGACCCAGGCGATGTGGTGATTTTAGAGAGCATAACTTTGACCCAGCCAATGTGGAGTTGTTAGAGAGCATGCATTTGACACAGGCGATGTGGTGATGTTAGAGAGCATGCCTTTAACCCAGCCTATGTGGTTATGTTAGAGAGCATGCATTTAACCCAGGCGATCAGGTGATGTTAGAGAGCATACATTTGACTTAGGAGATGTGGTGATGTTAGAGAGCATGCCTTTGACCCAGGCGATGAGGTGATGTTAGAGAGCATGCCTTTGACCTGGGTGATGTGGTGATGTTAGAGAGCATGCATTTTACCCAGGTAATGTGGTGATTTTAGATAGCATGCATTTTACCCAGGTGATGTGGTGTTGTTAGAGAGCATTATTTGACCTAGGTGATGTGGTGATGTTAGAGAGCATGCCTTTGACCCAGGTGATGTGGTGATGTTAGAGAGCATGCCTTTGACCTAGGTGATGTGGTGTTTTAGAGAGCATGCCTTTGACCCAGGTGATTTGGTGATGTTAGAGAGCATGCATTTGACCCAGGTGATGTGGTGATGTGAGAGAGCATGCGTTTGAACCAGGTGATGTGGTGTTGGGAGAGCATGCCTTTGACCCAGGTGATATGGTGATGTTCGTGAGCATGCCTTTGACCCGGGTGATGTGGTGATGCTAGAGAGCATGCCTTTGACCCAGGTGATGTGGTGATGTTAGAGAGCATGCCTTTGACCTAGGTGATGTGGTGTTTTAGAGAGCATGCCTTTGACCCAGGTGATTTGGTGATGTTAGAGAGCATGCATTTGACCCAGGTGATGTGGTGATGTGAGAGAGCATGCGTTTGAACCAGGTGATGTGGTGTTGGGAGAGCATGCCTTTGACCCAGGTGATATGGTGATGTTCGTGAGCATGCCTTTGACCCGGGTGATGTGGTGATGTTAGAGAGCATGCCTTTGACCCAGGTGATGTGGTGATGTAGAGAGCATGCCTTTGACCTAGGTGATGTGGTGTTTTAGAGAGCATGCCTTTGACTGAGACGTTGTGGTGATGTTCGAGAGCATTACTTTGATCCAGGTGATGTGGTGATGTCAGAGAGCATGCCTTTGACCTGGGTGATGTGGTGTTGCTAGAGAGCATGCATTTGACCTGGGTGATGTGGTGATGTTAGAGAGCATGCATTCGATCCGGGTGATGTGTTAATGTTAGAGAGCATGCCTTTTCCCGGGTGATGTGGTGTTATTAGAGAGCATGCCTTTGACCCAGGTGATGTGGTGATGTTAGAGAGAATGGCTTTGACCCAGGTAATTGGTGTTGTTAGAGAGCATGCATTTGACCCAGGCGATGTGGTGATGTTAGAGAGCATTACTTTGACCCAACATATGTGGAGTTGTTAGAGAGCATGCCTTTGACCCAGCCTATGTGGTGATGTTAGAGAGCACGCATTTGACCCAGGCGATGTGGTGATTTTAGAGAGCATAACTTTGACCCAGCCAATGTGGAGTTGTTAGAGAGCATGCATTTGACACAGGCGATGTGGTGATGTTAGAGAGCATGCCTTTAACCCAGCCTATGTGGTTATGTTAGAGAGCATGCATTTAACCCAGGGGATCAGGTGATGTTAGAGAGCATACATTTGACTTAGGAGATGTGGTGATGTTAGAGAGCATGCATTTGCCCCGGGTGATGTGGTGATGTTAGAGAGCATGCATTTTACCCAGGTGATGTGGTGATTTTAGATAGCATGCATTTTACCCAGGTGATGTGGTGTTGTTAGAGAGCATGATTTGACCTAGGTGATGTGGTGATGTTAGAGAGCATGTCTTTGACCCAGGTGATGTGGTGATTTTAGAGCCATGCCTTTGACCTATGTGATGTGGTGTTTTAGAGAGCATGCCTTTGACCCAGGTGATGTGGTGATGTTAGAGAGCATGCGTTTGAACCAGGTGATGTGGTGATGTTAGAGAGCATGCCTTTGACCCAGACGTTGTGGTGATGTTCGAGAGCATTACTTTGATCCAGGTGATGTGGTGATGTTAGAGAGCATGCCTTTGACCCAGACGTTGTGGTGATGTTCGAGAGCATTACTTTGATCCAGGTGATGTGGTGTTGCTAGAGAGCATGCATTTGACCTGGGTGATGTGGTGATGTTAGAGAGCATGCATTCGATCCAGGTGATGTGTTAATGTTAGAGAGCATGCCTTTTCCCGGGTGATGTGGTGTTATTAGAGAGCATGCCTTTGACCCAGGTGATGTGGTGATGTTAGAGAGCATGGCTTTGACCCAGGTAATTGGTGTTCTTAGAGAGCATGCATTTGACCCAGGCGATGTGGTGATGTTAGAGAGCATGCCTTTGACCCAGACGATGTGGTTATGTTACAGCGCATGCCTTTGACCCAGGCGATGTGGTGATGTTAGAGAGCATGCCTTTGACCTGGGTGATGTGGTGATGTTAGAGAGCATGCATTTGCCCCGGGTGATGTGGTGATGTTAGAGAGCATGCATTTTACCCAGGTGATGTGGTGATTTTAGATAGCATGCATTTTACCCAGGTGATGTGGTGTTGTTAGAGAGCATGATTTGACCTAGGTGATGTGGTGATGTTAGAGAGCATGCCTTTGACCCAGGTGATGTGGTGATGTTAGAGAGCATGCATTTGACCCAGGTGATGTGGTGATGTGAGAGAGCATGCGTTTGAACCAGGTGATGTGGTGTTGGGAGAGCATGCCTTTGACCCAGGTGATATGGTGATGTTCGTGAGCATTCCTTTGACCCTGTTGATGTGGTGATGCTAGAGAGCATGCCTTTGACCCAGGTGATATGGTGATGTTCGTGAGCATTCCTTTGACCCTGTTGATGTGGTGATGCTAGAGAGCATGCCTTTGACCCAGGTGATGTGGTGTTGTTAGAGAGCATGCCTTTGACCCAGACGTTGTGGTGATGTTCGAGAGCATTACTTTGATCCAGGTGATGTAGTGATGTTAGAGAGCATGCCTTTGACCTGGGTGATGTGGTGTTGCTAGAGAGCATGCATTTGACCTGGGTGATGTGGTGATGTTAGAGAGCATGCATTCGAACCGGGTGATGTGTTAATGTTAGAGAGCATGCCTTTTCCCGGGTGATGTGGTGTTATTAGAGAGCATGCCTTTGACCCAGGTGATGTGGTGATGTTAGAGAGCATGGCTTTGACCCAGGTAATTGGTGTTGTTAGAGAGCATGCATTTGACCCAGGCGATGTGGTGATGTTAGAGAGCATTACTTTGACCCAACATATGTGGAGTTGTTAGAGAGCATGCCTTTGACCCAGCCTATGTGGTGATGTTAGAGAGCATGCATTTGACCCAGGCGATGTGGTGATTTTAGAGAGCATAACTTTGACCCAGCCAATGTGGACTTGTTAGAGAGCATGCATTTGACACAGGCGATGTGGTGATGTTAGAGAGCATGCCTGTAACCCAGCCTATGTGGTTATGTTAGAGAGCATGCATTTAACCCAGGCGATTAGGTGATGTTAGAGAGCATACATTTGACTTAGGAGATGTGGTGATGTTAGAGAGCATGCCTTTGACCCAGTCGATGTGGTGATTTTTGAGATCATTCATTTGACCAAGGCGATCTGGTGATGTTAGAGAGCATGTATTTGATTTAGATGATGTGGTGTTGTTAGAGAGCATGCATTTGACGCAGTCGATCTGGTGATGTTAGAGAGCATACATTTGACCCAGGTGATGTGGTGATGTTAGAGAGCATGCCTTTGACCCAGACGATGTGGTTATGTTACAGAGCATGCCTTTGACCTGGGTGATGTGGTGATGTTAGAGAGCATGCATTTGCCCCGGGTGATGTGGTGATGTTAGAGAGCATGCATTTTACCCTGGTGATGTGGTGATTTTAGATAGCATGCATTTTACCCAGGTGATGTGGTGTTGTTAGAGAGCATGATTTGACCTAGGTGATGTGGTGATGTTAGAGAGCATGCCTTTGACCCAGGTCATGTGGTGATGTTAGAGAGCATGCCTTTGACCTATGTGATGTGGTGTTTTAGAGAGCATGCCTTTGACCCAGGTGATGTGGTGATGTTAGAGAGCATGCATTTGACCCAGGTGATGTGGTGAGGTGAGAGACCATGAGTTTGAACCAGGTGATGTGGTGTTGAGAGAGCATGCCTTTGACCCAGGTGATATGCTGATGTTCGTGAGCATGCCTTTGACCCGGGTGATGTGGTGATGCTAGAGAGCATGCCTTTGACCCAGGTGATGTGGTGATGTTCGAGAGCATGACTTTGACCCAGGCGATGTGGTGATGTTAGAGAGCATGCCTTACCTGGGTGATGTGGTGTTGCTAGAGAGCATGCATTTGACCTGGGTGATGTGGTGATGTTAGAGAGCATGCATTCGACCCGGGTGATGTGTTAATGTTAGAGAGCATGCCTTTTCCCGGGTGATGTGGTGATATTAGAGAGCAGGCCTTTGACCCAGGTGATGTGGTGATGTTAGAGAGCATGGCTTTGACCCAGGTAATTGGTGTTGTTAGAGAGCATGCATTTGACCCAGGCGATGTGGTGATGTTAGAGAGCATTACTTTGACCCAACATATGTAGAGTTGATAGAGAGCATGCCTTTCACCCAGCCTATGTGGTGATGTTAGAGAGCATGCATTTGACCCATGCGATGTGGTGATTTTAGAGAGCATAACTTTGACCCAGCCAATGTGGCCTTGTTAGAGAGCATGCATTTGACACGGGCGATGTGGTGATGTTAGAGAGCATGCCTTTGACCCAGCCTATGTGGTTATGTTAGAGAGCATGCATTTGATCCCGTTGATGTGGTGATGTTAGAGAGCATGCATTTGATCACAATGATTTGGTGATGTTAGAGAGCATGCCTTTGTCCCGGAAGATGTGGTTTTGTTAGAGACCATGCATTTGAACCGGGTGATGTGGTGATGTTTGAGAGCATGCCTTTGACCCAGGCGATGTGGTGATGTTAGAGAGCATGCATTCGACCCGGGTGATGTGTTAATTTTAGAGAGCATGCATTTTCCCCGGGTGATGTGGTGATGTTAGAGAGCATACATTTGACCCAGGTGATTTGCTGATGTTAGAGAACATGGCTTTGACCCAGGCTATGTGGTGATGTTAGAGAGCATGCCTTTCACCCAGGAGATGTGGTGATGTTAGAGAGCATGCCTTTGACCCAGGCGATGTGGTGATGTTAGAGAGCATGCCTTTGATCCAGCCTATGTGGTGATGTTAGAGATCACGCATTTGACCCAGGCGATCTGGTGATGTTAGAGAGCATGCATTTGACTTAGGTGATGTGGTGATGTTAGAGAGCATGCCTTTGAACCGGGTGATGTAATGATGCTAGAGAGCATGCATTTGATTCAGGCGATGTGGTGTTGTTAGAGAGCATGCCTTTGACCCAGGTGATGTGGTGATGTTAGAGAGCATGCCTTTTACCTGGGTTATGTGGTGTTGTTAGAGAGCATGCATTTGACCCGGGTGATGTGTTGATGTAGAGAGCATGCCTTTGACCCAGGTGATGTGGTGATGTTAGAGATCATGCCTTTGACCCAGGTGATGTGGTGTTTTAGAGAGCATGACTTTGACCCAGGTGATGTGGTGATGTTAGAGAGCATGCCTTTGACCAAGTTGATGTGGTGATGTTAGAGAGCATGCCTTTGACTCAGGTGATGTGGTTATGTTAGAGAGCATGCCTTTTAAACAGGTGATTTGGTGTTGTTAGAGAGCATGTGTTTGACCCAGGTGATGTGGTGTTTTAGAGATCATGCCTTTGACCCAGGTGATGTGGTGTTTTAGAGAGCATGCCTTTGACCGAGGTGATGTGGTGATGTTAGAGAGCATGCCTTTGACTATGTTGATGTGGTGATGTTAGAGAGCATGCCTTTGACTCAGGTGATGTGGTGATATTAGAGAGCATGCCTTTTACCTGGGTTATGTGGTGTTGTTAGAGAGCATGCATTTGACCTGTGTGATGTGTTGATGTAGAGAGCATGCCTTTGACCCAGGTGATGTGGTGATGTTAGAGATCATGCCTTTGACCCAGGTGATGTGGTGTTTTAGAGAGCATGCCTTTGACCCAGGTGATGTGGTGATATTAGAGAGCATGCATTTTACCCGGGTGATGTGGTGTTGCTAGAGAGCATGCATTTGACCCGGGTGATGTGGTGATGTTTGAGAGCATGCCTTTGAACCAGGAGATTTGGTGTTGTTAGATAGCATGCATTTGACCCAGGTAATGTGGTGATGTTAGAGAGCATGCATTTGACCCGGGTGATGTGGTGATGTTAGAGAGCATGCCTTTGAACCAGGTGATTTGGTGTTGTTCGAGAGCATGCCTTTGACCCAGGTGATGTGGTGATGTTAGAGAGCATGCCTTTGACCCGGGTGATGTGGTGATGTTAGAGAGCATGCCTTTGACCCAGGCGATGTGGTGATGTTAGAGAGCATGCCTTTGACCCATGTGTTGTGGTGATGTTTGAGAGCATGCCTTTGACCCAGGCGATGTGGTGATGTTAGAGAGCATGCATTCGACCCGGGTGATGTGTTAATTTTAGAGAGCATGCATTTGCCCTGGGTGATGTGGAGATATTAGAGAGCATGCATTTGACCCAGGTGATTTGCTGATGTTAGAGAACATGCCTTTGACCCAGGCTATGTGGTGATGTTAGAGAGCATGATTTTGACACAGGTGATGTGATGATGTTAGAGAGCATGCCTTTGACCCAGGCTATGTGGTGTTGTTAGGGAGCATGCATTTGACCCAGGCGATGTGGTGATGCTAGAGAGCATGCTTTTTACCCAGGCGATGTGTTGATGTTAGAGAGCATGCATTTGACCTGGGTGATGTAGTGATGTTAGAGAGCATGCATTTGACCCAGGCGATGTGGTGATGCGAGAGAGCATGCTTTTTACCCAGGTGATGTGTTGATGTTAGAGAGCATGCCTTTGACCCAGGTGATGTAATGATGCTAGAGAGCATGTCTTTGACCCAGGTGTTGTGGTGATGTTTGAGAGCATGCCTTTGACCTAGGCGATGTGGTGATGTTAGAGGGCATGCATTCGACCCGGGTGATGTGTTAATTTTAGAGAGCATGCATTTGCCCCGGGTGATGTGGTGATATTAGAGAGCATGCATTTGAACCAGGTGATTTGGTGATGTTAGAGAACATGCCTTTGACCCAGGCTATGTGGTGTTGTTAGAGAGCATGCATTTGACCCAGGCGATATGGTGATGTTAGAGAGCATGCTTTTGACCCAGGCGATGTGGTGATGCTAGAGAGCATGCATTTTCCCAGGCGATGTGTTGATGTTAGAGAGCATGCATTTGACCTGGATGATGTGGTGATGTTAGAGAGCATGCAATCGACCCAGGTGATGTGTTAATGTTAGAGAGCATGCCTTTGACCCAGGCGATGTGGTGATGTTAGAGAGCATGCCTTTGATCCAGCCTATGTGGTGATGTTAGAGGTCATGCATTTGTCCCAGGCGATCTGGTGATGTTAGAGAGCATGCATTTGACTCAGGTGATGTGGTGATGTTAGAGAGCATGCCTTTGACCCGGGTAATGTAATGATGCTAGAGAGCATGCATTTGATTCAGGCAATGTGGTGTTGTTAGAAAGCATGCCTTTGACCTAGGTGATGTGGTGATTTTAGAGAGCATGCCTTTTACCTGGGTTATGTCTTGTTGTTAGCGAGCATGCCTTTGAACCAGTTGATTTGGTGTTGTTAGAGAGCATGCATTTGACCCAGGTAATGTGGTGATGTTAGAGAGCATGCATTCGACCCGGGTGATGTGGTGATGTTAGGGAGATTGCGTTTGACCATGGCGATGTGGTGTTGTTAGAGAGCATGCCTTTGATGCAGGTGATGTGGTGATGTTAGAGAGCATGCCTTTGACCCAGGCGATGTGGTGATGTTAGAGAGCATGCATTCGACCTGAGTGATGTGTTAATTTTAGAGAGCATGCATTTGCCCCGGGTGATGTGGTGATGTTAGAGAGCATGAATTTGACCCAGGTGATTTGCTGATGTTAGAGAACATGCCTTTGACCCAGGCTATGTGGTGATGTTAGAGAGCATGCTTTTGACCCAGGTGATGTGGTGATGTTAGAGAGCATGCCTTTGACCCAGGTATGAGGTGTTGTTAGAGAGCATGATTTGACCCAGGCGATGTGGTGATGCTAGAGAGCATGCTTTTTACCCAGGCGATGTGTTGATGTTAGAAAGCATGCATTGACCTGGGTGATGTGGTGATGTTAGAGAGCATGCATTTGACCCAGGTGATGTGGTAATGTTAGAGAGCATGCAATCGACCCGGGTGATGTGTTAATGTTAGATAGCATGCATTTGCCCCGGGTGATTTGGTGATGTTGGAGAGCATGCATTTGACCCAGGTGATGTGGTGATGTTAGAGAGCATGCAATCGACCCGGGTGATGTGTTAATGTTAGAGACCATGCCTTTTCCAGGCGATGTGGTGATGTTAGAGAGCATGCCCTTGACCCAGGCGATGTGGTGATGTTAGAGAGCATGCCTTTGATCCAGCCTATGTGGTGATGTTAGAGATCATGCATTTGTCCGAGGCGATCTGGTGATGTTAGAGAGCATGCATTTGACTCAGGTGATGTGGTGATGTTAGAGAGCATGCCTTTGACCCGGGTGATGTAATGATGCTAGAGAGCATGCATTTGACTCAGGTGATGTGGTGATGTTAGAGAGCATGCCTTTGACCCAGGTGATGTATTGATGTAGAGAGCATGCCATTGACCCAGGTGATGTGGTGATGTTAGAGATCATGCCTTTGACCCAGGTGATGTGGTGATGTTAGAGAGCATGCCTTTGACTAAGTTGATGTGGTGATGTTAGAGAGCATGCCTTTGACTAAGTTGATGTGGTGATGTTAGAGAGCATGCATTTGACCCAGGTAATGTGGTGATGTTAGAGAGCATGCATTTGTCCCGGGTTATGTGGTGATGTTAGAGAGCATGCCTTTGAACCAGGTGATTTGGTGGTGTTAGAGAACATGCATTTGACCCAGGTGATGTGGTGATGTTAGGGAGATTGCGTTTGACCATGTCCATGTGGTGTTGTTAGAGAGCATGCCTTTGACCCAGGTGATGTGGTGATGTTAGAGAGCATGCCTTTGACCCGGGTGATGTGGTAATGCTAGAGAGCATGCCTTTGACCCAGGCGATGTGTTGATGTTAGAGAGCATGCCTTTGACCCAGGCGATGTGCTGATGTTAGAGAGCATGCCTTTGACCCAGGCGATGTGCTGATATTAGAGAGCATGCATTTGACCCAGGTGATTTGGTGATGTTAGAGAACATGCCTTTGAACAGGCTATGTGGTGTTGTTAGAGAGCATGCATTTGACCCAGGTGATATGGTGATGTTAGAGAGCATGCTTTTGACCCAGGCGATGTGGTGATGCTAGAGAGCATGATTTTTACCCAGGCGATGTGTTGATGTTAGAGAGCATGCATTTGACCAAGGTGGTGTGGAGATGTTAGAGAGCATGCATTTGACTATGTTGATGTGGTGATGTTAGAGAGCATGCCTTTGACTCAGGTGATGTGGTGATGTTAGAGAGCATGCATTTGACCCATGTAATGTGGTGATGTTAGAGAGCATGCATTTGACAAGGGTGATGTGGTGATGTTAGAGAGCATGCCTTTGAACCAGGTGATTTGGTGTTGTTAGAGAGCTTGCATTTGACCCAGGTAATGTGGTGATGTTAGAGAGCATGCATTTTACCCAGGTGATGTGGTTATGTTAGAGAGCATGCCTTTGAATCAGGTGATTTGGTGTTGTTAGAGAGCATGCCTTTGACCCAGGTGATGTGGTGTTTTAGAGATCATGCCTTTGACCCAATGATGTGGTGTTTTAGAAAGCATGCCTTTGACCCAGGTGAAGTGGTGATGTTAGAGATCATGCCTTTGACTATGTTGATGTGGTGATGTTAGAGAGCATGCCTTTGACTCAGGTGATGTGGTGATGTGAGAGAGCATGCATTTGACCCGGGTAATGTGGTGATGTTAGAGAGCATGCATTTGACCTGGGTGATGTGGTGTTGCTAGAGAGCATGCATTTGACCCGGGTGATGTGGTGATGTTAGAGAGCATGCCTTTGAACCAGGTGATTTGGTGTTGTTAGAGAGCATGCATTTGACCCAGGTAATGTGGTGATGTTAGAGAGCATGCATTTTACCTGGTTGATGTGGTGATGTTTGAGAGCATGCCTTTGAACCAGGTGATTTGGTGTTGTTCGAGAGCATGCCTTTGACACAGGTGATGTGGTGATGTTAGAGAGCATGCCTTTGACCCGGGTGATGTGGTGATGTTAGAGAGCATGCCTTTGACCCAGGCGATGTGGTGATGTTAGAGAGCATGCCTTTGACCCATGTGTTGTGGTGATGTTTGAGAGCATGCCTTTGACCCAGGCGATGTGGTGATGTTAGAGAGCATGAATTCGACCCGGGTGATGTGTAATTTTTAGAGAGCATGCATTTGCCCCGGGTGATGTGGTGATGTTAGTGAGCATGCATTTGACCCAGGTGATTTGGTGATGTTAGAGAACATGCATTTGACCCAGGCTATGTGGTGATATTAGAGAGCATGCTTTTGACCCAGGTGATGTGGTGATGTTAGAGAGCATGCCTTTGACCTAGGTATGAGGTGTTGTTAGAGAGCATGCATTTGACCCAGGCGATGTGGTGATGCTAGAGAGCATGCTTTTTACCCAGGCGATGTGTTGATGTTAGAGAGCATGCATTTGACCTGGGTGATGTGGTGATGTTAGTGAGCATGCATTTGACCCAGGTGATGTGGTGATGTTAGAGAGCATGCAATCGACCCGGGTGATGTGTTAATGTTAGATAGCATGCATTTGCCCCGGGTGATGTGGTGATGTAAGAGAGCATGCATTTGACCCAGGTGATGTGGTGATGTTAGAGAGCATGCAATCGACCCGGGTGATATGTTAATGTTAGAGACCATGCCTTTTACCCAGGCGATATGGTGATGTTAGAGAGCATGCCTTTGACCCAGGCGATGTGGTGATGTTAGAGAGCATGACTTTGACCCAGGTGATGTGGTGATGTTTGAGAGCATGCCTTTGACCCAGGGGATGTGGTGATGTTAGAGAACATGCATTTGACCCAGGTGATATGGTGATGTTAGAGAGCATGCCTTTGACACAGGCGATGTGGTGATGTTAGAGAGCATGCCTTTGACCCAGGTGATGTGGTAATGTTTGAGAGCATGCCTTTGACCCAGGCGATGTGGTGATGTTAGAGAGCATGTCTTTGACCCAGGCGATGTGGTGATGTTAGAGAGCATGCCTTTGACCCAGGCGATGTGGTGATGTTAGAGAGCATGCCTTTGACCCAGGTGATGTGGTGATGTTTGAGAGCATGCCTTTGACCCAGGGGATGTGGTGATGTTAGAGAACATGCATTTGAGCCAGGTGATATGGTGATGTTAGGGAGCATGCCTTTGACCCAGGTGATGTGGTGATGTTTGAGAGCATGCCTTTGACCCAGGGGATGTGGTGATGTTAGAGAGTATGCATTTGACCCAGGTGATATGGTGATGTTAGAGAGCATGCCTTTGACCCGGGTGATGTGGTGATGCTAGAGAGCATGCCTTTGACCCAGGCGATGTGGTGATGTCAGAGAGCATGCCTGTGACCCAGGCGGTGTGGTGATGTTAGAGAGCATGCAATCGACCCGGATGATGTGTTAATGTTAGATAGCATGCATTTGCCCCGGGTGATGTGGTGATGTTAGAGAGCATGCATTTTACCCAGGTTATGTGGTCTTGTTAGAGAGCATGTTTTGACTCAGGTGATGTGGTGATGTTAGAGAGCATGCCTTTGACCCCGGTGATGTGGTGATGTTAGAGAGCATGCCTTTGACCCAGGTGATGTGGTGATGTTTGAAAGCATGCCTTTGACCCAGGGGATGTGGTGATGTTAGAGAACATGCATTTGACCTGGGTGATGTGGTGTTTCTAGAGAGCATGCATTTGATCTGGGTGATGTGGTGATGTTAGAGAGCATGCCTTTTACCCAGGCGATGTGGTGATGTTAGAGAGCATGCCTTTGACCCAGTCGATGTGGTGATGTTAGAGAGCATGCCTTTGACCTGGGTGATGTGGTGTTGCTAGAGAGCATGCATTTGACCTGGGTGATGTGGTGATGTTAGAGAGCATGCATTTGCCCCGGGTGATGTGGTGATGTTAGAGAGCATGCATTTTACCCAGGTTATGTGGTGTTGTTAGAGAGCATGATTTGACCCAGGTGATGTGGTGATGTTAGAGAGCATGCCTTTGACCCAGTTGTTGTGGTGATGTTCGAGAGCATGCCTTTAACCCAGGCGATGTGATGATGTTACAGAGCATCCATTTGACCCGGGTGATGTGGTGATGTTAGAGAGCATGCCTTTGACCCAGGTGATGTGGTGTTGTTAGAGAGCATGCCTTTTACCCAGGCTATGTGGTGATGTAGAGAGCATGCCTTTGACCCAGTCGATCTGGTGATGTTAGCGAGCATGCCTTTGATCCAGCCTATGTGGTGATGTTAGAGAGCATGCATTTGACCCAGGTGATGTGGTTATGTTAGAGAGCATGCAATCGATCCGGGTGATGTGTTAATGTTAGATAGCATGCATTTGCCCCGGGTGATGTGGTGATGTTAGAGAGCATGCATTTGACCCAGGTAATGTGGTGATGTTAGAGAGCATGCCTTTGAACCTGGTGATTTGGTGTTGTTAGAGAACATGCATTTGACCCAGGTGATGTGGTGATGTTAGGGAGATTGCGTTTGACCATGGCGATGTGGTGTTGTTAGAGAGCATGCCTTTGACCCAGGTGATGTGGTGATGTTAGAGAGCCCACCTTTGATTCAGGCGATGTGATGTTGTTAGAGAGCATGCCTTTGACCCAGGTGATGTGCTGTTGTTAGAGAGCATGCATTTGAGCCAGGTGATGTGGTGATGTTAGAGAGCATGTATTTGATTAAGGCGATGTGGTGTTGTTAGAGAGCATGCCTTTGTCCCAGGTGATGTGGTGATGTTAGAGAGCATGCATTTGACCCAGGTGATGTGGTGATGTTAGAGAGCATGCAATCGACTCGGGTGATGTGTTAATGTTAGATAGCATGCATTTGCCCCGGGTGATGTGGTGATGTTAGAGAGCATGCATTTGACCCAGGTGTGTGGTGATGTTAGAGAGCACGCATTTGGCCCGGGTGATGTGGTGATGTTAGAGATCATGTCTTTGACCCAGGCGATGTGGTGATGTTAGAGAGCATGCCTTTGACCCAGGCGATGTGGTGATGTTAGAGAGCATGCCTTTGACCCAGGTGATGTGGTGATGTTTGAGAGCATGCCTTTGACCCAGGGGATGTGGTGATGTTAGAGAACATGCATTTGACCCAGGTGATATGGTGATGTTAGAGAGCATGCCTTTGACCCAGGTGATGTGGTGATGTTTGAGAGCATGCCTTTGACCCACGGGATGTGGTGATGTTAGAGAGTATGCATTTGACCCAGGTGATATGGTGATGTTAGAGAGCATGCCTTTGACCCAGGCGATGTGCTGATGTTAGAGAGCATGCCTTTGACCCAGGTGTTGTGGTGATGTTTGAGAGCATGCCTTTGACCTAGGCGATGTGGTGATGTTAGAGAGCATGCATTTGCCCCGGGTGATGTGGTGATATTAGAGAGCATGCATTTGACCCTGGTGATTTGGTGATGCTAGAGAGCATGATTTTTACCCAGGCGATATAGTGATGTTAGAGAGCATACTTTTGACCCAGGCGATGTGGTGATGCTAGAGAGCATGATTTTTACCCAGGCGATGTGTTGATGTTAGAGAGCATGCATTTGACCCTGGTGATGTGTTAATGTTAGATTGCATGCATTTGCCCCGGGTGAAGTTGTGATGTTAGAGAGCATGCCTTTGACCCAGGTGATGTATTGATGTAGAGAGCATGCCATTGACCCAGGTGATGTGGTGATGTTAGAGATCATGCCTTTGACCCAGGTGATGTGGTGATGTTAGAGAGCATGCCTTTGACTAAGTTGATGTGGTGATGTTAGAGAGCATGCCTTTGACTAAGTTGATGTGGTGATGTTAGAGAGCATGCATTTGACCCAGGTAATGTGGTGATGTTAGAGAGCATGCATTTGTCCCGGGTTATGTGGTGATGTTAGAGAGCATGCCTTTGAACCAGGTGATTTGGTGGTGTTAGAGAACATGCATTTGACCCAGGTGATGTGGTGATGTTAGGGAGATTGCGTTTGACCATGTCCATGTGGTGTTGTTAGAGAGCATGCAATCGACCCGGGTGATGTGTTAATGTTAGATAGCATGCATTTGCCCCGGGTGATGTGGTGATGTAAGAGAGCATGCATTTGACCCAGGTGATGTGGTGATGTTAGAGAGCATGCAATCGACCCGGGTGATATGTTAATGTTAGAGACCATGCCTTTTACCCAGGCGATATGGTGATGTTAGAGAGCATGCCTTTGACCCAGGCGATGTGGTGATGTTAGAGAGCATGACTTTGACCCAGGTGATGTGGTGATGTTTGAGAGCATGCCTTTGACCCAGGCGATGTGCTGATGTTAGAGAGCATGCCTTTGACCCAGGCGATGTGCTGATATTAGAGAGCATGCATTTGACCCAGGTGATTTGGTGATGTTAGAGAACATGCCTTTGAACAGGCTATGTGGTGTTGTTAGAGAGCATGCATTTGACCCAGGTGATATGGTGATGTTAGAGAGCATGCTTTTGACCCAGGCGATGTGGTGATGCTAGAGAGCATGATTTTTACCCAGGCGATGTGTTGATGTTAGAGAGCATGCATTTGACCAAGGTGGTGTGGAGATGTTAGAGAGCATGCATTTGACTATGTTGATGTGGTGATGTTAGAGAGCATGCCTTTGACTCAGGTGATGTGGTGATGTTAGAGAGCATGCATTTGACCCATGTAATGTGGTGATGTTAGAGAGCATGCATTTGACAAGGGTGATGTGGTGATGTTAGAGAGCATGCCTTTGAACCAGGTGATTTGGTGTTGTTAGAGAGCTTGCATTTGACCCAGGTAATGTGGTGATGTTAGAGAGCATGCATTTTACCCAGGTGATGTGGTTATGTTAGAGAGCATGCCTTTGAATCAGGTGATTTGGTGTTGTTAGAGAGCATGCCTTTGACCCAGGTGATGTGGTGTTTTAGAGATCATGCCTTTGACCCAATGATGTGGTGTTTTAGAAAGCATGCCTTTGACCCAGGTGAAGTGGTGATGTTAGAGATCATGCCTTTGACTATGTTGATGTGGTGATGTTAGAGAGCATGCCTTTGACTCAGGTGATGTGGTGATGTGAGAGAGCATGCATTTGACCCGGGTAATGTGGTGATGTTAGAGAGCATGCATTTGACCTGGGTGATGTGGTGTTGCTAGAGAGCATGCATTTGACCCGGGTGATGTGGTGATGTTAGAGAGCATGCCTTTGAACCAGGTGATTTGGTGTTGTTAGAGAGCATGCATTTGACCCAGGTAATGTGGTGATGTTAGAGAGCATGCATTTTACCTGGTTGATGTGGTGATGTTTGAGAGCATGCCTTTGAACCAGGTGATTTGGTGTTGTTCGAGAGCATGCCTTTGACACAGGTGATGTGGTGATGTTAGAGAGCATGCCTTTGACCCGGGTGATGTGGTGATGTTAGAGAGCATGCCTTTGACCCAGGCGATGTGGTGATGTTAGAGAGCATGCCTTTGACCCATGTGTTGTGGTGATGTTTGAGAGCATGCCTTTGACCCAGGCGATGTGGTGATGTTAGAGAGCATGAATTCGACCCGGGTGATGTGTAATTTTTAGAGAGCATGCATTTGCCCCGGGTGATGTGGTGATGTTAGTGAGCATGCATTTGACCCAGGTGATTTGGTGATGTTAGAGAACATGCATTTGACCCAGGCTATGTGGTGATATTAGAGAGCATGCTTTTGACCCAGGTGATGTGGTGATGTTAGAGAGCATGCCTTTGACCTAGGTATGAGGTGTTGTTAGAGAGCATGCATTTGACCCAGGCGATGTGGTGATGCTAGAGAGCATGCTTTTTACCCAGGCGATGTGTTGATGTTAGAGAGCATGCATTTGACCTGGGTGATGTGGTGATGTTAGTGAGCATGCATTTGACCCAGGTGATGTGGTGATGTTAGAGAGCATGCAATCGACCCGGGTGATGTGTTAATGTTAGATAGCATGCATTTGCCCCGGGTGATGTGGTGATGTAAGAGAGCATGCATTTGACCCAGGTGATGTGGTGATGTTAGAGAGCATGCAATCGACCCGGGTGATATGTTAATGTTAGAGACCATGCCTTTTACCCAGGCGATATGGTGATGTTAGAGAGCATGCCTTTGACCCAGGCGATGTGGTGATGTTAGAGAGCATGACTTTGACCCAGGTGATGTGGTGATGTTTGAGAGCATGCCTTTGACCCAGGGGATGTGGTGATGTTAGAGAACATGCATTTGACCCAGGTGATATGGTGATGTTAGAGAGCATGCCTTTGACACAGGCGATGTGGTGATGTTAGAGAGCATGCCTTTGACCCAGGTGATGTGGTAATGTTTGAGAGCATGCCTTTGACCCAGGCGATGTGGTGATGTTAGAGAGCATGTCTTTGACCCAGGCGATGTGGTGATGTTAGAGAGCATGCCTTTGACCCAGGCGATGTGGTGATGTTAGAGAGCATGCCTTTGACCCAGGTGATGTGGTGATGTTTGAGAGCATGCCTTTGACCCAGGGGATGTGGTGATGTTAGAGAACATGCATTTGAGCCAGGTGATATGGTGATGTTAGGGAGCATGCCTTTGACCCAGGTGATGTGGTGATGTTTGAGAGCATGCCTTTGACCCAGGGGATGTGGTGATGTTAGAGAGTATGCATTTGACCCAGGTGATATGGTGATGTTAGAGAGCATGCCTTTGACCCGGGTGATGTGGTGATGCTAGAGAGCATGCCTTTGACCCAGGCGATGTGGTGATGTCAGAGAGCATGCCTGTGACCCAGGCGGTGTGGTGATGTTAGAGAGCATGCAATCGACCCGGATGATGTGTTAATGTTAGATAGCATGCATTTGCCCCGGGTGATGTGGTGATGTTAGAGAGCATGCATTTTACCCAGGTTATGTGGTCTTGTTAGAGAGCATGTTTTGACTCAGGTGATGTGGTGATGTTAGAGAGCATGCCTTTGACCCCGGTGATGTGGTGATGTTAGAGAGCATGCCTTTGACCCAGGTGATGTGGTGATGTTTGAAAGCATGCCTTTGACCCAGGGGATGTGGTGATGTTAGAGAACATGCATTTGACCTGGGTGATGTGGTGTTTCTAGAGAGCATGCATTTGATCTGGGTGATGTGGTGATGTTAGAGAGCATGCCTTTTACCCAGGCGATGTGGTGATGTTAGAGAGCATGCCTTTGACCCAGTCGATGTGGTGATGTTAGAGAGCATGCCTTTGACCTGGGTGATGTGGTGTTGCTAGAGAGCATGCATTTGACCTGGGTGATGTGGTGATGTTA
Source organism: Mus spretus (assembly GCA_921997135.2). Taxonomy (NCBI): domain Eukaryota; kingdom Metazoa; phylum Chordata; class Mammalia; order Rodentia; family Muridae; genus Mus; species Mus spretus. The sequence goes on from OW971696.1 coordinate 3,410,580, forward strand.
GAGAGCATGCATTTGCCCCGGGTGATGTGGTGATGTTAGAGAGCATGCATTTTACCCAGGTTATGTGGTGTTGTTAGAGAGCATGATTTGACCCAGGTGATGTGGTGATGTTAGAGAGCATGCCTTTGACCCAGTTGTTGTGGTGATGTTCGAGAGCATGCCTTTAACCCAGGCGATGTGATGATGTTACAGAGCATCCATTTGACCCGGGTGATGTGGTGATGTTAGAGAGCATGCCTTTGACCCAGGTGATGTGGTGTTGTTAGAGAGCATGCCTTTTACCCAGGCTATGTGGTGATGTAGAGAGCATGCCTTTGACCCAGTCGATCTGGTGATGTTAGCGAGCATGCCTTTGATCCAGCCTATGTGGTGATGTTAGAGAGCATGCATTTGACCCAGGTGATGTGGTTATGTTAGAGAGCATGCAATCGATCCGGGTGATGTGTTAATGTTAGATAGCATGCATTTGCCCCGGGTGATGTGGTGATGTTAGAGAGCATGCATTTGACCCAGGTAATGTGGTGATGTTAGAGAGCATGCCTTTGAACCTGGTGATTTGGTGTTGTTAGAGAACATGCATTTGACCCAGGTGATGTGGTGATGTTAGGGAGATTGCGTTTGACCATGGCGATGTGGTGTTGTTAGAGAGCATGCCTTTGACCCAGGTGATGTGGTGATGTTAGAGAGCCCACCTTTGATTCAGGCGATGTGATGTTGTTAGAGAGCATGCCTTTGACCCAGGTGATGTGCTGTTGTTAGAGAGCATGCATTTGAGCCAGGTGATGTGGTGATGTTAGAGAGCATGTATTTGATTAAGGCGATGTGGTGTTGTTAGAGAGCATGCCTTTGTCCCAGGTGATGTGGTGATGTTAGAGAGCATGCATTTGACCCAGGTGATGTGGTGATGTTAGAGAGCATGCAATCGACTCGGGTGATGTGTTAATGTTAGATAGCATGCATTTGCCCCGGGTGATGTGGTGATGTTAGAGAGCATGCATTTGACCCAGGTGTGTGGTGATGTTAGAGAGCACGCATTTGGCCCGGGTGATGTGGTGATGTTAGAGATCATGTCTTTGACCCAGGCGATGTGGTGATGTTAGAGAGCATGCCTTTGACCCAGGCGATGTGGTGATGTTAGAGAGCATGCCTTTGACCCAGGTGATGTGGTGATGTTTGAGAGCATGCCTTTGACCCAGGGGATGTGGTGATGTTAGAGAACATGCATTTGACCCAGGTGATATGGTGATGTTAGAGAGCATGCCTTTGACCCAGGTGATGTGGTGATGTTTGAGAGCATGCCTTTGACCCACGGGATGTGGTGATGTTAGAGAGTATGCATTTGACCCAGGTGATATGGTGATGTTAGAGAGCATGCCTTTGACCCGGGTGATGTGGTGATGCTAGAGAGCATGCCTTTGACCCAGGCGATGTGGTGATGTTAGAGAGCATGCAATCGACCCGGATGATGTGTTAATGTTAGATAGCATGCAATTGCCCCGGGTGATGTGGTGATGTTAGAGAGCATGCATTTTACCCAGGTTATGTGGTGTTGTTAGAGAGCATGTTTTGACCCAGGTGATGTGATGTTGTTAGAGAGCATGCCTTTGACCCAGGTGATGTGGTGATGTTAGAGAGCATGCCTTTGACCCAGGTGATGTGGTGATGTTTGAGAGCATGCCTTTGACCCAGGGGATGCGGTGATGTTAGAGAACATGCATTTGACTCAGGTGATGTTGTGATGTTAGAGAGCATGCATTTGACCTGGGTGATGTGGTGTTTCTAGAGAGCATGCATTTGATCTGGGTGATGTGGTGATGTTAGAGAGCATGCCTTTTACCCAGGCGATGTGGTGATGTTAGAGAGCATGCCTTTGACCCAGTCGATGTGGTGATGTTAGAGAGCATGCCTTTGACCAGGGTGATGTGGTGCTGCTAGAGAGCATGCATTTGACCTGGGTGATGTGGTGATGTTAGAGAGCATGCATTTGCCCCGGGTGATGTGGTGATGTTAGAGAGCATGCATTTTACCCAGGTTATGTGGTGTTGTTTGAGAGCATGATTTGACCCAGGTGATGTGGTGATGTTAGAGAGCATGCCTTTGACCCAGTTGTTGTGATGTTCGAGAGCATGCCTTTAACCCAGGCGATGTGGTGATGTTACAGAGCATCCATTTGACCCGGGTGATGTGGTGATGTTAGAGAGCATGCCTTTGACCCAGGTGATGTGGTGATGTTAGAGAGCATGCCTTTTACCTGGGTTATGTGGTGTTGTTAGCGAGCATGCATTTGACCCGGGTGATGTGTTGATGTAGAGAGCATGCCTTTGACCCAGGTGATGTGGTGATGTTAGAGATCATGCCTTTGACCCAGGTGATGTGGTGTTTTAGAGAGCATGCCTTTGACCCAGGTGATGTGGTGATGATAGAGAGCATGCCTTTGACTAAGTTGATGTGGTGATGTTAGAGAGCATGCCTTTGACTCAGGTGATGTGGTGATGTTAGAGAGCATGCATTTGACCCAGGTAATGTGGTGATGTTAGAGAGCATGCATTTGACCCGGGTGATGTGGTGATGTTAGAGAGCATGCCTTTGAACCATGTGATTTGGTGGTGTTAGAGAACATGCATTTGACCCAGGTGATGTGGTGATGTTAGGGAGATTGCGTTTGACCATGGCGATGTGGTGTTGTTAGAGAGCATGCCTTTGAACCAGGTGATTTGGTGGTGTTAGAGATCATGCCTTTGACCCAGGTGATGAGGTGATGTTAGAGAGCATGCCTTTGACCCGGGTGATGTGGTGATGCTAGAGAGCATGCCTTTGACCCAGGCGATGTGTTGATGTTAGAGAGCATGCCTTTGACCCAGGCGATGTGCTGATGTTAGAGAGCATGCCTTTGACCCAGGTGTTGTGGTGATGTTTGAGAGCATGCCTTTGACCTAGGCGATGTGGTGATGTTAGAGAGCATGCATTTGCCCCGGGTGATGTGGTGATATTAGAGAGCATGCATTTGACCCTGGTGATTTGGTGATGCTAGAGAGCATGATTTTTACCCAGGCGATATAGTGATGTTAGAGAGCATACTTTTGACCCAGGCGATGTGGTGATGCTAGAGAGCATGATTTTTACCCAGGCGATGTGTTGATGTTAGAGAGCATGCATTTGACCCTGGTGATGTGTTAATGTTAGATTGCATGCATTTGCCCCGGGTGAAGTTGTGATGTTAGAGAGCATGTCTTTGACCCAGGCGATGTGGTGATGTTAGAGAGCATGTCTTTGACCCAGGCGATGTGGTGATGTTAGAGAGCATGCCTTTGACCCACGTGATGTGGTGTTGTTAGAGAGCATGCCTTTGAACCAGGTGATTTGGTGGTGTTAGAGATCATGCCTTTGACCCAGGTGATGAGGTGATGTTAGAGAGCATGCCTTTGACCCGGGTGATGTGGTGATGCTAGAGAGCATGCCTTTGACCCAGGCGATGTGTTGATGTTAGAGAGCATGCCTTTGACCCAGGCGATGTGCTGATGTTAGAGAGCATGCCTTTGACCCAGGTGTTGTGGTGATGTTTGAGAGCATGCCTTTGACCTAGGCGATGTGGTGATGTTAGAGAGCATGCATTTGCCCCGGGTGATGTGGTGATATTAGAGAGCATGCATTTGACCCTGGTGATTTGGTGATGCTAGAGAGCATGATTTTTACCCAGGCGATATAGTGATGTTAGAGAGCATACTTTTGACCCAGGCGATGTGGTGATGCTAGAGAGCATGATTTTTACCCAGGCGATGTGTTGATGTTAGAGAGCATGCATTTGACCCTGGTGATGTGTTAATGTTAGATTGCATGCATTTGCCCCGGGTGAAGTTGTGATGTTAGAGAGCATGTCTTTGACCCAGGCGATGTGGTGATGTTAGAGAGCATGCCTTTGACCCACGTGATGTGGTGATGTTTGAGAGCATGCCTTTGACCCAGGGGACGTGGTGATGTTAGAGAGCATGCATTTGACCCAGGTGATATGGTGATGTTAGAGAGCATGCCTTTGACCCGGGTGATGTGGTGATGCTAGAGAGCATGCATTTGACCCAGGTGATGTGTTGATGTCAGAGAGCATGCCTTAGACCCAGGCGATGTGGTGATGTTAGAGAGCATGCATTTTACCCAGGTGATGTGGTGATGTTTGAGAGCATGCCTTTGACCCAGGGGATGTGGTGATGTTAGAGAACATGCATTTGACTCAGGTGATGTTGTGATGTTAGAGAGCATGCATTTGACCTGGGTGATGTGGTGTTTCTAGAGAGCATACATTTGATCTGGGTGATGTGGTGATGTTAGAGAGCATGCCTTTTACCCAGGCGATGTGGTGATGTTAGAGAGCATGCCTTTTACCCAGGCGATGTGGTGATGTTAGAGAGCATGCCTTTGACCCAGTCGATGTGGTGATGTTAGAGAGCATGCCTTTGACCTGGGTGATGTGGTGTTGCTAGAGAGCATGCATTTGTCCTGGGTGATGTGGTGATGTTAGAGAGCATACATTTGCCCCGGGAGATGTGGTGATGTTAGAGAGCATGCATTTTACCCAGGTTATGTGGTGTTGTTAGAAAGCATGATTTGACCCAGGTGATGTGGTGATGTTAGAGAGCATGCCTTTGACCCAGTTGTTGTGGTGATGTTCGAGAGCATGCCTTTAACCCAGGCGATGTGGTGATGTTACAGAGCATCCATTTGACCCGGGTGATGTGGTGATGTTAGAGAGCATGCCTTTGACCCAGGTGATGTGGTGTTGTTAGAGAGCATGCATTTGAGCCAGGTGATGTTAGAGAGCATGTATTTGATTTAGGCGATGTGGTGTTGTTAGAGAGCATGCCTTTGTTCCAGGTGATGTGGTGATGTTAGAGAGCATGCATTTGACCCAGGTGATGTGGTGATGTTAGAGAGCATGCAATCGACCCGGTTGATGTGTTAATGTTAGATAGCATGCATTTGCCCCGGGTGATGTGGTGATGTTAGAGAGCATGCATTTGAACTAGGCGATGTGGTGATGTTAGAGAGCATGCCTTTGATCCAGCCTATGTGGTGATGTTAGAGATCATGCTTTTGTCCCAGGCGATCTGGTGATGTTAGAGAGCATGTATTTGACTAAGGTGATGTGGTGATGTTAGAGAGCATGCCTTTGACCCTGGTGATGTAATGATGCTAGAGAGCATGCATTTGATTCAGGTGATGTTGTGTTGTTAGAGAGCATGCCTTTGACCCAGGTGATGTGGTGATGTTAGAGATCATGCTTTTGTCCCAGGCGATCTGGTGATGTTAGAGAGCATGTATTTGACTAAGGTGATGTGGTGATGTTAGAGAGCATGCCTTTGACCCAGGTGATGTGGTGATTTTAGAGAGCATGCCTTTTACCTGGGTTATGTGGTGTTGTTAGCGAGCATGCATTTGACCCGGGTGATGTGTTGATGTAGAGAGCATGCCTTTGACCCAGGTGATGCGGTGTTTTAGAGAGCATGCCTTTGACCCAGGTGATATGGTGATGTTAGAGAGCATGCCTTTGACTAAGTTGATGTGGTGATGTTAGAGAGCATGGCTTTGACCCAGGCGATGTGGTGATGTTAGAGAGCATGCAGTTGACCCAGGTGATGTGGTGATGTTAGAGAGCATGCAATCGACCCGGGTGATGTGTTAATGTTAGAGACCATGCCTTTTACCCAGGCGATGTGGTGATGTTAGAGAGCATGCCTTTGACTAAGTTGATGTGGTGATGTTAGAGAGCATGCCTTTGACCCAGGCGATGTGAAGATTTTAGAGAGCATGCATTTGACTCAGGTGATGTGGTGATGTTAGAGAGCATGCCTTTGACCCGGGTGATGTAATGATGCTAGAGAGCATGCATTTGATTCAGGCGATGTGGTGTTGTTAGAGAGCATGCCTTTGACCGACGTGTTGTGCTGATATTAGAGAGCATGCATTTGAACCTGGTGATTTGGTGATGTTAGAGAACATGCCTTTGACCCAGGCTATGTGGTGTTCTTAGAGAGCATGCATTCGACCCAGGCGATATGGTGATGTTAGAGAGCATGCTTTTGACCCAGGCAATGTGGTGATGCTAGAGAGCATGATTTTTATCCAGGCGATATGTTGATTTTAGAGGGCATGCATTTGACCTGGGTGATGTGGTGTTGCTAGAGAGCATGCATTTGACCCAGGTGATGTGGTGATGTTAGAGAGCATGCATTTGACCCAGGTGATGTGGTGATGTTAGAGAGCATGCAATCGACCCGGGTGATGTGTTAATGTTAGAATGCATGTATTTGCCCTGGGTGATGTGGTGATGTTAGAGATCATGTCTTTGACCCAGGCGATGTGGTGATGTTAGAGAGCATGCCTTTGACCCAGGCGATGTGGTGATATTAGAGAGCATGCCTTTGACCCAGGTGATGTGGTGATGTTTGAGAGCATGCCTTTGACCCAGGGGATGTGGTGATGTTAGAGAACATGGATTTGACCCAGGTGATATGGTGATGTTAGAGAGCATTCCTTTGACCCGGGTGATGTGGTGATGTTAGAGACCATGCCTTTTACCCAGGCTATGTGATGATGTAGAGAGCATGCCTTTGACCCAGGCGATGTGGTGATGTTAGCGAGCATGCCTTTGATCCAGCCTATGTGGTGATGTTAGAGAGCATGCCTTTGACCCAGGCGATGTGGTGATGTTAGCGAGCATGCCTTTGATCCAGCCTATGTGGTGATGTTAGAGAGCATGCATTTGACCCAGGTGATGTGGTGATGCTAGAGAGCATGATTTTTACCCAGGCGATATGTTGATGTTAGAGAGCATGCATTTGACCTGGGTGATGTGGTGTTGCTAGAGAGCATGCTTTTGACCCGGGTAATGTGGTGATGTTAGAGAGCATGCATTTGCCCCAGGTGATGTGGTGATGTTAGAGAGCATGCCTTTGACCCAGGCGATGTGGTGATGTTAGAGAGCATGACTTTGACCCAGGTGATGTGGTGATGTTTGAGAGCATGCCTTTGACCCAGGGGATGTGGTGATGTTAGAGAACATGCATTTGACCCAGGTGATATGGTGATGTTAGAGAGCATGCCTTTGACACAGGCGATGTGGTGATGTTAGAGAGCATGCCTTTGACCCAGGTGATGTGGTGATGTTTGAGAGCATGCCTTTGACCCAGGCGATGTGGTGATGTTAGAGAGCATGTCTTTGACCCAGGCGATGTGGTGATGTTAGAGAGCATGCCTTTGACCCAGGCGATGTGGTGATGTTAGAGAGCATGCCTTTGACCCAGGTGATGTGGTGATGTTTGAGAGCATGCCTTTGACCCAGGGGATGTGGTGATGTTAGAGAACATGCATTTGACCCAGGTGATATGGTGATGTTAGGGAGCATGCCTTTGACCCAGGGGATGTGGTGATGTTAGAAAGCATGCATTTGACTTAAGGGATGTGGTGAAGTTAGAGAGCATGCATTTGACCCGGGTGAAGTGGTGATGTTAGAGTGCATGCATTTGACCCGGGTGATGTGGTGTTGTTAGAGAGAATGCATTTTAACCAGGTGATGTGGTGATTTTAGAGAGCATGCATTTGACCCGGGTGAAGTGGTGATGTTAGAGTGCATGCCTTTGACCCAGGTGATGTGGTGTTGTTAGTTAGCATCACCTTTGACCGAGGTGATGTGGTGATGTTAGAGAGCATGCTTCCATCTGTGTACCAGTTTGGAACACCTAGCCATGGCTGGTCACGTTGATCACTTCGAATCCCAATTTCCTCTGCAAGGATGTCTGCACAGCAGTGAATGGGTGAGGAATCATCCGTTTCAGGCAGGAAGGTAGCAGGATTGAGAATAGGAGGAGGAGCAAACACGACCTATTCAGTCAGCAGCAGACTCTGGTAGTGAGTCATCTGGGCATTTGTCATCCATCAGTCTGGGGGCTGGCAGATAATGCCAGTTCTGCTAGCACTCTCTTGGTCCCCTGCCAGCATTCTCTCTCAGAGGTTGCAGCAAGGAGCAAGTCATCAACATATTGAAGCAGAGTTATCTTAGAGTTTTCAGCTCGGAAGGAGGCTAAATCTCTGTGTAGAGCCTTATCAAAAAGGGTGGGGTAGTTTTTGAACCCCTGGGGTAACCACATCCAGGTCAATTGTCCTATTTGTCCAGTATCAGGATCTCTCCACTCAAAGGCAAATATGGGCTGGCTGGAAAGATGTAACTTCAGGCAAAAGAAAGCATCTTTTGAATCAAGTACTGTATACCATTTTCACTCTGGAGGGAGTGAGCTGAGGAGGTTATAAGGACTAGGAACAGTTGGGTGAATATCTTGGACCCTCTTATTGACCTCTCTCAGGTCTTGGACTGGTCAATAGTCACTCGTGCCAGGTTTCTTTACCGGCAGTAAAGGAGTATTCCAGGGTGACTGGCAAGATACCAAAATACTTAATTGTAATAGTCTCTGAATATGTGGCTTGATTCCATCTCTTGCTTCACGGCTCATTGGGTATTGTCGCACTCCTATAGGAGTTGCATCCTTTTGCAGTCCCACAACCACAGGGGGAACTCTGACAGCCATTCCCATGCCTCCAGTCTTTGCCCATGCTCTAGGGAAAGCAGTCAACCAATCTTTTAGGTCTGGCACCTCCGTTTGCTTTATGCCTGCATGCAATCTGTATTCTTCCTCAAGCTGCAGGGCTAAGACTATGGAGGTGGGAGATTCCCAACTTACTCTCGGCCCTTCTTGGATAAATCTAATCTGGGCCTTTAATTTAGTCAGAAGATCTCTTCCTAGAAGCGGTGTGGGACACTCAGAAATGACCAGGAAGAAATGACTCACTTGGCCTTTCCCCAGATCTACGGTGTGTGCAGTGGTCTAAGGGTATTGTTTCTGACCAGTGGCTCCAATCACTATGGTTCTTTTATTTTTTAATTTTACCAGTGGATGTTTCAACACAGAATGCTCTGCCCCTGTGTCAATTAAAAAACCCATGGGGGTCCCCTCCACCATGAGGGTTACCCTAGGCTTGGGGAGCCCCCTCCCCTATTCGTCATCTTTCAGAGTCAGGACCTTAGGGGCCCTTCCCTTCTTCTTTAAGCATTCCCGTGCCCTATGTCCTTTTTCCTTGCAATAGGCACATTGGTCCTTCTCTAAAATACAGATCAGCTGATGACAAAAGAATAATATTGGAGGGTCTGCAGAGACTGTGGGTCTGTGGGCGGGTCACCTACAGCTTGCAAAGGAAAAGGCAGAAGTGGTGTCAGGAGCTCCATCTGCTGGGGGACTCTGGGCTCATCGGCTCCGGGTCTGAACCGCCGGTCCTCGGTCCACGGACTGCTGCCAGCAATCCCAGATCCGGGCGCAGGGACCTGTGGAGGCAGAATATAGGGAGGAGGGGGAGGGGACTCTGGCCACTCAGGAGGCCCTTCAATTTCAGGATAGATCTTGGGGGGAGCTGTGGATTGAAGAGGAGGCTCTGTTTCGGGAGGAGCCTGTGGTTTCAGTTCTGTTCAGGCTCAGGGCTGCACGCTCACCAGGGAGTGGGAGCAGCTGGAGGAGGAGCCCCTTGCCTTCTCGTCACCAGGCCAGAAAGTGCTCTGGTCCAGGCAGGGTCCTCACTGCTGCTGCCGCCACCACTGTGCTTACTGCTTCTTAGGGCAGAAAGCGAGGGTGCTGTGCTGACCCACCAATGCACATGGGAGCAGAGGGGGGAGGGCTCCAAGATGCACAGGGAATCTATGGTTTGATTTATGTGAATTCTGGACGAGGTAAGGATGTTGATCGGGTGGAACCCAGGTCCGCTCTAAAAAACAATGGCTTTAACTTCAAAGATAAGAGTCAAACCAAAAGTCCCCTCCAGTGACCATTTTACATTAAAAGTCGGCCACTCGGACATGCAAAAAGTCTGCCAAGGTCCCTTCTTAATTTCTACTGAAAGATTATGGGCCCTTAATCTAACTTCAGTCCAGTGGTCTAAAATCAAACTTAGGGGGGTCATTACAGTCTGCCCCATTGTTTACACCACATAAAACACGATACAAACACAGAAAACACACATATACACACACTGACAGATGGCCGTTTTCTAAAGGACAGACAAAACCAACTCAGAAATGAAGAAGGTCGGGGAAGTGCTCTCCCCACCTCAGACAGACTCCTGGAGTCCTTCCCCTCGCTCAGGGCGTCCCCCAGAGCGAGCAGCAGCCAGTGATTCCAGCACGTCTGCAGTTCACACTCAGTGCCCATCCAGAGGCATAGGTCTCCGTTTCTCACGAAATGTAGTGGCTGCAAATTTCAGCACTGAACCTCGCTGGCTCACAGAAATATTTTTAGACAAAAATTTCACCTCCACGTGGGTGGTCACACCAATCCCAGATGAGCCCCCAAATGAAAGACTCTGAGAAGAGCCCCTCACTCAGGCCTCGGGACAATAGCGGACACCCAAGAACTCACAAGAGACCAAGCTTGATGCAAACCACATGAGGCTTTATTCGGGGAAAGCCAGAGCTCTGGGGACGACTCATATCCCATGCAGGGGTAGAGGAGTCGACCTCGAGGGGAAAGAGGTCCCAGTTTTTATAGGCCCTCAGGGGGGAAAGGAGAAGGGGGGGAGTAGGGGATTTCCAGATCTAAACAATGTCTATTCTCAAGAAATGGGTATGGGAGGGGTACAAGGAAAGAGTCTGGTGCAGGTGTAGCAACTCAGGATTGTCTGGGCTGTGGCTGCTGGGGAGATTTTCTGACTCTTTCTCAGCAACCAATATCACAAACACCTGGCAATGGGCTTCATCAGTGGGCACACACATGGGTTCAAGGAATGGTCAAAACATTGGCAGACACACAGGTTCAAGGAGTGGCCAGAGCATTGTGCACCTCTATTTTTCTAAATCAGTGAAGCTACTTCTACTAATAATGAAATCTATTTTGCCAATTTCGGGGCTTCTGTGACCTTTTACATTCTGTCATGAGCTTTCAGTGCCAAGCACTTTACCCACACAGCCATCTCCCTAGCATTGACCTAGCACTTAAAAAAAAATTCTTGTTATTTCAACCAGTAGGAACAGGGACAAAGGAACCCCACCCAGCCAGAGGCTGGGGATCCTTCTGGTGGCTCCAGCTCTGTGCCATCTTGGGTGCAAACTGGGCAGGCCCCATCACATCCAGGAACTTGGGATCACTAAGACCAATCTACACAGGAGAGCAGCAGAAGCAACAGAGCTTCTTGAACAGGGTCCCATTGGGCCTTCATCCTCAGCCAAGAGGCAGAGCTGAGAGCCAGACACCTGGGCACCTTTCTTGCCAGTGGAGAGTTGCCCACCAGGGAGAATTCTGACCCCAGGACTCAGGAGGTGGATCTGAGCTCCAGACTTCTGGACACCTTCCCTGCAAGAGGAGAGCTTGCCTACAGAGAGTGCTCTGACCACTGGGACTCAGGAGAGAGTTGGACTCCCAGGAGTGCTGACAGAGGCTAACAGAATCACAGGAGGAATAAGCTCCAGCCAGAGACAGCTAGAACATCTAACACCAGAGATTACCAGATGGTAAAAGGCAAGAGTAAGAATTTACTAACAGAAACCAAGACCACTGGGCATCATCAGAACCCAGTACTCCCACCACAGGGAGTCCTGGATACCCCAACACACTAGAAAAGCAAGACTCAGATTTAAAATTATATCTCATGATGGTGGTAGAGGATTTTAAGAAGGGCATTAATAATTCACTTAAGGAAATACAGGAAAACACTGCTAAACAGGTAGAAGATCTTAAAGAGGATACACAAAAATCCCTTAAAGAATTACAGGAAAACCCACCCAAACAGGTGATGGAATTGAACAAAACCAACCAAGATCTAAAACTGAAAGTAGAAACAAAAAGAAAACACAAAGGGAGACAACTCTGGAGATAGAAATCCTAGGAAATAAATCAGGAACCATAGATGTGAGCGTCAGCAACAGAATATAAGAGATGGAAGAGAGAATCTCAGGTGCAGAAGATTCTATACAAACGTAGACACAACAATCAAAAAAAATTGCAAAATCCAAAAAGATCCAAACTCAAAACATCCAGGAAATCCAGGACACAATGAGAAGACCAGACCTATGAATAATAGGAGGAGATGACAATGAAGATTTTCAACTTAAAGGGCCAGGAAATATCTTCAACAAAATTATAGAAGAAAACTTCTCTAACCTAAAGAAAGAGATGCCCATGAACATAAAAGAAGCCTATAGGACTCTGAATAGACCGAAACCCACCCACCCAAAAATTCCTCCCCACACATAATAATCTGAACAACAAATGTACTAAATAAAGACAGAATATTAAAAGCAGTAAGGGAAAAAAGTCAAGTAACATATAAAGGCAGACCTATTAGAATTACACCAGACTTCTCACCAGAGACTATGAAAGCCAGAAGATCCTGGACAGATGTTATACAGAACCTAAGAGAACACAAATGCCAGCCCAGGCTACTATACCCAGCAAAACTCTCAACTACCATAGATGGAGAAACCAAGGTATTCCACGACAAAACCAAATTCACACAATATCTTTCCACAAACCCAGGCCTTCAAAGGATAATAAAGGGAAAACTCCAACACAAGGATGAAAATTACGTCTTAGAAAAAGCAGGAAAGTAATCCTTCAACAAACCTAAAAGAAGACAGCCGCAATAACAGAACCCCAACTCTAACAACAAAAATAACAGGATGCAATAATTACTTTTCCTTAATATCTCTTAATATCAACGGACTCAATTCCCCAATAAAAAGACAAAGACTAAAAGACTGGCTATGTAAACAGGACCCAACATTTTGCTGCATACAGGAAACCCACCTCAGGGACAAAAACAGACACTACCTCAGAGTAAAAGGCTGGAAAACAATTTTCCAAGTAAATGGTCTGAAGAAACAAGCTGGAGTAGCCATTATAATATTAAATAAAATCGACTTCCAACTGAAAGTTATCAAAAAAGACAAAGAGGCGCACTTCATACTCATCAAAGGTAAAATCTTCCAAGATGAACTCTCAATTCTGAATATCTATGCTGCAAATGCAAGGGCAGCCACATTAATTAAAGAAACCTTAGTAAAGCTCAAAGCACACATTGCAACTCACACAATAATAGTGGGAAACTTCAACACCCCACTCTCATCATTGGACAGCTCCTGGAATCAGAAACGAAATAGAGATACATTGAACTAACAGAAGTTATGAAACAAATGGATTTAAAAGATATCTACAGGACATTTTATTCTAGAACAAAAGGATATACCTTCTTCTCAGCACCTCATGGTACCTTCTCCAAAAATGACCTGAAATTGGTCACAAAACAGACCTCAACAGATACCAAAATACTGAAATAATCCCATGCATCCTATCAGATCACCACAGACTGATCTTCAATAACAACATAAATAATATAAAGCCAACATTCACGTGGAAACTGAACAACACTCTACTCAATGATACCTTGGTCAAGGAAGAAATAAAGGAAGAGATTAAAGACTTTTTAGAGTTTAATGAAAATGAAGCCACAACATACCCAAAATTATGGCACACAATGAAAGCAATCCTAAGAGGAAAACTCATAGCTCTGAGTGCTGCCAAAAAGAAACTAGACAGAGCATACACTAGCAGTTTGACAGCACACCTAAAAGCTCTACAACAAAATGAAGCAAATGTACCCAAGAGGAGAGGACAGCAGAAAATAATCAAACTCAGGGCTGAAATCAACCAAGGGGAAACAAAAAGAACTATTCAAAGAATCAACCAAAAGAGGAGCTGGTTCTTTGAGGAAATCAACAAGATAGATAAACCCATAGCCAGACTAACTAGAGGGCACAGGCACAGTATCCTAATTAACAACATCAGAAATGAAAAGGGAGACATAACAACAGAACGTGAGGAAATTCAAAACATCATCAGATCCTACTTGAAAAGGCAATACTCAACAAAACTGGAAAACCTGGATGAAATGGACAATTTTCTAGACAGATATCAGGTACCAAAGTTAAAGCAGGATCAGGTTAATGATCTAAACAGTCCCATTTCCCCTAAAGAAGTAGAAGCAGTCATTAATAGTCTCCCAACCAAAAAAAGTCCAGGACCAGATGGGTTTAGTGCAGAGTTCTATCAGACCTTCAAAGAAGACCTAATTCCAACTCTCCTTAAACTATTCCACAAAATAGAAACAGAAGGTACTCTACCCAATTCATTTTATGAAGCCACAATTACTCTGATACCTAAACCACATAAAGACCCAACAAAGAAAGAGAACTTCAGACCAATTTCCCTTATGAATATCGGTGCAAAAATACTCAATAAAATTCTTGCTAACAGAATCCAAGAACATTAAGTAGGCTTCATTCCAGGGATGCAGGGATGGTTTAATATATGGAAATCCATAATGTACTCCACTATATAAACAAACTCAAAGACAAAAATCACATGATCATCTCGTTAGATGCTGAGAAAGCATTTGACAAAATCCAAAACCCATTCATGATAAAAGTCTTAGAAAAATCAGGAATTCAAGGCCCATACCTAAACATGATAAAAGCAATCTACAGCAAACCAGTAGCCAACATCAAAGTAAATGGAGAGAAACTTGAAGCAATCCCATTAAAATCAGTGACTAGGCAAGGCTGCCCACTTTCTCCCTATCTATTCAATATAGTACTTGAAGTCCTAGCCAGAGCAATTAGACAACAAAAGGAGATCAATGGGATACAAATTGGAAAGGAAGAAGTCAAAATATCACTATTTGCAGATGATATGTTAGTATATATAAATGACCCTAAAAATTCCACCAGAGAATTCCTAAACCTGATAAACAACTTCAGTGCAGTAGCTGGATATAAAATTAACTCAAACAAATCAGTGGCCTTTCTCTACACAAAGGATAAACAGGCTGAGAAAGAAATTAGGGAAACAACACCCTTCACAATAGTCACAAAAGACATAAAATACCTTGGTGTGACGCTAAGGAAGTGAAAGATCTGTATGATAAAAACTTCAAGTCTCTGAAGAAAGAAATCAAAGATCTCAGAAGATGGAAAGATCTTCCATGCTCATGGATTGACAGGAATAATATAGTTAAAATGGCTATCTTGACAAAAGCAATCTACAGATTCAATGTAATCCCCATCAAAATTCCAACTCAATTCTTCACTGAGTTAGAAAGGGCAATTTGCAAATTCATCTGGAATAACAAAAAACCTAGGATAGCAAAAACTCTTCTCAAGGATAAAAGAACCTTTGGTGGAATCACCATGCCTGATCTCAAGCTGTACTACAGAGCAATTGTGGTAAAAAACTGTGTGGAACTGGTACAGTGACAGCCAGGTAGATAAATGGAATAAAATTGAAGACCCAGAAATGAACCCATACACCTACGGTCACTTGATCTTTGACAAAGGAGCTAAAACCATCCAGTGGGAAAAAGACAACCTTTTCAACAATGGTGCTGCCTTAACTGGCGGTTATCATGTAGAAGAATGTGAATTGATCCATTCTTATCTCCTTGTATAAAGCTCAAGTCTATGTGGACCAAGGAATTCCACATAAAACCAGAGACACTAAAACTTATAGAGAAGAAAGTTGGGAAAAACCTCGAAGATATGGCTACAGGGAAAAAAATTCCTGAACAGAACAACAATGGCTTGTGCTGTAAGATCAAGAATGGACAAATGGGACCTCATAAAATTATAAAGCTTCTGTAAGGCAAAAGACACTGTCAATAAGACAAAAAGGCCACCAACAGATTGGGAAAGGATCTTTGCCAATCCTAAATCCAGTAGGGGACTAATATCCAATATATACTAAGAACTCACGAAGCTGGACTCCAGAAAATCAAATAACCCCATTAAAAAATGGGGCACAGAGCTAAACAATGAATTCTCAACTGAGGAATACCAAATGGCTGAGAAGCACCTGAAAAAAATATTCAACATCCTTAATCATCAGGGAAATGCAAATCAAAACAACCCTGAGATTCCAGCTCACACCAGTCAGATTAGCTAAGATCAAAAATTCAGGTGACAGCAGATGCTGGCGAGGATGTGAAGAAAGAGGAACACTCCTCCATTGTTGGTGGAATTGCAAGCTTGTACAACCACTCTGGAAATAAGTCTGGTGGTTCCTCAGGAAACTGGACATAGTACTACCAGTAGATCCAGCAATACCTCTTCTGGGCATATACCCAGAAGATGTTCTAACTGGTAATAAGAACACATGCTCCACTCTGTTCATAGCAGCCTTATTTTGTAATAGCCAGAAGCTGGAAAGAACCCAGATGTCCCTCAACAGAGGAATGGATACAGAAAATGTGGTACATTTACACAATGGAGTACTACTCAGCTATTAAAAACAATGAATTTATGAAATTTTTCGGTAAATGGATGGTTCTGGAGGATATCATCCTGAGTGAGGAAACCCAATAACAAAAACTCACATGATATTTACTTACTGATAAGGGGATATTAGCCCAGTAACTTAGAATTCCCAAAATACAATTTGCAAAACACATGAAACTTAAGAAGAAGGAAGACCAAACTGTGGATACTTCATCGCTCCTTAGAATAGGGAACAAAATACCCATGTAAGGAGTTACAGAGACAAAGATTGGAGCTGAGACGAAAGGACAGACCATCCAGAGATTGCTCCACCAGGGGATCCATCCCATAATCATCCACCAAAAGAAGACACAATTGCATACGCCAGCAAGTTTGCTGACAGGACCCTGAGATAGCTGTCTCGCATGAGGCTATGCCAGTGCTTGGCAAATACAGTAGTGGATGCTCACAGTCATCTATTGGATGGAACACAGGGCCCCCCAATGGAGGAGCTAGAGAAAGTACCCATGGAGCTGAAGGGGTCTGTAACCTTATAGGAGGAACAACAATATGAATTAACCAGTACCTCCTGAGCTCGTGTCTCTAGCTGCATATGTAGCAGAAGATGGCCTGAAGGACCATCATTGTGAAGAGAGGCCCTTGGTCTTGCAAAGATTATATACCCTAGTACAGGTGTGAGGAACAGGTGTGGCAGCAGTCCCAAGAAGGCGCCCGGGACTGCAGCTAAGTCTTATGACTTGCACCTGACTTCCTCATACACCTGAAAATAAGCCACAACCATCGTGAGAGCTGCACAGGTGCACCATGATGCTGGCGGTTTAAACAAGTCCATATTTGGTGGAGACATGCCCCTGCTGCCCTGATTGGCTGAAGCTGCGTGCCTGGTGAGGTGACGTGGCCTGCTGTGAGTGGGTGGGGACTGAGAGTATATAAGAGTGAGAAGCCCAGGGTTTGAGGGAGATAGATGAGGAAAAAGATGAAGCGAGAGAAATGAAGACTAAAGTTTGCTGAATAAACTGCTGTTAGAAGGACTGGTGGTCGTGTCGTTCTTGTTGGTCGAGAGTGGACGCAACACATAGGGAAATGCCAGGGCCAGGAAGCAGGAGTGGGTGGGTTGGGAAGCAGGGGGTGGGGAGGGTCTAGGAGACTTTCAGGATAGCGTTTGAATTGTAAGTGAAGGAAATATCTAATAAAATTGTTTATATAAATAAAAAAAGATACAGCTGTGATTAAGAAGAGACTAGCATCATTGAGATGAAATCTTCTGGGTAGTGTTTCCCCAGGGTGAGCATAGAGAAACTGTGTTCCAGAAACAGCCAAGGTTGTACCTCATGCTGGCAGCAAACACTCTTGTGTGCAAGAGTCTCACAAGTGGTACTGGCTTTGAAGGCACATAGGGTCATGGAGAGTAGCTGAGGTTTGGCACCATGAAAGGAGCCCAGGAGAGGCTAGTGAAGAAAGTACAGTCCATTTGTAGCAGAACACCCCAGCATGTTGGTGATGCCAACACCATGTGCTAAGCACCTCTAACAGCAGCAGCTGTGGAGTGGAGCCCTTGTGTGTGCTGCAGAGGGCAGAGCCAGAGAAGTGACCCAAAGCCCTTGGAGGAACTCAGATCCTAAGTGGATTTGAGAAATTGAATTATGTACACTGTTGGAGTGCTTATGCTTTGACCTGACTGTGACTCTGCCAGGAGTCTGTCTGTCTGTCTGTCTGTCTATCATCTATCTGCTTTTGGTTTTTTTGGTTACATAGTTTCTCTATGTAGCCCTTTCTGTCCTGGCACTTGTTCTATAGACCAGTCTGACTTTAAATTCAGAGATCAACCTGCCTCTGCCTCCTGAGTGCTGCTCCCCCCACTACTTAATGTTTTAAAGGGGCCGAAGTTTAAATGGATTTTAATTTGTAAAGACTGTGGGTACTTTTAAAGTTATTGAGTTTTTAATGTGAAGTCTTGGGGATGAATGAGAAGAAAGGTTGTGACTTAATGGTGATGTGTTTGTGTGTCAAGCTGACAAAGGATCAATTGTACTGGTTGGTTTTGTGTCAACTTGACATAAGATAAAGTCATCTGAGAGGCCAGAGCCTCAATTAAGCAAGACTCCATAAGATCAGATTGCAGGCAAGCTCCAGAAATGTAAAAGCAAATATTGTATTAAAATAGCCCAGTCTCAGATACTTTGGAATAGTAGCACTAAATGGAGCAGGCAGCCATCTCCATGCTGAGACTTCAGGTTGACACGGGGGCAGTTTTGCTGGTTAGCTTCATGTCAACTTGACACAAGCTAAAGTCAACAAGTCTGGAGTATGGGATGTATTAATATTAGATGAAGTAAAGAAAATTTCTTGGGAGAGAGAACAGTTTATAACAGCAGAAGATGGTTTCATCACGATCATCTTTGTTTTCTATTGCTGTAAACTAGAGAAAATCTTTTTTGAATTGTATGGAAGCATCACCTGTCAAAGCCTATGCCAATGAGCTGAGGAGGAAATAGGAGGTAGGAGGTGTCAAGGAGGGGTGTATTCTGGGAAAAAGTCAGGTGTGGGAGATTCATCTTGAAGTCTGGAGGAGACAGTTGCATAAACTTGAGAGGTATTGAGCTGTGTGGAAGAGATAAAATAGAATAAATGGGTTAAATATGTTACTAGTTAGTTGAGGAACAAGCCAAAGCTTATGGCCTAAGTATTTATTCATGTATAATTAAGTCTCAGAGTCATTATTTCTGGAAACAAAGAGGCTGGGTGGAAGAGCCCATGGCTCCAGTAAACACATGACAAAACCAACGTTGGCCGAGGAAGGGTGTATTCGGCTTACATGCCACACTGTAGTCCATCACTAAAGGAATGCAGGACAGAAACTCAAACAGGGCAGAAATCTGGAAGCAGGAGCTGATGCAGAGGCTACAGAGGGATTCTGCTTACTAGCTTGCTCCTCATGGCTTGCTTGTGTATGTGTGCGGTGCATGGTGGATGCGGGTATGTGAATGTGAGGGCAGGTGCTGTTGAAGCCCAGTAGAGGATACCTGGTCCCCTGGAGGTGGAGTTACAGGTGTTTGTGAGACACCTGACATGGGCACCGGGAACTGAGCTGGTTTGCTTATAAAAGCAGCAAGGAATCTTAACCCCTGAGCCATCTCTCTAGTCCCTAATTGGATCTTTTACATTATAAATGAATAATTTTATGTGTAGGAAAACATTACTATGAAGTAGATTTACCTCTGTTTTATACATTGAGACTCCTAGATATAAATGTTTTCATTCATGTTTTATCATGTTGGGCCTGTGAGCCAGCTCAGCCAGCTCAAGGTCCCATCACCCACCTCATAGAGACTTGTCCTCTGACTTCCACCTGCATCTGTGCTTGCAGTCATGTGGGAAGCCACATGTGCCGTTGCTGAGTGGCACTGACTACTGCTGGCCACCACGCATAAGATTGGACAAACAACCAATGTGTACATATGCAGTAAAGTTTTTTGCAAAGACACTGCCTGGCCCAGGTATGATAATGAGGTTCTGTAAGGTACTGAGAGTATAACCAATCAGATGTGAGACATGCAAATGAGATATGATAATGAGGTTCTGTAAGGTACTGAGAGTATAACCAATCAGATGTGAGACATGCAAATGAGGTATGATAATGAGGTTCTGTAAGGTACTGAGAGAGAGTAGCCAATCAGATGAGGAACATGCAAATGAGGCTTAGTGCATAACCAATCCGGGTGTGAGACACGCCCCTCCTAGGCCTATAAAAGCAGCACCAGTTCTGGGCTTGAAGTCTTTTCGCCTCTACAATCAAGCTCTCCCAATAAACATGTGCAGAAGGATCCTGTTGCAGCGTCGTTCTTCCTGGCCAGTCGAGCGCACGCAAGAAGTGGTGCCGAAAACCCGGGACAAGAAACATCTTCAGGCACGAGCGAAGACCCCCTGCTACAGGGAGGATTCAGAACTGCATCACGGGGAAGGAGCAGTTAATAAAGGTTCCCGCAAAACAGACTGCTGAGAAGGATCCGGCGTGGATTCAGAACTCTTCAGCTGGGGAACGGTGGTAATGAAGTGTTCCTGCAAAACAGACTGCTGAGAAGGATCTGGAGTGGATTCAGAACTCTTCAGCTGAAGAACGGTGGTACCAGTAAGTAGAAAGAAATTAATGTGAGAGGCATGCTCTCCTATGAAATAGATCTGATAATTGTTGCTGGGGTTGCTATCTTTCTTGCCTTGATCTTATATCATGGCTTTAATTGTCAACTCCCAAAATGTAAAGATACAAAAAATAGTATAAAAAATAGTAAAAAGCAGAAAATTAAGTCAATTTAACCTCCTCTCGAGGACTCTGAGTCGTTAGAATTGTCTAGCTCAGAGGATTCCGAATTATCAACAGGAGAGGAGGAAGATTTGAAGGAGGCTGCTGCGGAGTATGAAGCAGAAAGATCTGGTCCAATAGGGAGGAGTTTCAGTGCTCCCCCACCTACTCCGCCTTATGCAGATAAGAAAGCAATTGGCAATGGTCACTCTTTTTGCACTCCTAAAGGGTTGCAAAAAATATGTCAGGCTTTTCCTGTTTTTCAGGATCATGCTCAACAGCGATATTATGAGCCAATATCGCATAAACAAGTAAAAGAGCTAGCAGAGTCAGTAAGGACCTATGGAGTTAATGCCTCATTTACTCAGTCCCAAATTGATAGATTGGCTCACAATGCCATGACTCCTTTTGACTGGATGAGTGTGGTAAAGGCATGTCTTACGATGGGACAGTATCTAGATTGGAAGTCTATATGGCATGATCTGTGTTTGAGTCAGGCCCGTGCTAATGCTACTGCAGGGCAACAAGCATGGAGCTTTGAAATGCTTACAGGTCAGGGTATATGGACAAACAATCAATTAGGATACCCAGTGCAGGTCTATGATCAAATTAATCAGGCAGCAGTGAAAGCTTGGAAGGCATTGCCTAATCGAGGAGAGGTATCTGGTAACTTGACAAAAATTATTCAGGGAACTAATGAGCCATTCTCTGAATTTGTGGCTCTCATGATGGAAGCGGCAGGACGTATATTTGGTGATGCTGAGGCCGCAATGCCATTAATTAAACAATTAGTTTATGAGCAATGTACCAAAGAATGTAGAAATGCTATCACACCATGGAAAGGGAAAGGGCTACAAGCATGGATGAAAGCCTGTAGAGAAATAGGAGGACCTCTTTCAAATGCAGGGCTGGCTGCCGCAGTTTTGATGGCGCAAGCAAAAGAAATAACCTGCTATAATTGTGGACAAACAGATCATATGCAAAAGCAGTGTACAAAGGGTAGAAAGAGTAGGTTTGAAAAGACAGAACCAGGTACTTGCCCAAATGTGGGAAAGGAAGACATTGGGCAAATGAATGTAGATCAGTCAGAGATATAAAAGGAAGGCCAATACCTCAGTTTAAAGTGCAACAGCCAAAAAACGGGGTGAGGGGTCCCCGTCCCCAGGGCCCCCAAATGTATGGGGCATTTCAGACCACAGTGTCCATGAGGCCACCCAGAGACCGAGGAGAGCCACTCCGGGTTCAGCAGGATTGGACATCTGTGCCACCTCCAGAGTAATTCTTACACCTCAAATGGGGTGCCAACCTATTTCATCAGACTTTAGAGGTCCCTTACCAAAGGATACAGTGGGCCTACTGTTGGGTAGGTCCTCTTCTGCTTTGAAAGGATTGATGATACATCCCGGAGTTATAGACTCAGATTATGAGGGACAAGTTAAGATTATGTGTTCTGCACCCCGAGGTATTGTAGCCATTTCTCCTGGAGATCGCATTGCTCAATTACTGATTCTTCCTAGTTTGCATAACATGTTCCCTAGTAGCCAGGATTCCCGAGGAGATAAGGGACTTGGTTCTACAGGAACTAATGTGGCCTACATATCTTTAGATTTGGATAATCGTCCCACTTTACAATTACAAATAGAAGGAAAAACCTTTCAAGGTATAATGGATACAGGAGCAGATAAAAGCATTATATCCAGTAATTGGTGGCCCGCTTCTTGGCCTGTTAATCAATCGTCACATAGCTTACAAGGATTAGGATATGAGGCTACCCCAACTATAAGTGCAAAATCCTTACAATGGAAAGATAAAGAAGGAAGGACAGGGCTTTTTCAACCTTATGTACTCCCTTTACCTGTAAACTTATGGGGAAGAGATGTGTTGTCAGCCATGAACTTTATATTGACTAATGATTACTCTCAGAAAAGCAAGGAAATGATGAAAGGAATGGGATATATACCTGGACTAGGTCTTGGAAAAAACTTACAAGGTAGAATTTCACCAGTTAAAGCCACAGAAAAAGTAGATAAGAAAGGGCTGAGTTTTTTCTAGGGGCCACTGAGGAGCCTTTGCCCATTCCATGGCGTACGGAGGACACGGTGTGGGTGCCTCAGTGGCCTTTACCCTCTGAGAAGTTAAAAGCAGCTAAAGAATTAGTACAAAAACAATTAGACCTGGGACATGTGGAACCCACTCAATCACCCTGGAACACCCCTATTTTCGTTGTAAAGAAGAAGTCAGGTAAATGGAGATTGTTACATGACCTAAGAGCCATTAATGCACAAATGCAAGTTATGGGTCCTGTACAAAGAGGACTCCCCCTACTCTCAGCTCTACCTAAGGATTGGAGAATTATAGTAGTAGATATTAAGGATTGTTTCTTTTCCATTCCATTAAATAAGAAAGATAAACCTAGATTTGCATTTACCTTGCCTTCTATTAATCATATGGAGCCTGATAAAAGGTACCAATGGCGGGTATTACCCCAAGGAATGGCAAATAGCCCTACAATATGTCAGTTATATGTAGGAAAAGCTTTGCAACCGGTTAGGGATGGTTTCCCCTCCTTAAAAATTTGTCATTATATGGACGATATAGTGATTTGTGGACCTGAAATAGAAAGTATACAGCAAGCTTATGGCTTGCTTAATGAAACTTTAAAAAATAATGGCTTGATTATTGCACCAGAAAAAGTACAGCAGTCTAATGTTAGTCATTTTTTAGGAGCCACTATTACTTTACGATGTGTCACCCCACAAAAGATTAGTATAAGAAAAGATCATCTAAAGACATTAAATGATTTTCAAAAATTATTAGGAGATATAAATTGGATTAGACCTTATTTAAGGATCCCTACTTCGGAATTAAAACCTTTATTTCAAATTTTAGAAGGAGAATCACATATTACCTCATTGAGACAGTTAACACCTGAGGCTTCTGATGTTCTTAGGAAGGTGGAAAGAGCTATCCAAAAAGCACAGTTAAATCGTATAAATGAGCAAGAACCTTTGTACCTATGCATATTAAGAACCATAAATTTGCCAACTGCTGTGTTATGGCAAGATGGTCCTTTAGTATGGATACATCCACATATATCCCCTAATAAGACTATAGAGCATTATCCCACCATGGTAGCAAACATGGTACACAAAGGGATAAAAACTTCAATTACTCACTTTGGAAAAATGCCTGATAGCATAATTGTCCCTTATACTGTCGCACAAATGCAAATACTGTGTGCTACTATAGATGAATGGGCCATTCTTAGATGCAGTTTTTCTGGTTTAATTGATAATCATTATCCTAAACATCCGTTATTACATTTTATGTTATTACATCCAGTAATATTTCCAAAGGTAACGGCTAATACCCCTATAAAGGGAGCCATTGATATTTATACAGATGGATCAAAAACAGGAATTGGAAGTTATGTAATCAATGAAAAGGCTGTAAGGTTGCAATTTACACCAGGAGCCCCTCAATTGGTAGAATGTTTGGTGGTTTTAGAAGTCTTTAAAAGATTTCCTATGCCCATAAATATTATCTCTGATTCTGTTTATGTAGTTAATGCGGTTCTAGCATTAGAGACTGCCGGAAATTTTAAGCAGTCTAGTCCAGTATCTGAAATTTTGAGGAAAATACAAAATTGTATTTTGATGCGTGAGCATCCCTTTTATATTCAACATATTAGAGCACATACATCATTACCTGGACCTATGGTTAAGGGAAATGCAATTGCTGACTCAGCCACCAGAGACATGGTTTTCCTATCACAAAGTTCTATAGAAAGTGCTAAGAATTTTCATCAGCTTTATCATGTCCCTGCTTCTACATTACGACAAAAATTTAAGCTCACACGAACAGAAGCCCGAGATATTGTCCTACAGTGTGGTAAATGTGTAGAATTTATTAATGCATCTTCCGTGGGTGTTAATCCTCGCGGATTGTGACCCCTAGATGTTTGGCAAATGGACGTCACGCATATCCCAGCTTTTGGGAAATTACAATATGTACATGTATCCATCGATACCAGTTCTGGTGTCCTACATGCCTCTCCCTTGACAGGGGAAAAAGCAGTTCATGTCATATCTCACTGCTTAGAGGCTTGGGCTGCATGGGGCAAGCCCCTAGTGTTAAAGACACATAATGGTCCTGCATATACCTCTTCTAAATTTAGCCAATTTTGCAAACAAATGCAAGTAAAACATATTACTGGGTTGCCCTATAATCCACAGGGCCAAGGCATCATTGAGAGAGCCCACCGCACTCTGAAACAATATTTGCAAAAACAGAAAGGGGAAATAGAGGCTATGACGCCAAAGATGGCTCTATCCCTTGCAATATTTACTCTTAATTTTCTAAAATTAGATGATGCTGGAAGATCACCAGCTGAAAGGCATGGACAATGGCCTCAATCGCCCAATGAAATAGTCAAATGGAAAAATGTCCTTGATAATAAATGGTATGGCCCGGATCCTATCTTAATCAGGTCCCGGGGAGCTATTTGTGTTTTTCCACAGGGTGAAGAAAATCCACTTTGGGTCCCGACGCGACTGACAAGGACCGTGAAAGAGCAAGATGAACCCCAAGATGATTCTCCTGCTCCTGATGATTGAAACCAGGATAAGTATACCTTTATGGGCCATAGTAAGATCATGGCCAGTACCTTTACTGGTACATTCCAATTCTTCTACCTAGCCTTTGTTTTTTGCAAAGGAATGTTTTTTGGATGCGCCTTATGCACGACAAACTCCTCAAGAGTCATGGGTGTATAAGAGTACTAGTATTCATTTAAATTATACATTATGCTTTGTGCATAATGTGGATAAACCTTTTACACCCTGTATATTTTTTAAGAAAAAGATTATCTCTAATTGGGCAGATCAAATTAATACTGCTGACACTATAAGTCAGATAGCAGAAAAAACGTCTGAGGCATTGCTTACCCTGCAAAGGGCAGATTCTCATATCGCCTCAGGGTTAATGTTAGTGAATCAGAGAGTGGATACTTTACAACATGACATGGAACAGATGATGGATGTCATACAAATGAGTTGTGTGGCATCCACATCGCATGTATGCATTACTCCCAATAGGTATATTAATAATTCTTTTATTAAAAGTACAGACCTATCGAATTACCTGAAGGGGAACTGGTCGCAGGAGCTGGAAAGGTTGCAGATGAGGCTGCAGATGCAGATCCTGAACCTTAATGGGACCAGAGTGGAACCAGTGACCCTTGGAGACTTTACCTCTTGGCTTACCTCTGCTTTTTCTTACTTTAAGGAATGGGTGGGAGTGATTTTGTTTGGTGCTGCCATATGCTGTGGACTGGTGTTCATGCTCTGGTTGGTATGCAAATTCAGAACCCCAAAAAACGTGACAAGGTGATTATAACTCAGGCACTTTTAGCTATTGAAAACGGCTCCTCCCCTGAAATTTGGTTATCTATGCTCAAGAATTAGTCAGCATGAGATGGGATGAGAGAGACTCAACGATCATTGATCAGCCCTTGCTCATCAATAGGGTGATCATGATTTCCCCACTAATTCATTTTTTGGCTGGCCTCTTTTGCAGAGTTCGCCCTAGGTCATTTAGCAGTTATTGTCACACAGCACTGCGGTATCCAGAGACGGGCAACTTTCCTCGTGCACAGTCCAACCTAAGACATGGGGCCCGGTGGCGATAGGGTTACCCTATGACGGGTAAGGCTGTGACATTAGAGGAACGACCTAAAACAGGAGCCACGGCGGATGGGCATAATTGCACAGGCCCAGTCCAGCCTCATTTTATTAAAACAAACAGGGGGAGATGTGGGAAGCCACATGTGCCGTTACTGCTGGCCACCACGCATAAGATTGGACAAACAACCAATGTGTACATATGCAGTAAAGTTTTTTGCAAAGACACTGCCTGGCCCAGGCATGATAATGAGGTTCTGTAAGGTACTAAGAGTATAAACAATCAGATGTGAGACATGCAAATGAGGTATGATAATGAGGTTCTGTAAGGTACTGAGAGTATAACCAATCAGATGTGAGACATGCAAATGAGGTATGATAATGAGGTTCTGTAAGGTACTGAGAGAGAGTAGCCAATCAGATGAGGAACATGCAAATGAGGCTTAGTGCATAACCAATCCGGGTGTGAGACACGCCCCTCCTAGGCCTATAAAAGCAGCACCAGTTCTGGGCTCGAAGTCTTTTCGCCTCTACAATCAAGCTCTCCCAATAAACGTGTGCAGAAGGATCCTGTTGCAGCATTGTTCTTCCTGGCCAGTTGAGCGCGCGCAAGACAGTCACATACACACAAATACAAACTTGTAACTAAAATAAATTCTACTGTTAAAAAGTTTGAAAATAACAGGAATGGACAAACAGCATATTCACATATTAAAAGGTCATCAGTACTGTGCTACAGTTTGTGTGTGTGCCATTCATGTAGGACCCCAGGGGTGGCAGCCTATCACTGTATGCAGATTCCTCCCCAGCAGCCTGGGTACTGAGAATTTTGAGGTGACATGCAGATCATTGACAACACTTTCAAAGTGCCCAGTTAACAGCACTTGACAGGTTGAGAGGTAGGGGTAGGTGGTGGGGTAGGGGTGTGTGTTTCAGGGGAAACTAGGCAGTATGAGCTTTGAGACTAGAGAAGGCAATCAATGGGAAGAGAGTGCCTGCCAGCCAGAGGCATCTGAAAAAGAAATGAGGCAGTCTGTCCTTAGCTCCTTCAAACCCGGATTTCAACCTGGTGAAATAAATGTATTCTGAACTCAGGATGTCTCCTGGAACTGAGAGAGACATTTTTGCCAGGTATGCCCAACCTTTGACATCCTGACAAGATGTTGCCATTCACAAAGCTCATACACATGGTGTAATTGTTGTGCCAGGGAAATGTTAGTGATCCCCCAAAACACACACAGGAGCCAATCTGATGCAACTCACAGCAGGGTCTGTATTCTATTCGAGCTAGCTCGCCCGCCCCCTGCACACCCCCCCCCCCACTGTCACAGTTTTGGTGGCGGGGGAGCCCTGAATGTCTACTAGGGCAAGGCTTTATAGTAAGCAGCAAGCAGGGAATACATGTGCAAGCATCTAACTGGAAAGCTCTTGTGGCCTTTAACTTAACTAGCTGGTGCTGGGAGTCATATCATAAACTTAACTTCTGCTCCCCTCTGCATTGGTGGTCATTAGGTAGAAGGTGGGCTTGTAACCTGGGGTAACAGGTTTGTTGGGGGAATAACCAGGAGACACTGGTCTTGGGGGAAACTCTGCTCTTATTGGATTAGCCTAGAGACTAGAGCTAGGTCCAGGTTCTATTGGAGAGGTGTGTGTGTGGGGGGGGTGGGGTGGGGGTGGGGATGGGCAACTTGGAAACTAATGCTAGATACCAGCCTGTTAGTCTATTTAAGTTTAAACTTAGGTCAGGTTCTCTAAAATGGAGCCTGAATTTAAAAGCTTTGGCATCTCATAATCAAGTCACAAAATGAATGAATGAATGAATGAATGAATGAATGAATGAATTACGGTTTTGTGTTGTGTTGTATTGTATTCATAGTTGTCCTTGGCTGTGGTGGGCTGGACAATCTTGGAACTATCAAACTTGAAGTAATGTTACTGTGATTGGAAAACTAATACATATGTGGTCAAAAATAAACCTGTCAGTATGCTAGATAGTCCTGTCTGCAAGTTGTTCTCTGATCTCCAAACACATGCTATGGTATACACACACTCAAATGTAGTAAACAATAAAATGATGATGATGATGATGATACTGGAGAGGACACTAAACCCTGGCCTCCACAAACATGTGCACACTGCTGCATACCCATGCTCACACATACAGACCATACCCACCCCACACAAATGCACACAGCTACCCACACATACACACACACACATCATACATCCCTAACATGTACACCCACATACAAAAGCAAGCAAACGAGCCTTCCTTCTGTAACACCAAAGTTCTTCTATACTAATGGCCCTACTCTTTTATAGAATTACCAGTGTAGACCATTCTCCACTTTTTAGGCTTTTGTATGTGCTCAGAATATTCTGGATTATCAGTTTTATTCAGTTGTGTAGTCTAATTTCAGAGGCTGGTGTTTAATTTACTTGAAAAGAGTAAGTCATTGTGTTATTCTGATTTCAAGTTAGTAACTTTAGTACGATTGTGCACTACTTAGGCTCACCCATTCTGTCTGTCATTCAGTGTAAAGCCTACAATGTAAGCAGCACAGAGGCTGGGCTTTGCATGCTCGACCCGAGCATCTGCTCTAGCACCTGACAGATAATACACATTTCTTAGTGTGATGGGCTGTTTGTCTATTCCTGCGATGCTGTTATTTTCAAACTAAAATTCAAAACCAAAATCCAACCAACCAACCAACCAACCATAAACTAAAATCACAACCCTTATAATTTGGAGTTCAAAAGAACATTTTTTTTTTTCCCAACTAGGTAAAAAGTCAGTGTCTGTCCAGTGCCTGGAGGTCTTGTTCATGAATTGGACCAAAGTTTAGAGCAATGGTGACCTCTGAACTTACCTTGGTAACCATTGTTATGGTTACCAAGGAAACTGTGCACTGGTCTACCCATAAAATAGTTGTAGACAAACACAACCATCTTTGGAGTCCAGCAGGTGTGACTTTAAGCCTGGGACTGTCAGCAACTGTGTGTGGCCTTTCTTCACTTTCCTGAGGCCTTCTTGTTTAAGCTGCTGTTTATATCATGTCCTTGATTTCAGTACTTCAACATGGCAGCAAAAGTATGGGAAACATAGTTTAGGAGTCCCCCAAGTACTGGTACCTCTTTTTTAAAATGTGTATTCCTTTGAATGTTTCCTGAGTCCCGTTGTGGTGTAACAGAAAAGCTGCTGCATGGACCAGGACCTGCCCAACCAGCACAGCTGCATATCAACCTCTCCAAGAGCATTTATGAATTTGCCTGCAGACAGAGCAGGCAAACTTCTGAGGACCTTGGCCTCATTCTCACTGCAGGGTGCACTTCAGAAACTCGGATCCTGAATTGTCATTTATGACAGCAGTTTAAGTGTTTAGTTGCACTGACTAGACACTGGAAAGACAAATCTCGTTTCCTCCTTAAAATGTGAGTGGGAATTAGTTCGTCACATTAGTTGTCTACTTTGAGACGAGATAAAATGAACTCCAACCTGCCTTGCCACCACTGCTGCTTACTCTCCTGTCCCTTGCTTTCTGTAACCTCAAGTCTCCAGCTCCACCCTGGCCAGGTCAATCTGCTCAGTTAAAACACTTTGAACTATGTTCTGTCTGTCTGTCCATGTGGAGGGCACCCTTCTGGTGTCCCTTAGAAGAGGCCCGCCCACCTTGGCTTTTCAGTCTCTCATTGCTTGCAGTCTTTGGTCTGAGCAGGCTGGTCTGGCTGACCAGTGAGCCCAGAGGCTCTACCACCCTCCACCTCCTTTCTTCAGTCCTGGGATGACAAGCATCGGTCACTATTGGCTTTTACTGAGTTCTGGGAATCAACTCTGGCCCTCATTGCCCCTCTGAAGCCTTTCTTAACCCTTTCTTCTCATGTGCCCTACTAAACAGATTAACTATTTTCTTTCTTTATTTTTTAACTTTTTTCTGTTTTAGAAACAGGGTTTCTGTACATATCCTGGGCTGGCCTTGAACTCAGAGACCCACCTGTCTTTGTTGAGATTATTGCCCCAGGCCTGGCCAGTAAGCAACTTTTAATGGCCCTCTAAGCACAGAGACAGAGCCAAGTACTTCACAATGTCCCTGGGGTAACTGTGGCCGTCAACTGCTAAAGACTAGTCTGGATACTGAGGCAGAGTGGGACTCTTCCTTTCCACACTCGGTTCTGTACGGAAGGCAGAGTCCCCAGAGTCCTCAATGCTCCTCTGCCCAACAGCCTCTGTTGCTCAAGTCTCTGACCCAGACCGACTGGGAGCATCCTTGGCTCGCTGCGCTTCATCAGCGACCCTGCCTTTTTGCTTTCCATCTTATTTACTCTCACCTCCATGAGACTATAAGTCAGTACAGGGCTTTCCTTCACTGTTGTAGACAGACACGTCAAAATAATCACTGAGAACATGAACTTGAAGTTCTTCCTTGCTGTTTCTAACCAAGTCCCTATACTGAAACAAAGTCACACAAGTTCTGGGGTTGAAAACAAAAGGCAAAGACCACTGCACGTTAGTTTGTCAACATGTAATGCCCTGGGTTTATTTTGTGAGAATTCTATCACAATGTTTCCAGGTGGGATTAAAAACCTTAAGGATAACGTATGCCATTGGACTGGGCATTCAGACTTCGGTACTAACAAAGCAGTAGTAGTCTGGTAAGTACCATTCTCTTCACAGAAGAGAGGTCAAATATTTCCAAAGGAAGGCACCCGATATTTGTGGTTCTGGCCTCGCAGCCTTCTGGAGAATCTTAAAAGGAAAAAAGCTGGCTGGCTGTTTTACAAACTGGAATGACGATACACGGACAGCAATTACCGCATTCTTCTCCCCTATATCCTTTCTGTAAGAACAAGTAAAGAATGAAGCCTTTAAACAATTCCACAATATAAAAGTACATCTTTTTGTGCTAAAAAAAAAAAAAGGGCAAGACAACATAAACTCCAGTTGTAAGGACTCCATTTGTGTACTTGATTTAACACTTTTTGGTGTGGAAGGAAATGGGACGACTGGGCTGTTTGTAGGGCAGCAACATAACATTAGTGCTTTAAGTACCAGGGCCGCCCAAGCTTGCAGACAGGCGGGGACGGGAGAATTCAAGAGACTTCATTTTTAGCTTGTTGCGCGTCCTAATGCTAGTAGACCAGGAAGATCCCCATTCAACAGTACATTCCCCGTTTTAAAAAACTGATGCCTTTTTTTTTTTTGTAAAATTCTGTATGTATGTCACCATTTTTTTTTCACATGATACACAGAAAACTCAAGGACCCAGAGGGAACCAAGTTATGTTATACCATTTACAAAATACCAAGGAGTCCACAGCTACCTAACACATTTACTACAGCACAGGAACCAATGAGGGTACAGTGTACAAAACCTGTAAACACGGCACAATAAATAGAGACAGCAGGTTCCGCACCATGCACATGATGTGATGACACCAGCTACACAATCTCACAGCTCACACTCTTGTTGCAGTTACCCCCCACCCCCCGCCCCCAAGTGCAAAGCATCACAAATGAACAGTTCTGTATTCAAGTAACATATATACAAGGGTATTACAAATATGCAGTACTGTACAGATAATTGCTGTATTCTTAATTTACAGATGTTGATTTTTTTTCCTATTAACAATAAGAAAAGAAAGGTTGAAGCACGAGAGATTCGAGAGATGCGCAGTGCTGCCGAGTCCCCACAGCTGCCACGGAACCGCACAAGTGCTCCTCTCCATACTCCCTGCGCTCCAACGCTCTGATGCATAGCACCTGACCATGTCCCCAGGATGCAGTCCTGCTCCCAGGAAGCTACGTCACCTCCATTGCTACTGTGTTGTCTGCTATGTTGTTCAGTGCTGGCTTTTCCGATTCATGATTTTCCCTGTTGGGATAAAAGTTCTTTTAGTCAACAGTCATGTACAAACTAAGCAAATGAAGACCATCCTTCCTTTAAAAGCCTTAGTTATCTTTAACAATAGGAAGAAACATCACTTATGGGGCGATGGGACAAAGGATTGTGAATTTTTGTAATTATGAAAATCATGCAAGCAGAAATCAGGTAAGTCAGGGGTCAACAGTCAACTCCATGCCAACTGCACTGCCAAAACCCTGTCCAAGAACCCAACTGACCAAAGATCCACACCCCCAACACCAAAACACTGTCCAGGAACCCAACTGACCAAAGATCCACACCCCTACACCAATACGTCTCACGCTCTGAAAGTTACAATTACAGCTGCTTTCTCTTCTTACACTTATCTACTTAGTATGTATGTCCATGCACACATGTACTCATGTAAGTGTCTCAGCTCAACTCTTGGGGAGTGAGTTCTTTTCTTCCACCACGCAGGTTCTGGGATCAAACTTGGCTTGTTGAGCTTGGTGGCAAGTGCCTTTACTCACGGAGCCATCGTGGTAGGCCCCAACCTTTATCATCGTTTTGGGATATGAGTGTGTGTGTGTGTGCACATGGAGGCCAGAGGTGGATGGCAAGTGCCTTTCTTCTATCCATCTTCACCTTTGTTTTTGAGAAAACCTGAAGTTCATGGAGTTGAGGATCTGTCTGTGCCACCGTTTCCTGTAACCCAACAGTGTAAGCACTGCAGGCACCCAACACTACATGGAGTGTCTTTAAAACCGTGGGCTATGAATTCAGGTGCTCACGCTGTACTGGCAAGCACTGAGTCATTTTCTCAGGCCTGAACTCTTTTTCAGCCTTTACATAATTACGTTGTATACTCAGAGGGCTACTTGCAGGGTCTGGTTCTCTTCTTCCTCCACATGGATACAGTGGTCAATCTCAGGCTGCCAGGCTTGATGGCAAGCACCTTTACCCGGAGCCACCTTCTCCTTCCAACCCCAAAGCTTGACTACCTCAGTAATCTAACATGTCAGGACTTTAAATCTAGGTCCTAATGGACGTCACTAAGTGAGACACAGGACTAGTAGCCAGAACACTAGGTTCTAGAGGTATCCTTTGAAAAGTCCACTGGCTTTGTTTTCTACTTTTAAATAGAGTCAGGGATATGAGAAGTCCCATCTACTGTAAATGTCCTCATATTTGTCCAGTTCTACAGCAATTAAAGTCATCATTGGTGATGGGGAAGCAGAACTAATCCACTGACCAGCCATGAACAGACCAACAATACGCTCCTGGTATTGACCTGATAAATGTAGACAGGGACCTGTGGATGTGCAAAGTAAAGGCTACCAATAAGCAACAACATAGCTGTTCTTCCCTGACACTCTCTGCTGAAAAGTTTAAATGTTGGTCTAGCACAGGCCTGGCCTCCTGTCACTCCTAAGCCACCCTCCCTCCCCCAACCCAGCTACTTGTTAACCACTAAACACTAGCTCTCCCAACTTTATTTCTGCTTTGCCTATTTCTGATATACACTCACAGTTACCTTGCTGTGAAAATGCTTCTCTTTGTTTTAAAACAACAGTGATTGTCTGTACAATGAACTGAGCAACACACATTGCTCCAAGACCCACCTAGAAGGGCTTCTGTCTATTACCTGCACTGCTTTAATATTTACGTCTATGTTTTAAGCTTAGTTCTTGCTAATCTGAATAATGCAGGTCTTTGTTTCTTTTTCTCCTAGTACTGTGTGGCAGCAGGACTTTAATTAGTTAATACAGAGTTAAAGTAATAGTTAGTTATAGTTAAAAAGGAGCTGTCTTAGTCAGGGTTTCTATTCCTGCACAAACATCATGACCAAGAAGCAAGTTGGGGAGGAAAGGGTTTATTCGGCTTACACTTCCATACTGCTGTTCATCACCAAGGAAGTCAGAACTGGAACTCAAGCAGGTCAGAAAGCAGGAGCCGATGCAGAGGCCATGGAGGGATGTTCTTTACTGGCTTGCCTCCCCTGGCTTGCTAAGCCTGCTCTCTTATTGAACCAAGACTACCAGCCCAGAGATGGTCCCACCCACAAGGGGCCTTTCCCCCTTGATCACTAATTGAGAAAATGCCTTACAGCTGGATCTTATGGAGGCATTTCCTCAACTGAAGCTCCTTTCTCTGGGATAACTCCAGCTGTGTCAAGTTGACACAAAACTAGCCAGTACAGGAGCCTTGACAAAAACCCTAAACTACTAAACTTCAAGAAGGTGAGTGAGCAGAGAAAGCAATGATTAGATGTGGCCAGGTCTGCCAGCATTGCCACTACTGGGAGTAGCTAGCAGACTGTGGAAGAAAGGTTTACCAATTTCAGTCCCACAGTAAGCTACAGATGAAATCAACAGCACAACAACACATGCGAAAAAGAATTCCTTGCACCCAAAGCTGGAGAAGATTTCTAGGTTACTGCTGCAGTAGGAGGTCCACGTCACAGAAGCAACATTTGACTTTCCCAGGGAGTGGACCGGCTTAGTCTCAAGACTGAATTCAACTAACACTGAATTATAACATCCACTTGCTTAGTTTCTGAATAAACAAAGATTTGTGTGTGTGTGTGTGTGTGTATTCATTCATTCAATACACAGAAGGAAACGAGAAGACTTAGGTGGATAGCCACTTCAGGAGGCAGAGTCAGGTGTTTACATTTCAGACATTTCAGCTTAGAAGAACTACTCACCTTGGAACTGAATCTACAGAGGATGAGGAGGGGACCTTGGAAACTTGACAATTTGCTGCAGCAGCCAGCTTTAAGGCAGATGGCGGAACAGCACTTAAAGTCCTAGGTATATGCCGTGCGTTTATTGGGGTGACAGAGTTGACAGTGGGGACAGATGAGGGGACAGTTAATCGGATGTTGTTCCCAAACAGAACCTGAGTTGTTGCAGAGCTGGCAGCAGTTACTTGGTGACTCAGTGTGCTGTGGGAACCCGAAGTCTGTGTAATATTTGAAGGCTGTAACAAAGTTGAACCTGCTGTCGAAGGACTCGTATGTACAAGTGCCGTTGGTGTAGTGCTACTGAGGTGTAAGCCCTTGTATACTCCTAGGGAGAAAAAGAAAGCGTGTAAGCGCTGTGCATTTTGTGGCTGAGTCACGATGTGTACAAATACGTATGCATGTAAATATAACTGGGTCACGCAGATGCCACCCCTCACCTGAGGCAGGAAGGACGCCATTCACCCCGAGCCCAAGCACCACGTCATCCTTCACCTTGAACCCCAGCAGCTGTTCCGACGTCATCAAAGCAGAAGCAGCAAACTGTGCACTAGCAGAGTCCAACGTCTTAGAAACAAAACCCTGATAGGAAAACACAAAGGTCAGCATGAGTCAGAGCAACACAGGTCACCAAAGTCAGCTTCACAGATCTAAAAGCAGCAAACCAATGAGCTCTATTCTATTTTCATAGCCGTAAGTCTGAAGGTTGAAAAGTTAGCTGTCTAACTTAAGGGTTTATACATTTTGATCTTCCTATGGGAATACAAAATATATACAAAGCAATTACCAAAATAAGCCTATTAGTACAGAATGCAACAACAGCAAAAAGTTCCAGTTGAAAGGTTAAAACACATTTCTCAGGTAGTGCAGTGCTGGACGAACCCATTAAGGCAAATATGTAAACTTCTTCCATTTAATCTCTAAATAGCTCCTCTCTGTAAACACCCTCAGTGCTAATATCCACCCACTGTACACTCAAAGGCATCTTTCAATAGTAAGACAACCATCTCTTAATTAAAAAAAGATCTGACATCGTAATTAAAAAATGAGAAGGCCTCTTTAATCTTCAAAAATGAAATTTCCTTTAAGATGCTTAGAAGACTCAATTCTCAGCCTTTCAAGCCCCAACTCCATCTATACAGCAAATACTTTTCCAAGAGCAGAACAGGTTGTTCTGGAACTGGAACATCTGCTGCTGGGGCTTTACGTTGGAAACAGTACGTTACACACAGACCACGAGTCAGAAAGAAGCAACTTTACAACTAAGAGAACTATGGTCTCAGGCTACTCTGTGTAACAGGCAGCAGAGCAAACAGCTCCCAGACTCACCTGGAATGTTCTTTCTAAACCCTGTACATTCAGGCCAGAGCCACTTTTCTGCTGGTTAGATGCAAGGTTCTAGGACAACACTTGGTAATTAGAGATGAACTCTGGTGGGAAACAACGAGGATAATCCTAAGACACAAGGCCCTCACCTGTTGCGCGGCGGCAGAAGAACTACTATTTGCTTGCTGCTGCTGCTGAGTTTGCGCAAGCTGCTGCTGCTGCATGAGTGCCAGTTGCTGCTGGTGCTGCTGGTATTGTTCGGCTGTGAATGCTGAACATAAATAAGGAGACAGTTCACAAGATGCACAGACACCAGACGCCTTACAATATTAAATATTCAGCAGAAGAAAAAGATGTTTTTGTGCAAAATGGAAGCATTTGGATAGAAATGATGCTGCCAGAGATGGCTCCCAGAGGCAAACGAGCATCTTCTGCCACATTTAACCAAAGTGGCTTCAAGTTAAAGAAAAAGCCACTACTTTTTTCAGCTGTGACACTGTGCTGGACAGTGCAGAAAGTGCTCTTGGGCTCCCAGTCCACACTCTTGGAGATGCACTTTGCAGTGAGTATGAGGTGAAACCTGGTAAACAGCATTCCGCTTCTATTTTGTCCAGATCGCCATACCGAGGCCCGGGCCTTCCCAACAGCTGTGTACAAACACTAAAGTCTACATAGCTTCTTATTCCAATCATTGCAAAACTTTCTTCTACATAAAAAGTAAATCTGATAGTTTAATACTTAGACAGGAGAACTTATCTTTCAAGTTTAACAGGAAGACAAGAAGTACCAGGATTAAGGTTAATGAACTTGCCCCACCCAGTTAACCCACCTGGACAAAATCCAGTCAATAAGAACGGAGTTATGCTGATTACTGTACAGAGTGAAGCCTGAGGACAGACACTGTGTTATGCTACTATGTGTGTCTATGGAGAGCTCAGTTCTAAAAAAGACAAACAAAAAAAATGTTCATTTATTACCCCCCAAAGTGTGTGCAACTTTAAAAAGGAAACCTGTTTCTTTATTCTTTTCCTTTGCCAGGTTAAAAAGAAAGGGGGGAGGGGAGAAAAAAAAAGAAAGCAAATAATATCACAACCACCTGACAGTAAAGGCTTCTTAAAGAAACCGTTCTGAGTAGAAGTTACTTAAACAAACCAAAACCAAAACCAAAAAATTCCCCCCAAAACCCCAAACAAACAATCAGAAAAAAACCAAACACACAAACAAACCAAAACCAAAACCCAAAACAATAGAGTTACGCTACATCCTATGGTACCAGGGCATCTATTATCCACCGTTCCTGGGGCTCAAGCCTGCCATTTCAAACATGCCCACCTGACTTGCTATGAAGTGCTCCGCTAGTTGGAATATCATCATCCCATCAAGTTTTCTGAATTTCACCTGTAACTTGGGAGGGATCTTTACTAACCTCCAGGGTCCTGGGTCCAGGGTCTGCCTGGTGGCACTGGACAATAGGAACACATCTACCACACTTTCAATGTACCCAGAAGACCGTTAGGCTACCAGAACCTTCACAGGTTCCTCAACTGAATTAAGCTCATGGCCCACACTTCTCCCTAGAAAAAGACTCCTATTGACTCTCTTATTTTTCGTGTGTTACAGCTCCACTTAGTTGGTATCTGATTTGTAAGTCTTTTCTAACATTTGCAATCTACAGATTCTATGGGGAGACTTACTGATATTATGATATTCACTAAATACTGACAGAAGTATTTCCTGCTACCAAGACACTGACATGTGACAGAATTGAGCTGGGCCAAAACGATGAAAAAAGCTACAAAAATGAATGCTACCCAGAATGATGGTTGAGAGTTAACATAATACTTTAACTTCCTAAAATCAAATGTGCTGCCTCAGTCTTTACTTTTTCAGTAGGCAATATTCAGTAATTTAAAAAAAAAAAGTTTTTTTTTTTTTGTTTTTGTTTTTTTTTTTTCTGGAAGGGTCAGGCATTTCATACCTAGGAAAATGATTCAGCCATTGCTCACCACCTCTTGTGAGTGAAGGCAAACAGTAAACAGATGCAATGTTTTCTCCCTGCAAAAATGTTTTCTGTGTGTCTTTGATGGTATTTGTGCTTCAGTTAAACATTTAGTGGTAAACGAACTGGGAATCAACGTTGAATAAACTTTCAAATACTTTTTTGCCCTGGTTAAACTTCACCCCAGTTTCTGTGTGCAGGTGTGCCAACCTCACTTTTTTTTTTTAAAGATTTATTTATTATTTTATGTATATGAAAACACTGTCGCTGTTCAGACATTCTAGAAGAGGGCATAGGATTCCATTACAGATGGTTGTGAGCCACCATGTGGTTGCTGGGAATCCAACTCAGAACCTCTGGAAGAGCAGTCAGTGCTCTTAACTGCTGAGCCAAGTCTCCAGCCCAGCCAACCTACTTTTTAATATCTGTCTCCTACCAGTGCAGACGCAGAGATAAAGACACAAGACCCCCCCCACACACACACACACACACAAGATAGTCAGCTCAGTATCTGAGATCACTGTTTCTTAGATGATACTATTCTACCTAGAGTCTAGTTGTAAAATCTGGCCCGGATGTTTCTGTAATTAAAACAGCAACAAAGAGGCTGGCAGTGAGAAAGAAATACAAATGCAGCACAATAGAGTCCTGACTCAGAAGAGTGTGCCTGCCACCTGTTGTTGTGGCTCAACATCTTCGTGCAAACGTGACAAGGATTAAACTTAGGTGGATACCAAAATTCTTTTAGCTCCCTCTCAGAAATAAAATTGCATTCTGAAAGAACGTGCATTTGTATGAAGGTAAGGTAGTAAATGTGGATAATTAAATGTGAACTGGATTTTATATTCTTATTTTATAACAGAGGCTGTAGAAGCATTCAAAGCCCCTAATCCATTCTTACTCTAAGGTCTAACCAACTGTTCCATGAAATAAATGAAAGCAACCTTATTTTCTCAAACTTCTACTAATGAACTGGGGCATCAAGGCAGAAAGTTTTCAGCTATACCTCTACTTCAGATAAAATGAAACAGTCAAATTTAATTCACAAATGGTGGGCAGAGCCAACTACAGCAAATCTAGAATCACAACTGCTTTACAGAACCAAAAGAGCTGTAGTCAACGAGGTCCTCAGACCCGATGCCGTCCTGTAACCTCACACTGCACATGAGGCTGAGGTCCTGGGGGAAAACACCAAAGGAGAGCAAGCACCACCAATAGTGAGATTTCAAAGTTAAAACAGGAAAACAGTTCTAGATCAATATTTTTAAGATAGGAAAGCTAAGCTCATTGAACTGGGGAAGGAAATGGACTATTTTTGGTGAACAGTGTGACAGCAGACAGTGAACACACTTAACATGATCACATGAGAAAACACAACTCTGAACTGAAGAAAGCTGCTTTTGGTAGTGTATGGATAAGTTTTCTGAGCAAGCTCTTTTAATGTAGAATAATTTCATCTGTTCTATTTCCTCACATCAGAAACAGACACCATGAAACCACCAGGTTTTTAGGAGTCTCTTACTAATTCTCTGGGGTAGTACTCTGAAACAAGCCTACTCCAAGAATGGGGAAATGTGTTCTAGCACCAGGTATTGTCTAAGGCCCTTCAGGCACACCCCTGACCCTGCAGCAAATTACCTAAGTGGGAAGGGAGACACGTATCATCAGCAAGAAATGAACTGTTTCAAATGGAAGACATTTACATTTCATTAAAAACCTTCGAATCTGAAGATCTTTTCTAATTCTAATGGGCTGACCCAAAAAGGCACTGAAAACAAAAGCTGGGGATGTAGCTCAGTGGCGCAGCATTTACCAGTGTGCAGGAGACTCTAGACCCGATCCTCAGCCCCACAAAACCAAACAAAAACCCAAGCAAAATAACTACGATATGAAATGGTCTAGTTACTAAAGTAGGATCTTTGTATTAGGGAACTGAAATCAAAAAGCTTCCCAAGCCCTTATCAGTCCACCTAAAAACCCGACTTGAAAACCAAGGTGTGTCGCAATTCAACTGTCAGCATGCTGTGTCAGAGCTGAGTGTGCCTGGCTATGACTTCAATGTGACATTTCTCTAGCCCAGTGCTACTCCATCCGTGATGCCTCTGTAACATTTACATATTTACATACACCTGCTGAATTCACAGCACATCACATACAATGTCATGGAGAAAGGCCACCTTCCAGAAAAGATTCTGTATTAGAAAGCCCTTGAAATAAGCTTAGGGTCTCATAGACTTATACAAAGTAACAATAACCACTGCACAGGACTGCAGTCCTTTCCATATCTCTACAGAACTTCTGTTGCTTACAAAAATAAAGCAGACTGTTACAGATAGTTTGAGTTTAGAAAAATAACTTACAATGATGCTGATTTCAATTTTACTGGAAGCTAAGATTTCAAGTACTAGCGACATCTCTGTTGTAGGAGTTTTAAGTGTTTCTGAATCATCTAGACACTCATACCCTCTCCCCTGTCTGTCTGTGTCTCTTTTGCTCTCTGAGAGAGACAGTGTGCATCAGGAGGACAAAGAACAACTTGTGGGAGTTGATTCTCTCCTTTTACCACGTGGGCTCTAGGGATAGAATTGGGATGGCAGGCTTGGTGGTATGTAGCCTTTACCTATTAAGCCATGTTGCTTGCTAGCCCTTGTATGAGGGTCTCATCTAATTATTGTAGTTTGATAACCCTCCAATTTCAAATGCACAGAACAGATGGATTCTCAACCACTGAGCAAACACTGAAAAGATGCTATTATAGCTTAATAAAAGCCCAGAAAACTATTTGAAAACAGTCCAAATCATGTATTAACTAACGATCATTAAAAACAATTTATCCTACCCCTATGTAGATCTAGCCCTAGAAATTCTAAGTCCCCATCACTAACTCTTCCCAAGTTCCCCCTTCTGACACACAGAACAAAGGGGACACAGCATTTACATTACCTTCTTGGAGGCTACCTCACACCCTACTCAGAACACCCTCCATGGGTGCAGAGTTGTGAAATGGCCAAGACTGAGTAGCAAGCTGAAGGGACCCCGAGCAGTGAGAAGCCTTACAACTGGGCACTCTTTGAGGAAGTGAGTACACTCCTGGTACCTTCAGTTGGAATTTCCTATTAAAAAATGTGTATACAATTCACTAATAACTACTTAGAAAAGGAGCCTGGTGGGGGTGTGCATCACTTGTAAGTTTCGATTCAATCAGAGTCAGTAACTGAATAATCAGAAGTGGTTACATTTGAAGCTGACTCCTGTCCATCTGACAGGATGGCAGAGTCAGCACGGCTAAGATCTAGCCTGCTGATGCTTTTGGAGAGGACCTGGCTGACACTCATGAGACCCTCGGCAGATCTAGGCTGTCTCTGGAGAACACTTCGACTCCCATGTAACAAGCAAATAGCTGGATTGTCTTTTCTGTCTTCAGGGGCAGCTAGCAGACCTCACTTATGTTAACTGCACATATGACATAATTTATAGAGCCACAGAGAGGGCCTCAGATCTCATGAATATCTATCCCAATAAGAAAACAGAGTGTAACTCTATGGTAGCCTGTAGGCATTTATTCTCTAAGTATATTTGAAAATAAACATATTATTTAAAAAGGCCCCACTATCAAATGATGATTATGGAGAAAAGCTGCATAACTATGAAAGGCTTTTTTGGGTAACTTTTGCTAATGTCTACCTTTTAATGATGTTTGGGAGACAAGTCAGCAAAGTTTGTAACTGGCACTGACATGCCTCTGTAAGTCATGCCAGCACACCTCGTTCCATAGACTGAAATGCAATCTGGAGGTCTGTCATGCTCTTCAGTGTCTCCACCACAGGAGCAACATGATGTGGGTTGATAGAACATAGCTACTTTCTCCATAAAAATCTCAAAAGAATTTCATACATCTTCAAAAATATTTTTGGGGAACCAAGTAAGAGTTTCCACTTTTGAACTCCCCACACCTGTGTCAGTTAAGCCTTCACTACACCAGCTCTTCAGTCTGACTTTAAGGACTATCCAGGACAGAAAAAGAGTAGTAAAATTAGTGGAATTACAATCATTAAAGTCCCCCAAACTACAGAAGCCTGATATAGCTGTCTCCTGAGAGGCTCTACCAGTGCCTGACAAATACAGAAGTGGATGCTCACAGCCAACCATTGGATTGAGCACAGGGTACACAATGGAGGAGCTAGAGACAGTACCCAGGTGGCTGAAGGGGTTTGTAGCCCCGTAGGAGAAACAACAACATGAACTAACCAGTACCCCGAGAGCTCCTAGGGACTAAGCCACCAACCAAAGAGTTCACATGGTGGGATTCAGGGCTCCAGCTGCATATGTAGCAGAGGATGGCCTAGTTGGTCATCAATGGGAGGAGAGGCCCTTGGCCCTGTGGAGGTTCTATGCCTGAGTGTAGGGGAATGCCAGAGCCAGGAAGCAGGAATGGTTGGGTTGGTGAGCAGGGGGGAGGGGAGGGGAGGGGATAGGGGGTTTTCAGAGGGGAAAACCAGGAAAGGGGATAACATTTTAAATGTAAATAAATATCTATCTATCTATCAATCAAAAACACTTTAATTGTAACCTAATTAGGTAATTAGGGAAACAATCCTCTTTTAGAAAATCTGTATTAGCCGGGCGGTGGTGGCGCAAGCCTTTAATCCCAGCACTTGGGAGGCAGAGGCAGGCGGATTTTTGAGTTCGAGGCCAGCCTGGTCTACAAAGTGAGTTCCAGGACAGCCAGGGCTATACAGAGAAACCCTGTCTCAAAAAACAAAAAAGAGAAAAAAAAAAAAAAAAAAAAAAAAAAAAAAGAAAATCTGTATTAAAATCATCCTAAAAGAACTTTAATGAAATGATTTTAAAATATTGTAAACATAAGCCAGGCATGGTGGTGCTTGCTTTAATCTCAGGAGCAGAACCAGGCAGATCTCTGAGTGTAAGGCCAGCCTGGCCTACAAAGTGGTTTCAGGACAGCCAGAACTATAGTGAAACCCTTTTTCAGAATACCTATCAAAACAACTACCACCAGTAAAAATACCCCAAAAGATTTCATTTATTGTATGTATGTATGAGTGTGTGCATGCACATGCCACAGCACATGTCCAGAAGCCAGAAGACAAACTGAAGGAGTGGGACCCTTTCCTTCTACCGTGTGGGTCCTGGGCACTGAACTCAGGCTGTCAGGCTTGGCACTCGGGATCTTAATCTTCTGCGCCACGCTGACAGTAAGCTTTTATAATTTTAACAACTCAGATAATGTGGACTCAAGTAGTTTAAAATAGAAAGTCACGGGGCATGGCACTGTTTCCAGTGTTTTGGTCACCTGTAGGGATTATCTAAAAATGTCTCCAAAATATTAAGTCAGCTTCTCTGGTCTTTATTCTGAACGAGTGTCAGTGTAAGTTTACGTGTAACTACTGACTACTGGCCACAAAATTTAAGCAGACCGGATTAGATGTTCAAGTACATACCACTAACAACTTGGGGTCCCTTTTATTTTATTATTTGAAAATCAATCTTGTGGGCTGCCTTAAGGTAACAAATTAAACATTAAATATGTATTAACATACCACATACCACCTCTTTTTGGCTGTGGTTAAGGAAAGATACATACACACAAACTCACAGAGCAACAGCACTACTGAGCAGAATTCAAAGAAATACTTAAGCATCTCACTATGAGAATAAAACACCACATCCTCAACAAGATGGAAGGCCCCACCCTGGTACAGCAATGGGTACCACAGATGAACGTACCACAGTGTGCTGAGCCACTGCTACTTCTGTTCTGGGTGGAGGTGCTGCACGTGTGGGCCCCAGGCTGTGCTGCTCCTGCTCGACTGATACTCCTGTGTAACTTTCTACTGGAGAGTTCACCACTGTCACTGTCAGGCAGGGATGGTGTCCGAGGCCTAAAGTGCCGCCATCTACATGATTTGATATCGACTAGTATCTGACTGAGGTCTTTAGAGGAAGATCTGTCCGAGGTATTGGGTTCTGAGGTATTGGCAAACTGATTGACTGGAGAAGGTTGTGGTGAGGAAAGCATGTCCAAATCCAGGTGGTGAAACATACTGTCATAGTCTGAATGCGCTCTGTCCAGCAAGACCCTGTACAAGGAGCAGACACCAGAGATTACATCAAAGATTCTTCCTTTCTTTTCCGAAAGCTTTCCCCTAAAGCTGAACACCAGTACACTGAATATTTAAAAGTTGCCAAGTTCACCACGGCAGCATTTGGCTCTTTCACACTGTGCGTGCACGGCATAGGGCACATAGCACAGCACACATGCATGCAGCAGCCAGAGGACAATTCCCAAGAGTTGATTCTCTCCTTCCACCACGTGAGTCCTGGGGACAGAACTCAGGCTGTCACCTTGGTGACAAATGCTCCTTCCCACTGAGTCATCTTGTTGGCTTTGGTTCTTTTAGCCTCAAATCTCAATGTTGGATAAAGTTCTTTTTCTGTGCTTTGCAGTTCCTTCTCTCCTCCTCTCCATGCATGAAGTATTCTATTTCAGAGACCCAGAACCACATTCTGACACACTGAGGCCATGAGCAGCAAAGCTAAGTGGTCACTGCAGTAGTTAATGTAAGGTTTGCCCCAGAACTCAGCGACTTTGGTTGTAGTTTCCTGAACCAATCCTGAGTGTGTAAATACAA
Organism: Mus spretus; assembly: GCA_921997135.2. Lineage (NCBI taxonomy): Eukaryota > Metazoa > Chordata > Mammalia > Rodentia > Muridae > Mus > Mus spretus. Next base: position 3,455,490 of record OW971696.1, read on the forward strand.
GTTACACTTGTCCTTTCTTGGGAGTCTACCCTGGGATAACTCAGGTGCTAAGAAGCTTGGGGAGTTAAGAACCCACATGGGTCCCGTGAGAACTACAAAGTGGGTGAAGACGTTGGTAATGCAGTGGGAGACGTGTAAACAGCTCTGCTAAGCACAGCAAACTGGAGCTTCTAGAGTCTGTTCACAAGGAGGACCTCAGTGTAAACTCTGACTCCAATGTCTAAGGCATGCTGGTGTGAGGAAAGCAGAAGCGTGTTACCTTCCACCACGTCCGACCCGTCTTCGTGCAAATCCAAGACACCTCTGGGGTACGGTGAGAGTAGTTAAGCAATATCTATATCGCACATCCCCCAGGCCTCCATCTTTAGGGCTAGTCCAGGGCCAGTTGCCAGTTTGGTCTAAATGAGGCTAAAAAAAAAAATCCAAATTATTGTATCTTGTCAGTCTGTCTGCTGTTTGTTGTTTACAGAGAAAGTCTGACACTTACAGCATAGTACTGACAGCCTGCTTTCCTACGGAAAGCAAAAGGGCCATCAGGGTCATTCTCTTCCTCAGCTTCCGAAGAGCCAGACAAAACCTTGAAATAAAGCAACGAGAGGTCAAAATGCAGTTCCTACGTTCCTCTTCCGTGTGCAGATAGCTGGTCTTCTGTTTACCTGTGACAGAGGCTCTTCATCTGAGCTGGGGAAGTCGTACTGGTTTAAGTCTTTAGCACTGAAGCCTGGCAGTGCAGCAGGACTCTGCTGCTGAGGGGCGGCAGCAGATGGGGGTAAGACTTTGGGCTTCTTTTCATATTTGCGCTTCGGCCGGATAAGATCAGCCTTATCTTGCTGCAACATAGGCATGAATGAGACAGTCACCCAGTAGCACATTCCACAACTGCAACTTCTGTAACAACTTGAGTTAATTATTACTTGGGGAGCCAAGTGCTTAAACTATTAAAACAGGCTTGAGTGTTCCTCCTGGTAGCCCCTCCTACCCTCAGAGGTTCAGTCTCAGTTTCCCCTAATAATCTACATTTGCTCTGTTCAAAACAAACATTTGCTTACAAGACTTATGTGCATGCACAGGTGCCTTCAAAAGGCAGAGAATATCAGATCCCCTGGAACTAGACTTGTAGGCAGTTGTATGCCATCTGACGTAGGTGCTGGCAACTCAACCCAGCAAGAACATTGTTCTCTGCAAGAACAATATGTGTTGCTAACTGTTCATCTATCTCTCCAGCCAGACAACACAAAAATTTGAATGAAAATTTAAATAAAAAAATGTTCAAAATAACAGGACTATTCCATTAATGATTCTGTCTTAATTTAGAAGGATTTAAGGTAAACTAGATCCAAGTGCATGGCTCATGTTTCTAGAACACACAGATGAATACAATGTTGTATAATTAGAATTGGAGTTAAGTTCTGAAATATGAAAATCAAAGTAAGACTAAGTGATATATAAGGTCATACATTTCAGACAGGTAGACAAAGACTTCAATATAAAAACAAGGAAAAATTATACATATGTAGGACTAGAAAATATGAGCAAAGAAATATTTTGGAGAGTGATCTTTAACTTGTTTTTGACAGGGGTAGTGGGGTGGAGGCGTTTCACTAAGTAGCCTTGCCTAGGCTGAAACTCATTATGTAGACCAGGCTGTGTCTCAAACTCAGAGATCTGCCCAGGCGTGGCCTCTGCTGGGATTAACAGCCACCATTTGTGATTATCAAAGAGAATACTTCTATTCATCTGTCCAACATCCCAATACTTCAAAATCAACGTATCTGAAATAGTCTCTGTCAGTGCTCTGACAGGAAAAAAGTCTAGGCTGCAGAAACCATCATTCCAAATGATATGGTACTTTATACACCAAATTAAAAAAAAAATCTCAGAAACAAAATAAACAGAACAGGTTAAATAACAAAATGATCAGCAGATTTCCTCAATTGAGATGGAATGGTAAGTCCGAGTTAATGTTAGGTCATCAAACACTTCTCTCCTGAGGCACATTTATCAAAAGGGCACGCTGCCTGCCCTCTCTTATTCTCCCTCACCCATTTTATTCTTCACAAATTATGATGTGTCAACTTGTCAAAGTATTTATACTTCTGCCCATGTCACCAGCTGTTAACAAGACCTGCCTGTCAGTCACACATACATGTGTCCCGGAATGTTACATTGGGTGGGAGGGCTTCATATTCTTTCCAGGCCTCTAATCACGCCATTCACCACACCGACATTTCCTATCCCCTTTCAGCAAATCCCTCTTTTTATCAGACACAGAACAAAGCCTTCCCTTGTAAGGAAGCAAGAGAAGTAGAAATTAAATTGTCATGAAAAGCTCCCCAACCCCCTTGACTCCAGAACACCTTGCAGTGCAATTTATTCTTTTCACTGTTTACTGGATGCTACTGTTACAGAGCTCTAATCAATCACCTTGTTAACTTTGAACTCCTTCGAGTCCGTGGCATCCTGGTGTTTGAACTGGCTGCTGTTAGTAATCGGGATGATGGGGATGGCATAAGTAGGCTTCACTGGCTGTCTCTGTGCCATGACCTCAGACATGATCTCTCCACTATAGTCACCTAAATTATACCTGAAATTACACAAAGGAAACTTTAAGATAGACACAGAATACAATGAGATGCTTCCATAAACACTGTGAAATGATGTACAACAGTCCAACTAATTCAACAGCCACATCCTCAGATCCATGTGTGCCTGCTGTAGGTGGGATAAAATCACTTAGGAAGGCTTTCAATATACTAGGTATTCAACAGTGACCCTGAATGCATATGGGTATTTTGCCTACTTGTATGTCTGTATACCATGTGTGTGCCTTCTTGCCCATGAGGCCAGAGAGGATAGTGGACTCCCCTGGACCTAAACTTAACAGAAAGTTGTTAGATGCCACATAGGTGCTGAGAATCCAACCCAGGTTCTTTGAAAGAACAACCTCTAAGCCACCCTTAAGGCTCTCCCCTTGAATTCTTGGCCCTTTGTCTCTACTACCTACCAAGGCATAAGCCACGATACCTGGGCCATCTGGCTCAAACTCAGAGCTGTCACGCCCACCAGCCATGCTCTCTACTGATGGAGTATTTAGCCTTATCTCGGCACACAGTGACTGTGGGGAAAATCCCAAGGCTGAAATGCCTCAAGTAGAGCCAAAAGCTACCCTGCCAATTAGTGTTGTCTTTTTTTCCTGAAAGAATCACAAGAAATTTAAGTGGATGTTTTTGGGAGTGGGGGATTAGAGGGGGGGGGATAGGACCTGAGAAGCAGGGCCTTGAGAACTAGCCTTTATGTGCATGTCATGTTCACTGTCACTACGTGGTCATCTGAATGTCATGGTGCTGGGATAGCTCAGGGAAGTGTCTGCCTGGGCTGTGCGAGGCCCTGGGTTTTGTCTCTAGTACTAAAAATCCCCCATAAAACCACAAAACACCCCAAATAAACTACTACTATTCAACACACCCTCTCACCCTGCCTCATAACCACACACAACTCAAAAAGAATAAAATATCTCTCAATAGAAACAAACACCTGTTAGTGAACCCAATCATCTCCTGAGAAAATGAAGACAGAATTGTGTATAAACATTCACAAAGTATAACCCATGGTCTCTACTAAAGAAACTATTTCTAAAATTTCAGCTAATTGGGAAACCCACGATGGCCCTGTCTCGGTCCTAGCGCTCTGCACGTGAGGTTCACCTCTTCTCCATGATTTCCAGGGTCAGGTGCAGCAGCTCCCGTTTACTCTTCTCACGTCTCTTGATCATTTCCAGGATGGTGACAGCCCGGCTGAGATCGCGGCGCAGCTTCAGCATTTTCTCATATGAGGCTTCATCATTTTTACGGTTCTGGAAATATAAAGTTGCTTGTTTAACATCAAGAAGCACTATTAACTAGCTGTAGGAAGTGCAGCTATTGCCATGTTAACAATGTATGGATTTATAGAGTTACAGTTTAAAGACACAGGAAAGGAACACAGACCACAAAGATAATGCTGTACCTGATTTTTAAGTTGAATCAAAATTAATATATATTAAGACCCTCATAAGAACTCTAAAGGCCAACTTATTTTACTATTTTCTAGTGTAATTAAAAAAAATTCGTGCATGAGTGTTTGTGTTTGTGTGTGTCCAAGTTCCCACAGGTCCAAAGTGGGGCCTTGGGTTCTTTGGAGCAGGAGTCACAGGTGTTTATGGGCTACCTGATACGGGTACAGGAACTGCAACACTGTCCTCTGATAGAGAAATAAGAGCTCTGAACCACTGAGCAACCCCTCTAGTATAATTTTTAAGGAATATTATGTAAAGCACAGAATTTAGTCACAAAATTAAGTTATTAATAACTATAATTTTTCTTAAAAATTAAAAAAAAAATCACTTACTTTCCGAGTTTGCATTTTCTCAGTTCGTCTTCTAAAAGCCACGTAAGGATCATTTGTGCTAGAACCATCTCGCTTTTCCTGTTTTACCAACGGGATAAGTGATGACCCCCGGCAGGTTTTCCTTTTTTTAATCCAGTATTCATAAACTTCTCTAATTAACTCATCATCTTCTTTTAGAAGTAGTTTGGCTTCCTGCAGACTGACTGGCTAAATGTAAAATCATTTCGTCACTTTCATAAAACACATATGCAAGGACTCAAAAACATCATCACGGCTTCCTTTAATGAAAACAATCAAGGCAATAACAAGATTGACAGTATACTTCCTTAAACAGGGCCTCATGCATCCCAGGTTAGTCCTGAACCTGCTGCATAGCTGAAGATGACCCTGTACTTCTAAGTACCAGGGCTTGGACTGGGGCAAACACTACACTTGATTTCACTGGGTGTTGGGGAGCACACCCAGCACATGCTAGGCAGGCACTGTGCTTAACTGAGCTACATCTCTAGCCCGTGTGTGCAGTCTTTACAATAATCCCAAACCAATTTCACACAACTTGCTGTGTTTCATGACTTTAGGACTTGGTATCAGTCACTTTCTACTTTTTCACCAAATACACAAATGCCAGGTGAAGAGATTTCTTGATTCTTTTTGTTTAGAGATAGGGTCTTACTATATAGCCCTTGGCTGGCTTGGAACTTACAATGTAGAGCAGGCTGGTCTTTAACTCAGAGATCCATCCATCTGCCTCTACCTTCCAAATGCTGGGATTAAAGGTGTGTGACACCATATCCCTCCAGTTTATTATTTTTATCTCTATATATAGCTGGGGTAAGTGAGGCACAAAAAATTTAAACATAATGCTCAAGATTATACAGGTTAATAGTAGGCAGATGTGAATCTAAGCTTCTAATTGCAGAGTGTGCTGGCTCAGCTCTCCTCCATACAGCACTGTTCCACATAATACAGGAGTTTATAGGTAACACATAGACATAAAGACACGAAGTTGTACCTGCTGACCGCTGCCTTTTTCTAGCCGGTCAATCATCTCCTCAAACTGCAATGGGCAGATGTCCATTTTCTTCTTCAGTTTATTCACAAATACTTCATCTTCAGAATCCAGATCGTAATCAGGCTGTTCAGCGTCCAAGCTAAAAGCTGGTGGAGGAAGCATAAGCAATCAATCACCATGTGGGTCCACACAGATGGCTACATAAAGCAAGCCTGGGCTTCCTAAAGAATGAAGGGATCACCAGGCCTCACATAGACTCAAAGCTTAGTGCTGTGTCTTCTACACCGAATTGAATGTAGAGAAAAACTATAAAAACAACAAACGGGACTCCCCACTCACTCTTTATGTAGGTTCTTTGTCTAGATTATTGAAGTTCTATTTTATAAATCATTTAGCTATTTTTCTAAAAGATTAAGGAAGCCGCTACCAATAACAGTGACAGTTCCAATGGTTCAAGTCAAGAGACACTTGTGTCACTGTGTCAGTCAGACGTGTGGCTTGGTGCTTACACACACAGGCAAGAACACCTTTCTACAGCATCAAAACTCATTCAGTGGCTTACAAAAACAGAGGGAGCAGGATATTAGAGAAAATGAAATATTCTGATAGTAAAAATCTTCAATTTCTTCTTTCCTTTGGGTTATTAGTTTCTAACTCTGGAAATCTAACGCCTAGAATGGAGAGGTTTATTTATCTTTTAAATTTATCTTTCTGGTCCAGTCTCCCTAAGGCCAGTAGTCTATCCAGTCTCAGCCCACATGGCTGCATGGCTACAGTTATGACTTCAGGTCTTTCTTTGCAGTAAGTACTTTTTGTCTAAGCAGGTGAATTCCAACTTTTCAAACTCCAAATGATGTTGGTCCTTCAAAGTCCTCTGCCTATTACTCACTCAAGTAAGTGGTTTCTAAGCTCTTCAGTCTCAAAAATTAAATCCTCAACAGAAAAATGGGCTGAGAAGATATATAACATTCTGGATAAATTAGAGGCATTTCAAGCAATCATAAAACTGTAAGGCATATGGCTTAAAGACAAAAACTCCACCCCAATCATTCCCTCCTCTCTTCCTACCACCATTTCTGTACTGTTTTACACTTTAGCTGTTAAGCATGGTTTGCCCTCTATTAAGATGAGACTGATCCTGAAGGAAGGCCTATGTCTTGTCTTTGTATCTCTAAGTGCTCTGCGAAAGAGGAACCTGTCCCTTCTGTGCCACCCCTGTCTGAAGCAATCAACTGAGAAGTATTTAGCATTATGTAAATCTACTTAAGCCGGAGGGAAATAACCACACAACCTGTAATTTGTGACATAAGGGGACACTCAGTGGAAGTCAAGTAGCTATTACTCTTGCTAGAGAGGATGCTGATGCTGTAAGTACCTGCAGAATTAAACGCATTATTCTGCTGTCTCTCTTACTCATTGGCTTATCTAATTAAAAGTGTGCTGGAAATGCTCACTGGATGTCTAGACTTCAGTTTCTAGGTGCCAGCGTCTCTCAACACAGAGCTTGCAGCAATCAGCCTCTCCCTTGTGCCTCCATTTCCTGTCACTTTGAAAAAGTCTTGTATGGTGGAACAGAGGCAGAGAGCACTGGATTCTGTTTCCAACCAAGCTAATCCAGATTTATGTGGTCCCCTAGCTATTTTGATTAAATTTATACTAATCAAGCAAAATTAAAGTTCAGCCTCTGCTACCTTAGCTGCATTCCAAGTGCTAACAACTGACATGTGCCTGATGGTAAGGGCTGTTCCAGAAAAGTACAAATTAGAAAACACATCCATTGCTCTAGAAAGTTCTATTAAACATGGCTGACCCAGATCATCCAGAGAGCCTTACAGACAGGGACCAGTACTGATGTTCTGCCTTCTGAGGCTTTTAATGAATTTTTAGGATCTCATCTGTACAACACTCATCAGAAAGCTCTACTGTGAAATGTGGTTTTTCTTTAGAGCAAATCCCATGAGAAATTATCACAATGTTTTAATCATTCATAAGAATCAAGCCAGCTTGCCTGTTATCACCTTTCTATCAATGCTCTCCACATGCTACTGGTACATACTGGAATTGTCTTTAAGTCTCCAGGGAACTACGGAGGAACTAGACAGGAAGACTGCCTTCATGTCACCAGAGTGCATAGCCATTCCTGAGTGGCCCCCACTCTCCCGTCTTTTGATAGTGCCAAAATAGTCCCACTGAACAGTTCAGATGGCCTAGAACCTGTGGCTCCTTCTTTTTACCTCCAGAGTTTTAGTTAGAATTACAGGTGTGTCATGCTTTCCTCTAATGAATTCCATCAGCTATACAAGCTTGGTGGCCCAAACCTGTGATCTCAGGATCTCAGTACTCAGGAGGCAGAGCCAGTTTGCTCTAAGTTTTTGAATCAGCTTGATCTATACAGTAAGCAGCAGCAGCAGCAACAACAACAACAACAACAACAACGTTTTGTCAATTAAAATGAAATCCAGCTAGTCAACTGCTCCTAAATAACTACGACACTTTGGATTTTAATTCCCTTAAAAAGATCAACTCAGACATATGCACAATTGAAAAACAAGGCAGCTCAGGCAAGTAAGATCCCAGGCAGCTCCTGCAGAGACCAGAAGTTGCTGTTCACCTACAAGGCAGTTTAAAGCCATTCACAACTAATTCTGGGAGATTGAGAATCTCCTTTTGGCCTCTGTGGACACCAGCGATGCATGCTATACACTACACACACACACACACACACGCACACGCACACGCGCACACACACACACGCAGATGAAATACTCATACACATAAAAACAAGCAAATAAATCTTTCAAAAAACAAAACACACTATCACCATGTTGTGGGTGTAGGTCAGTGGTCCAACCCTTGCCTCACATGTATAATGAAAGACATGGGTTTGATCTTTAAATCCACAAAAACTAGCCGAGTGTGGTGACACACGCCTTTGATCCCAGCACTCGGGAGGCAGAGGCAGGAGGATTTGAGTTCAAGGCCAGCCTGGTCTACAAAGTGAGTTCCAGGACAGCCAGGGCTACAGAGAGAAACCCTGTCTTGAAAAACCAAAACAAAAAACAAAAAACAAAAAGAAACCCCCCAAAATCACAAAAACTAAACACAGAAAAATCAAAGCATTGTATGTTACATACAGGAACACTGTTAAAACATGAATCTAAGTGCATGGAGCACAATCTCACATAAAAGTTGATTTGGTTATGAGATGGTTGGTATATTCTTGGACCAAAAGTGGCAACATTTGGAGGTGTGGCCTTGTTGGAATAGGTGTGTCACTGTGGGTGTGGGCTTAATACTCGCACCCTAAGTCAGTCTTCCACTAGCAGCCTTTGGACGGAGAACTCTCAGCTCTGCCTGCGCCATGCCTGCCTGGATACAGCCATGCTTCCACTTTGATCATAATGGACTGAACCTCTGAACCTGTAAGCCAGCCCCAATTAAATGTTGCTTTTTTATAAGACTTGCCTTGGTCATGGTATCTGTTCACAGAAGTAAAACCCTAACTAATACAGGTTACTTTAAAAGAGAAAAAGATTGGGCAGGAGAGATGGCTCAGTGGTTAAGAGCACTGACTGCTCTTCCAGAGGTCCTGAGTTCAATTCCCAGCAACCACATGGTGGCTCACAACCATCTGTAATAGAATCTGATGCCCTCTTCTGGTGTGTCTTATAAATAAATAAAATCAATAAATAAGGGAAAAAAAAAAGAAAGTAATTCAGCAATGTAAAGCTCGAAGACTTTAGAGCTCAGCTGATCTCAGGCAAGTGAGAACAGGATAAGGACAATTTCTGTACTTACTATCTAGTGCAGAGATGAAATACAAATAAATGCTGATGTTAACAAAGTGCTGTTTACGGCTCAAACTAACGGGGCACAAGCAGGCTTGCCCACAACTCCCAACAGTGCTATGTGAGGCACGGAACAGAGCACAATTCCTGGAGAAAAGCACACTTTTCAGGGTCGAGGAGAAGTTTCTCACTCTGGTTCTGACATAAGAACTATGTTTCAATAAATTACCTCCTGAAACAACTCTGAGTATCAAGGAAAATGTGCATACAATAGTTATCTGTCATGCATAACAGATAATTACACTTTTCAATCACACACACACACACACACACACACACACACACACACACACACACACACACACACGGCGCAGTACACACATGGGTGTCAGAGGACAACTTTCACAACTTGGTGTCTTTACTGGCTGAACTGCCTCTTGGGCTCCATCTGGTTCTTTACCCTCGTGGTATAATAAGCAGTGCAGGGAAGAGCTTAAACTTCTCACTTATCCTGCTCCTCATCACTCTCTCACATCCAGTAGACACTCGTCGGCTCTATGCTGTCATCTTGATTGTGGTAACTGTCCACATGGTGTCACAAGCTCTGACACTCAGCTGGAGCATGAGGTGCTCGCCACGCTTCCTCATCAGCATGCTGAGTTTATAATCCACCCTTCCCAGCAATTTACTATTCATTACTACACTCAAGATGTCCCTCTCCTGCCCAGGCCTGGGGTAAGGCACTTTCCTAACGACACAGGACTTGGTGAACTCATTGCTGTCACTCTCACTGCTTTTGGATCCCTTGCATTAGGAGGAACAGCAGTGCTGAGTGAAACAGTTTAGAAACACTAGAGAATGGAGCTGAAGACAGTAATGGTTTTAATGTTTCTTTTTGCAGAACTCTGACAAGACTAAAGAGAAAATACCGATTTTGTTCCTAAGCCAAGTGAAGACAAAAAAATAGAGGCAGAATTTCCCATTTGATGAATTGAAATAACATTCAGTGATAGCTTTACAAAGAGACATATCACCTGCAGTGCATAGTAGTAGGATGCACTACCATTTAGGGGGCAGGGAGAGGCACTACATTCTCAAACACATTTCATCGCTGTCTTAAGGCATATTAACTTCACCCTAAAAAAACACCAAAGAAATAGTCAAAGTACCAGCACCCCTGATGCCCTGGCACGCAAGCAGACCTTTAGATCAATGCCACAGAATGGAGCATAAACAACTAGATCCATGCTAGTGCACACACAGGGCTTTAAAAGACTCCTAAGTTATGCACTGCTGAGAAGATGGCCTCTTCTGCAGGTCATGAGCAGTCACCTTGTAAAAACATATTCTAAATACATTAAAGGACCTTAATTAGGTCTGATACTCTGAAACTGTTAGAGGAAAACACTCCAAGGCACAGCACAAGGATTTTTTTCCAACAGGACTCTAGCTATAATGGACATTCTTAGTTGTGAACTTGACTATATATGGAATTAGCTAAAACCCTGTGCACATCTATGAGGGATTTTTTTTTCTTAATTAAATCACATGAAATGGGAAGACCTACTACTACTTTTTTTAAAAAAAATAATCTAGTTTTATTTATTTATTATATGTAAGTACACTGTAGCTGTCTTCAGACATACCAGAAGAGGGCATCACATCTCATTATAGATGGTTGTGAGCCACCATGTGGATGCTGGGATTTGAACTCAGAAAGAGCAGTCAGTGCTCTTAACCACTGAGCCATCTTGCCAGCCCAGACCTACTACTTCTAATCTGGATCTTTGAGGTGGGAAATCTTTAGTCACCTTTAATCTGGACCACATCTTCTGCTGGCAGCCTACATAAAGGACACTGAAGGAAGCTCTCTCTTTGCCTCCCTCATGGGCATTAGAGCCTGCACTACACACCAGTGTTTACTCACAACAGCTAACCTAGGCATCTGGCAGCAGGGGGATAAACAAACAGTAGGTCCTTTTGGCTATACAGTACAACAAAGTTAAGGCCTCTGCGGTAAGTGGGCTCCACTGGAGATGACTGTATTAAGCAGACTCAGCCAGTTGAGACCAGCGAATGCTTGTTTTCTCGTTCGTGGGCACCAGCCTCTAGACATGTATTTATACTCATGTATTTACAGATGGCATGACAGCAAAAGCAAGAGGGCTAGGGACCACAGGGGAGCAAGAAGAAGCGTAAGAAAGGGGAGTTAACAGGATGGGGGTGTAAATGCTTAAAACACATTCTATTCACATGAAAATGGCCTCATATAACCCTGTATAATAAAACTAAAACAAAACCAGAAAAATTAGTGTAATTTAGGAGCATCCCCTTCTAAAATTATCTTATTATTGTATGCGTGCATGATGAGTATGGGCATACACATGCCATGGACAGTGCACGTATCGGGTAGGGAGAGAGAACTATTTTTTGGAAGTTGGTTCTCTCTTCCACTGAGGGGTTCCAATGATCCAACTAGGCTATCAGGTTTACACGGCACACACTGCAAGTACTTTTACCCAGTGAGTACCTAGTCCCATTCCTAAGTATTGTATACACATTAAGTATAAACATAACTGAAATGTGTGAGTGTGTGTGTGTATGTATGTATGTATAAACCACTGAGAGGGTCCCTAAGAATTCAAGACAATGTACTCTTCACAAGCAAGTTATTAAGTCATCTACCAGAATTAAAAGTTCATCTTTCATCTGAAAAGAATGATACTGTATGTCATGGCTATTCTTAGTTGCCAACTTGACTACATGTGGAATTAACTAAAACCAAAGGAGCTGGGTACTCCTGTGAGGGATTTTTCTTGATAAGATCATTTGAAGAAGAAAGACCCACCTTTAATCTGGGCTGCACTTCTGCTGGAAGGCTATGTAAAAGGCTGGGAGGAAGAAAGCACATTCCCCCCCCCCCCCCCCCACTTGTCCCCAACTCTCACTGGCAAGCTCATTCCTTCACTAGCATCAGAGCCTATTCTTCAGGATTTCAGTGTATACTGTAGCCTCACCTAACAATGTGCTGAAAGGCACACTACACCACAGCTGAGTGAGCTATAAGGGGGGAAGGCTAGTGTCTAAAAGGCAATCAGAATTACCTACCACATCAGGAGGTAGAGGGCATCAGATCTCATTACGGATGGTTGTGAGCCACCATGTGGTTGCTGGGATTTGAACTCAGGACCTCGGAAAGAGCAGTCAGTGCTCTTAACCACTGAGCCATCTCTCCAGCCCCTGATATTAATTCTTAAAGAATTGTTAATGGCTTTTACCTACCCAGCTCAGGGACTGAACAACTACTTGATCCTTACACTTCCCATTGGTAGACAACTACCTATAAACCACTCTAAGAAATTCCCATTCATTCATTCATTCATATTCTCCTCTCTCTTCCCCTCCCTCCCTCCCTCCCTCCTTCCTCCCTTCCTCTCTCCCTCCCCTCCCCTCCTTCTCCTCCTCCTCCTCCTCCTCCTCCTCCTCTTCTTCTTCTTCCTCCCCCTCCTCTCCCCCCCCCCGATTCTTTAAAGAACCCTAGAGAACCCTGACTGAAGACAGCTACAGTGTACTTACATATAATAATAAATAAACTAAAAAAAAAAGAATATCAATGTTATTCCATCTCTTCCATACAACACAAAAAGAGGGAACATGTTTTATCACACCAATACTCAAGATGTTTAAGTCAGGGAAGGCAGATGATTAGTACAGATGTTACTGATACCACTCAGGAATAGAAGTCAAAGTCCTCCATGAACTCTTAGAGCAAACATCTCACCTAACAATGTGCTGAAAGGCACACTACACCACAGCTGAGTGAGCTATAAGGGGGGAAGGCTAGTGTCTAAAAGTCAATCAGAATTACCTACCACATCAGGAGGCTGTGATGGTTAGATGTTTTCTCTACCTATCTGGGAAGATGAACCTCAACTGAGAAAAATACTTTTATTATATTGGCCAGATGGCAGGTTTGTTGGATATATTTTTGATTAATGATCGATGTGGGAAGGTTCAGACAACTGTGGGTGGTACCACCCCTGAACAGGGAGGACTGCGTGCTGTAAGAAAGCAGGCTGCCACTGGCTTGATCCCCACAGTTTGCTCAGCAAGTTTTCTCACCACTCAAGACTTATTCCCACATGTTAAGGGTTATACTTAGCAATAATATGCAAGACAGTGGTGTTCTACCAAGATAAATACAAAGATCAAGGGAATTGAGAATCCAAGAATAGACTCATCAGGTCAAGGTAGTACCTGCCCTGTAATTCCAGCACATACAAGACCAAAGGAGGAGAACACCAAGATTGAGGCCACTCTGATACAAAGAGACTCTGCCACAAACAAAGCAGCACCACAAAATATGCTCAATTAGTTTTCGACCATGAAACAATAGGTAACCCAGTGGGAGAGAGCTCCTGTAATAAAGGCAGCAGAATGACCAGAGACAAGGGAAAAACCAATGACTTTATGATTCTCATAAAAATTAACTCAAAATGGATCACAGAATTATATACAAAACTGCCAAATTTACAGAACAGAATAAAGAATGATCTTAAAGCCAAGTGTAGCAACTTATGTCACCCAAGGCTAGAGACCAGAGCTACAACCAATTCAAAGGGCACTCACGCTGTATGTGAATGAGCTGCTTTGGCATCCTGAACTCCCCAGGGTATATGGACTCATAGTAAGCGATGTTACTCTCTGCTTCAGGAACTGGAATAACCATGTTATCCCGCTTCTCGCCGTACACCTGCTGTGCAGAAATAGCCCGCTGAAGATGGTGTTCCTAAAAACAAGGAAAATACAAAGTGTAAGCTTTAAGATGTAGTCATCAGCATGTATAGCCAGCCTTACAAAAGTTTCTGTTCATTTGTTTTCAAATGGAGGAATTCTGGTAGACCCAACAGACCAGCTAGCCTAAGGTTTTCTTTGACATAGAGGCTCATCATATAGACCAGACTCATAACTATCCAGCTGCCTCTGTGTGCTAGGATCAAAGGTGCACAGGCAAGAATACTTTTAGGGTACACATATTACTTCCTCAAAAGGTAATAGTTGCCAAAGATGATATGACTAACAGCACAAAACCTTAGTTTACAGGTGACAAGAGTTATTTTTTGAAATTTAACTCTATTTGTTCACATTTAGGATAACATGGAGTACATATCAAGTAGGAAGAAAATCAGCATGTAAAATATTAATGGCATTTTGTTTACAGGGAGGAATCATCAAACGGAACAGCCTAGAATGAATAGGGAATTGTTCTAGGTCCACCTCAGAGTAGCCCAGTTAAACAATTTCAGCACTCAGGTGTCTAACTAAACACTACCACTAATCTTCAAGTGAAAGGACAACCCTGTTTGGTGTAAGAATTGATCGGTGACTAGTTTTTCACAGTAACTTTATAATTCTCTTTCACGTAGTAACTGGAACTCCTGAATGCAGTTAACCAGCCATGCTTTACTAGTAAGCCATTCTGGCTGAACGAGGGACATGCTAAGTCTAACACAGACCTGATGTTTGGGGTTTGAGAACAGCAGCAGTAACTGTGGTTCAGCTTTTATTTCCAGTTGTTTTATTCTAGATGTTAAGGTGACAGTTGAAACATATGAAGTGAGTGACAATCACAACAATCTTTTACAACCTACATGTAGAGTATAATGTCTACATGAATGATTCTGTTGGTTGACACACTTTACACAGGTACATAAGTAACCAACATAGACAGTTATCATATAGATGTAGCACACTGATATATTAAAACATAAAAGCTAGCCTGGCGGTGGTGGCGCACGCCTTTAATCCCAGCACTCAGGAGGCAGAGGCAGGCAGATTTCTGAGTTCGAGGCCAGTCTGGTCTACAGAGTGAGTTCCAGGACAGCCAGGGCTGCACAGAGAAACCCTGTCTCAAGAAAACAAAAAACAAAAAAAAACACAAAAACTTTGTGGAGCTAAAAGTACAGTCAGCAATGTGTTTTATCCAGGAGAAAAGTGACTGGCTCTCACCCACAACTAAGCCCATGCCAGCTGTCCTAACTATGTGCCACCAGCACCAAGAAAAGTGATTCTAAGAAAGCCTTAAGTAAATCTTTTGAAAACTGTCACTCACATCTGTAAAACCAGAAGGCTACACCTATCAGGAAAGCTATAGGAGTGCCAGTCCTGAAGAAGATAGAAAGGTCTCAAGCTAGCTATGCTCCCCCAACTCTGTACAACCATCATGTAGGTAACAGAAATTGTTGAAGGAACCTGGAGGGTTCACCCACATTGCATTATGAATAGAATCTAAGTTTCAAGTTACAAGCGATCCCTCAGGCTTTCCATAAACGTTGGGCACTGTCTGTTTAATGGTATGTGAAAGTAGGCAGGGCTGCAATGGTAATGAGAGTCCCTGATGTTGATTACATCTTTGATTTGATGGACCATCTCTGGCAGCAGAATTTTCTTTCAGGGTAGACGTTATTTTTCTAAAAGTAACAGCCTGCCGATATACCAAGTATGGCGCTATACCACAGCCCTGTGCACCTAGTATGCCGCTTTACCACAGCCCTGAACAAAGTTCTCACCAGGGGTTCGCAGCACTTGTTTCCCAGATCTCAGATCAACCAATAAGGTGGAGGAGCCTGGACTAGCTCCACAAATATTGTTCCCTACGGATTCAAGGCCTGAGTCCAGTCCTTCCATCTTGATGCTTACACAAAATGACTCCACGACTCCATTGCTTATTGGGAAGGAGGTGAGGAGGTTCTGAGCTGTAGCCCTTCTGTCCTCTTCTGAAAGCCCAGAGACAGGCTGCTTTGGGGAGCCCCTCAGCTGCGAAGGCAGGCGCATGCACATACCTCTGCTCTCAGATACCCTCCATGGCAGGATGGAGGAAGCAGGGGCACTCTTATTCTCAGCTCAGAACTCTTCAGCCATCTTTCAGTGCTTACATGAACATGTGAGGTATAGTTTATCTCTTGGATCTTCCTGCTAATCCATCTGCACTCTGAGACACATTTGAAATGCAAGCACAGCTGTAATCCCAGTGTGCCTACAGTGAGACTGGAGTGGCTAGGAGACCCCAGAAGCTCAAGGGCCAGCGGCATGCATACACAGCAGGATATGATGAGATCTTGTCTCACACAGGTATAAGGTGAGGGAGGCTTGGCATTCACAGTTGTTCTGACTCCCATACTCTGCTGTGCCTGTGAGTAAGCTCTGTTACCTGACTCCAGTAAGGCTCTAAACAGGGAAGTCAGAAAATACCTCTAAAAAGAAAGTCCCAGAGTTTTGTTAGGTCACAGGAGATTGGGCTTTGTCAATGTCATGAGCTCACATCACGGGGTGCGGCTTCTGCTCCAGGTACTCTAGATTCTCATCCACAGGGGCGGGAGGGGGGAAGCCCCACTAGTTCTGCACATTCCTTCTCAGGCACACAAACTATCGCCTCAAGCATGCGCCTACAGAACACTTAGGATAAACAGCAGGTGGTAATCACGTTTACATGCCACTCCCCAAGGTTAAGTTCTTTCAGGGTAGGTGTCTAAATTATCTTTTAAACATTTTCTTCATAAGACGTATTCTTACATGGTATATGAAGATTATACATTTCAGCCTCGAGGACTAGACAAGAATATCTTTGCAAGTGCTGAGATTCTGGATTGCCAATCTGGCTTATTTTATAGTATTTCATAAGCTGTCACAGAGGAAAGCTGGGAACGGCCAACCTCAGGGGAGCACGAGGACACGTTTCTTCCTGCCTTATAATAGACGGGGATAAGCGCCACAGACCAAAAAGACGGAATACGTTCACTTTTGTAGACTATTCTAACTGAATTAAAGGGAGTTTGTTCTAAGTAGCAATAATATATAAAATTTCCTTCTGGGCAAATAAGTAATGGCTGATTTTGTTAAAAGCTTCTTGAACGTTAATCTAGCTTATTACACCAGAGTCCATGCTGTTGGTCAAACTTCCAATAACACTTCCTTCCACTTCTTCACATTCTGTCCAGATGTCTCTGGGCTCCTCTAGTACAGCATTATCGCTCGGATGGCTAAAGTTGCAAAGGCCACATCAAAAGGCAAGGCTTTAGAATGACAGCCTTTATATCTTGTCACTGAGGAAAAAAGTCACTAGTTTTTAAAACCCAAATATTCATTCAGTCCATATTGTCTGGTATATCTACTTGTAAGTTTGATTCAAGAGAAACTGGCTGTGAGCTCACAAAAGACCTGAATAAGAATGCTGAAACCATTCTAACAATGAAGTCCTCAGGCTGACACCGCATTGTCCATAAGCGGACATGCACATACACTATCAGCTCAGCACTAAACAGTGTGTGCAGCATATGAGAATCTGGGTTTGACCCCCACTATTGAAACAAACAGCCTCCTTGGGCCCCAAATAGGGCAAACTATAGTACAGTAAAAAAGTGGACTGTCAGTAACAAAAGGAACTAGTTACTTAAACACACAATATCACAGCGACTTTCAAAATCAGTTTTACCCACAAGAGCTCACACTGGAGTCCACCTCTGTGTAGTTCTTAAACATGCAAAGTTTGCTTCCCTTCTCAAGCCCTGCATGCCCAATGTGATGCTCAGAAATGAGGGCAACGGCTAAAATTACAGTTCCTTGTGGATAACAAGCTAATGAGAACAATCCTAAAGTCTCTTTCTTTGCTTTTTTGGTTAGAAAGTTTACAGTGATAATGTCTACATCTCAAATCAGTGTCTCTTTGTTAAGCCAGTGTAGGCAGTACCTTGACCAAAAGTAAATGTGTCCAATAGATACAAACAGCAGCATTAAGGCATCACGGCCCACTTCCTGTACTTCACTACTGAGTCCTCAACTACTTCCATGCTGGGGATTAGTCTATATGTTAACTTCCACTCTGATCTTCAAAGAGCTCCAGATGTGGCTCTGGCCATGC
Organism: Mus spretus; assembly: GCA_921997135.2. Lineage (NCBI taxonomy): Eukaryota > Metazoa > Chordata > Mammalia > Rodentia > Muridae > Mus > Mus spretus. Next base: position 3,473,593 of record OW971696.1, read on the forward strand.
ACACTACCTCTCCCTGGACTGTCCCTCCCTCTTCAATCATACAGGCCCAAAGCCTCCCTTTTCCTTTCCCTTCTCCAAATCAGACCCAATTCTTAAGAGATTTTTGTTGTTGTCTATTTTATCTAGAAGCTATTCAGTATTTATTCCCCACCTCAGAGTTAAAGCTTGTCAGCCAGCAGAACACACTGTGCCCCCTTCTCTTCTGGAGCTAGTGCCAGTGGCCCTTCTGAAGAGACTCACACAACACTCTAATCTGTGGTCTCTGCTGCAAGCTGCTTGTGATGTGTATCTCACCAGTTCTTCCAATCGATACCCCAGCACTTCCCACCCGCAGTCCACATCTTACACAACTTTCTAGCAATACTAGAATGTATGGTTCCTCATCTTTAACCCCTCTCTCCATTTTACATTACTGTACTGGGAAGCCTGCCTCTCCTTTGGAGGTCTCTCACCATTTTCATGTAACACTATCTATTAAAGCAACAGAGAAAACAGCAGAGGTGACTTTAAAGTGTCCATCTCCGGATAAACACTGGGTGGAGGATGGCTTACAACAGGAAGTTTGACGCCAGCTGGGGTAACCGAAATCTTTATGAAGTAGGATCCTGAGTAAGAATAACCAGGAGAAAACTTCCTGATAATGAATTGATGCTCCCAAACTCCCTGCGTTACACATGTCAGAAGGAGCAGGGCAAAATAAGCAAGAGAGAAAGCACGGCAAGCACCATTTGGAAAGACCAGGAGGACCAGGAGTTCAAGGCCATCCCTCGCCTCTGAAACTCATGCACATGCTGCCGAAAAACAAAAGCAAAGTAATAATAGTAATAAAAATTAAGAAAGGACTGAAATACTTAAGAGCAAAGTCCATGATATAATTGCGACATAGTTTGTGAAGATGAAGGGAGGAAAAGAGGGTAGCAGAGACAAGAAAGCAAGTGGAACAAATATAAACAATCACATCTAGGTCCAAGGGGCAGAGTTTTGTGCACTGTTCCTCTGTGTGATACATGCACGCAAGTATGCGTGCCCAGTGAACTCTTGTGCCAGGTTTCCTTATCATTTCCTACTTTGTTCTTTTGAGACAAGGCTACTTACTGAACATAGATCTCATAAGCTTGGCTAGACTGGCTAGCCAGCAAGCTCTGGGAAATCCTCCTGCCTCTGCGCCCTCAGTGCTGTGTTACATGGATGTTGGGGATTTGCTAGCAGCAAGTCCCAGGTCTCTGTTTCTACCTCCTCCTCAGTGCTGGATTACAGACCTGTACCATCACTAGTGGCTCCTTCCTTCTCATGTGGGTTCTGGGAATTGGAGGCAGGGCCTCACAGTCACTTTACTGATTGAGCTGTCTCCTCAGTCGCTGTACTATCCCCTTTCTAAAGACTTTTCTGTAACTGAAATAATCTCCAAATAACAGACTTATAGTAGGGAAGGATATTACCTCTTACCTTCTCAGCAGGACAGTTTGTGAACCCTTTTCTTGTGTGTGCCACCATGCCTAACTTACATGGGTGCTGGGGAATATAAACTCCTCCTCATGCTTGCATAGCAAGCCCTTTACCCACAGAGCCATCTCATCAGCCTGTGACTTATTATTTATGGAATGCACTCAGGATTAGGAATTTCCTCATAGGAAGAAAATCAGTTTTTAATTAAAAGGAAATTATGAAGAAATTCACTTGCCTTTAAATTTAAGTAAAAAAAAAAAATCAATCTTACTGTTTTTTTTTTTTTTCCCTGTTATAAGAAACAAATTAACCACTCAGAGAAAAGACTTATGAGAGGAACAGATCTGGTTGAGACAACGTGTCAAATTGGCTTAAGTTTGACCTATAAAAAGTAACAGTTTTATCTATTTTGTCTTCCTGCTGGTGACTGGCGAATGTTACAATAGCACTGGGCTATTGTTCCTTTGCTTGATTGCACTCTGTGTGAGCATCTGAGACTCAAACTCTCAAGTGCAGGAACCCTGAGCTAAGGAAACTGCGGCAGTATAGCACAGACAGGATGAGAAAGTGACAGTTCTGCTGTGGCGTTACTAGTTTTTTCAGACTAAAAATAAAAAATAATTGCATATAATTTTCTTCCTTCAGCCAAACCATAACCCCTCAGAGTGCCCCACTGTAGCTGTAAACAGTATCTTCCCATAGCAGTTTCAAAAACCTGACCATCTCAAAAATCCCGTTTTCTTTATTTGCTCAAACTTACTCTTTCTTTATTCATTCTAATTAAATACAGAAGAAAACATCTGACAATTTCAAATTACTAATTAGCTTAATATGTGATATGACAAATTGTTTGTTTTTAATGTAATTTGAAAATAATTTCTGATTCTTGTAGAATTTTTTTTCAACAGTCAAGACAAAAGACGTGTAAAAGGTGACATCAGAAATGTGGGCTGAAATTCCAGTTTACCATTTGCTAATTCTGAGCTGCGTTCTTTAAACCTTAGTTTCTATGTGTCCATGCATTACAGAGCATGTGAATATATGACACAGCAGGGTGGAGGGCACAGGGTCTCTCTCCCCTGTGGTCCTGTCTTATTTCTTGACACACAGTACCTCACTCAGTGAGAAGCTTGCCTGTCAGCTCGGCTGGCCTTCCAGCAAGTTCCCAGAACCTGTCTATCTCAACCCTACAACACTTGGGATACAGGGATGCTCAGTTACGTTTGGTTTTGATGTTGCACTCTGGACTCAAGTCCCCCATGTGGACAGACTACACACTCCTTTCTACAGAGTGATCACCCTCACCCTTTAGTTACCTTTAAAAAATATTAAGTATTTCCACTATAAGACCAAAAGTGAAATAGAAGATAGAAACCTCTCAGTATAATACCTAGATTTCAAAAATCATTTTAATGCCTGTTTTCTTACTGGTGAAGGGCTGAAAACAATACCTAACTTACAGGCTTATATTGAGAATCGAGAAGTTCTGTCTATAAAGCCTTGCTCTGTGTATTATTCCAATGATCAAATTATAACATACAATGGACTGAAACATTAATGGAGATGCCTCTTCTAACTACAAATGAAGCACACAAGCCTTAGGGTCAATAACCAGTACCACAGTACTGAAAATACACAACCCTCTCAGACAAACAAGTAATCCCAGCAACTTCTACAGTTTGTTTTTGTAATATTTATTCTAGTTCCCTGTTTCCACTTAATTGTTATTGGCCGACTGCCACTATCATCAGTTAACCTCTGAAATCATCAAATCTCACTTGATAGATTAAGGGCTTTCTTTAGAAACTTCAGGTACTGTAAGCACAGACTCCAGTTAGCCATGTCAGCTTTTCCAAAACAACAAGGTCTCTCCACACTTTGGAACACGAAGGGAAAAAGTATATCAGAGTCACATGGGACTATCTTCTCACAGCTTCCAATCAAAATCACAATTCATTCCAAATGCTACTTACTTATGTCACACACAATGTACGTGAAGACTCACAGGAATATTTTCCAACCTTGCATGCTATCTGAAATGAATCTAGTCAACTCCTTCCACGAAAACAGACAAAAATGCTCTAACCACCTTAATACGGGGAGGAAGGAGGAAAAGAGCTGCAAACTTAACATAACTGCAGTGGCTCCAGGCCCAATAGAACTCAGTGCATCACCATCTCTACAGTCCAGTTCACAGCAACAGGAACACACTTCCTCTTGTAATACAGCTCAGATTGCACTTACCTCTTACAAAGACACTAATAAACCATGCTAAATTTGGAACACAGGAATTCCATTAAATTTGTTGAGAATGATAGCCTAATTCTATTTTTAAAGTCAATAGAACAGCAGCCACGATCTCACTGCAAAGACAAACTGTAACAGACAGTGCCAGTCAGTCTTTTTATTTCCTCAAGTCTAAAATGGTGTTAACTCTGCAGTAACAGACACTGGCACAGGGCTGGTGCTGAAACATTTGTTTAATTAGGGAGTTTCTTCACTCTATAATTTCCAATCATAAAACATCTTCAAGTAAGTAAATGACATTCTCCATCTTAAAACCTGATCAAATCAAGGCCAGAATGAAAACTCTTTGACAGAAGGGGGCTGAATTAACTGTGAAGAGCTATAAAATACAGCCACCTTAAGGTCACCTCTAATCCGCTGAGCTGGGTGTGGTTGTGCGAGATATTAATCTCTGTGACTTCAAGGTCAGCCTGGTTGACAGCCAAGAACGCACAGAGAGACCAGACCCGGTTTCAAAATAAAACAAACAAAAGGTTCTTTGAAAACAGGAGGCAGTTAGCAGACATCTCAAAGGCAAGGCCCTGGTGGACACATTTCATCTTCTCCAGACAGTAAAACAGGGACAACTCAAAGTGTCTTTCCTCAGATGCTTCAGGGAAGACTGAACTTTCTGGCAGTAAATTCTAAGTCAAAGTGACCTCTGTCTGGACCACAGCATAAGCACTCTTTCCACCAACATCATGTTTGAAATAATGATTACTGTAGCAACCCGCATCCCCAGCTGACCTATGGTGATACAAAATGTGACAAGAACCAGAAATAAACTTCTGATATTGTATCCTGGAACTTTGAGGCAGTTATCACAGACATACCATATAGCCTGACCTATGCCTATCCTAAAATATAAATGGAGGGTGAGGTAGTACAAATAAGATATGAAATACTGAAGAAAACTAAAATAGATGCCTAGCAAAAACAACGACAATCCATAGCACACATGGAAAGACTGACATGGCACTGTGACAAACCTGCAGCCCCAGCCAAGTTTTTAAAAACAGTACATTGGTTGTTCTGTTTGGCATTATATAAAAAATAGGACACACACACACAAACTCACACAAGTGGGGAGAAATAATGGGCAGATAGACACAAACAAAGTTTTAGAAGAGACACATCTGGACAGAAACACTGGCTGGTATAACTGAGCAGAAAGGAAACACAGTGGAAGGCAACCAAGAGTCAAAACAGCACAAAGCCTAAGTGCCAACAAAGAAATGAACAGACATCAACAGCAGTTAGAGGCATGCTGTCTCTGCCTTGCCAAGGTAGAAAGGCGGCTGTGGCTTGTTCCAGCTCTCAAAGTCAGATGTAGTCAGCACACATCAGATGAAGCTGAGAAAAGGAAAGAAAAAAGGAAACCTTTCATAGTCAACAGAAGCCAAAAGATTTATGGAGCAGGGAGCCTCTTGCAGTGGCTGACCTGTGCCTGAAGAACAGGCATGGCCTGTGGGTTTCTGCAGCACGTCTCCCAACCTTCCTTCATCCATATGGAATGTTTATCATTGTCATCCTGTCTCTGTTACCCACTGACTCTCTGATGGGGAGGAGGAAGAGGGTGTTGTGTGGCAGTTTTTATTCATATCAGGGGCAAGAGGCAACACATCCAGATCTATACAATCAAAAAGGAGCTAAACCAAAGTGAAGATTATCTCCCAAATATTTACACTTCAAGACTGTAATTACTGGTTCCTCTATGGCTAGGTTTGGTACGTTATTTTTACTGGTCAAATTCTGACCACAGCAATTAAGAGCTGATTGATCTTCTAAAGCTCTTTCTTCTACTAAAGTCACATTTGGGATTGAGGCCATTCTGCCAGTCTGCATCCTGGCATGAGGTTATGAAGAACAGAAGCACCAAGTCAACCAAAAAAGCAACGTAGTGATATAAAAACTCTTTGTTGTCAAGCTACTAGGATGGGGAAAGGTTCTATGCTTATAGTCCAACCTTTGCCTTCCCTATCCTGATAACAGAAACAAACAGTCATGTCAGTCATGCTTATAGATCTGTATTATAAGTGACAGGAGTGTAATGAATGAGTAATGAAGCCTAGTGGTTAAGAAACTTGTCTCATCATAGCAATCACATGGTAAAACCAGCATCTTGATAGAACTTGGAAGTGCAATAGAAACAAACATAGCCTTGGGATAGATTGGCTAGAAATGCAAGAATAAGTTAACCAACCTAAGTCACAAACCTAGTTACAGAGGCACTAAAATCCAATGCTAATGGTAGTTGGAGCTCAGAATACTATAGTAAAAGACTGTACCAACAAATTTATAAAACAGAACCTTTAGCAGCAATTGTTGTGGCAGCCTGTGCCTTATCAGTCTCATAATGGACAACTAAGGCAGGGGCCATAAGTAAACTCAGTAGGGGAATAGTAGGGAAACGCTTTAATAATGGAAATAAAGAAGAGCTGCTAAAAGAACCTGAAGGCTTCAGAAGTGAAAAGAAACAGGCCAGATGACAAAAGCCCAGAGCATCTGTCCTAGTTAGTGTTTCTTTTACTGTAATGAAAGGCCAGAAGCAAGTTGGGGAGCAAAGAGTTTGGCTTATGCTTTCACATCATATAGTCTATCACTGAAGGAAGTCAGGACAGGGCACCTGGAGGAAAAAGCTGATGCAGAGGCATACAGAGTGCTACTTACTGGCTCACTCCCCATGGCTTGCTCAGTTTGCTTCCTTTTTGAAAAAAATAAGAAAGCCAAACCCCAGGATCATCAGCCCATGAACAGTCCCATCCAAGTGGTCTGGACCCCCTCCTATTAAGAAAGTGCCTTATAGCTAGATCTTAAGGATGCATTTTTCTCAACTGAGGTCCCTCCTTTCAAATATTTCTAGCTGTGTCAAGGTGACATTTAGCCAGCACAGCTTCACATACCACTTCAAACCCAGCAGCAACAGTTTGTTCTGTCTTTCAAAGAACAGTTGACTTCTGAATAGAGGAGGCAGCAACTAGAATTTTGGAAGGCTTAGGTAGGAACTTGAAATCTGAGCGAGATACAGTCTCCTAAACTAGGGAAGTACCATAGCAATGGGAATGACAACAGCAGCAACCTTTAAAAAGTGTATTAGCATTGTTTGTATGATGTGTGTGTGTGCAAGGATGTGCATATGGATGCCACAGACAGCTTGGTAAAGTCAGGTGGCTCCTTCCATTTTCCTATGGGTTTTGGTGATTGAATTCAGGTCATCGGGAACTCATGGCAAGCACATGGACCTGCCAGAATATTAGACACACTTAGGAAGTTACTCATGGCACAGGGTATTTTCAATGTTTGTTAGCCTGACTGCACTGTCCAATTAAATTCTGAACTTCTTGCCAGACTAACCTTTCCACTGGGATTTAGCAAAGCTAAGCATGTAAACTCAATGAAAGGGCAGTTTAACAGCAGTCCGTTTAGCTGGACAAGAAAAAGAATTCATGTCAAGAGATCTCTAATAAGGTCTAGTAATTCTTTTTATAAAACTGGGCATGGTGTGATGTACCTAGAAGTCCAGCACTTAGGAGGGTGAAGCTAGGAAGACTGAAGAGTTCATGGCAGGCCAGGGTTACAAAGTCAGACTGTGTACAAACAGAACCAAATAAAAGCTTCAGGACAAAGACATCAATGAAAATGTATTTACGAAGCCGATTCTTTAATATTTCATGATATAAGGAGGAAAAAAAAACCCTCTGTTTTATTTTAGTGCAAATGAATTACAAGGAAAAATTCACAAAATAAAGAACATTGTATAAATTTCTCAGGTATGCACCACTGCCAGGTGGTAGATGGGAATTGAACTGCAGGTAGTAAGAAAGTATTTGCCATCAATCTTTATTTTCAGATCAAAGAGATGGAAATTAATGCAAAAAATTCTAATTCAAGTAGGAAATTCATTTTGAGAATTCATGATTTATTCTACTTCTCTTTGTTTCAAAAGGTAAGCAAGGTGACTTTTCAGGAACTTCAACTTGACTTATTCTCATTATGCAGAGTAGCAACATAACTGTTGTAAACTACAACAATTACTTCTCATCTTTAAAACTGGGGGTTTAAGAGCAGACCACTATCTAGTTTATCGCCTGAGTTTTAAGACCCATGAGGGAAAAGCAATGTGTGCAGACAGCACAGTATCAGCTTCACAATCTGAGAACACAGCTCTCAATGCGCAAGCTGGCACACTGAACACAGGGCCTCACAGGCTACACTTCAGGAGAGCGCGCGACACTCTCACATCTTCCATATCTTAAAACCAATTTCATTGGCTTTACTTCAAAACGTCAATGACGAGTGCCATTTAGAATATGATGTTACTGAATGCCTAACTTCCCCAGAACTTTTTTGTTTTTTAAGACAGGGTAAAAACCCTATGTAGCTATGGTTGTCCTAGAACTCATTTTGTAGACCAGGCTGGCCTTGAACTCATAGCTTCACTTGCCTTTGTCTCCTGAGTGCTGGGACTAGAGATATGAGCTACCACGCCTGGCTCCCAGAACTATTTGAACATTTGTTTAAGAAATATTTGTTGAGACAAAAGGATGGACCATCTAGAGACTGCCATATCCAGGGATCCATCCCATAATTAGCCTCCAAACGATAACACCATTGCATACACTAGCAAGCATTTGATGCAGGGACCGTGATATAGCTCTCTCTTGTGAGACTAGGCCGGAGCCTAGCAAACACAGAAGTGGATACTCACAGTCAGCTATTGGATGGAACACAGGGCCCCCAACGGAGGAGCTAGAGAAAGTATCCAAGGAGCTAAAGAGATCTGAAACCCTGTAGATACAACATTATGAACTAACCAGTACCCCGGAGCTCTTGTCTCTAGCTGCATATGTATCAAAAGATGGCCTAGTCGGCCATCACTGGAAAGAGAGGCCCATTGGACAGACAACTTTATATGCCCCAGTACAGGGGAACGCCAGGGCCAAAAAAATGGGAATGGGTGGGTAGGGGAGTGGGGGGGGGGGACTTTTGGGATAGCATTGGAAATGTAATTGAGGAAAATACGTAATAAAAAAATTATCTTCAAAAAAAAGGAGAAATATTTGTTACCTTAATATTAAGTTTTTAAAGATGATGCTTTCTGCCATCAAAGGGCTTAGAATGGTAAGAAATTATAAGTTAATTTGTTCTCTAGTGTTCAGGAGCTATGGCACTTGGCAAATGTAAGACAGACTTTATCTAAACTGACAGTAGAAGGATTTTCTAAGATGACTAGAAAGGGGGATAGTGCTGCCCAATGGGAAGAGGGCTTGTGGCAGCTAGCCTTCAAGACACACCCGAGACACACCTCCTTCTTGGTATTCAGAATCCTGGCTGATGTGTGAGCAGTGACCCTATGGCAAGGTGACCCTGTGCCATTTATAATAATCAAAGAGTCGGCTTTGGGTGCATTCTTAGTATCTCTTAGGCCCTATGCTCTGGAGGAAGCCAGATGCTATGCCAAGTCATTTAGGTAGCCAATAGAGAGGCCTGAGTGATGATTAAGAAGCCATGGGCTGAGAATGTGAGTCTGGAGGCAGTTTGCAAGCAAGCAGTGTTGGCAACCCTAAAGGACTCTTCTAAAGCTGGAGTCAGAACTACCAGTAATGTGGTTCGTGGACCCTCTGAAATAGTGAGATTTTAACTGGTTGATGTTTTGAGCTGCTAACATTGGGGTAATTGCATGGTAATGGATAACATACACGTTGATACTGATTCTTTGCTGCCCTAACAAAAAACTAAAATAGAATAGCTTTGGAACTAGTGCATTGACCAAAGAGAATCCACTAGTGAAGAGGTCACTGATGATGCCAGGCAGCGTGCCACCTGGCTGTGCAGGTAAGGGCACACAAGCAGAGGGTAAGATAGTGGACACTGGAAGGCATCAAGCAAGGGGTAGGAAGTTTATGCTTTTGCTTTTCGATAGATGAAAAGTAGAAAATTTACCTAGTGAAGTAGGTGCTGGAACTATGGACTAGGGAGATGTTCTGAACCAAAGTTAGAAATGCTTTTTTCCCATTATAAATAGTAATAAATAAGCATAATTAAATCAAGGGCTCTTAGAACAAGAGCCAGGCTGATGGTCTTGAAAAAAGTGCAATGTCTCTTTACAAATGAAGCATATATTTGGAAACTGATGCTGAGCCAAAACCAAACCGTAGGCACTGCCAGAAATCATGGTCCAAATGGCTTGCTGAAAGTTAGTTACACCTTTCTTGTGACATGGTCTCACTATGGAGCCCAAACCAGCTTCAGCTGGGACCATCCTTCCTTAGGCCCCACACATTGGGATTATAGTTGAGTGCTCAGACTACAGGCTCAGGCCTCAACTCATTCTGTAAGATCTCTCTGACCACAGAAAAGATGCTGAGAGTCCTGTTTCACAGATTAGCTCATAGAGCTTCTCAGAAATTTAAGAGTGCTGTCTGTCTCTTAGGACCAATAAAGGGATGAGCTTGAGTTTATTCTTCCAAGCTAGGTGTTAGGCATAGGTAGCTCACGCTTGTGACACCAGCATGTGGCTAATGGAAGGAAGGTTTGCGAAGCCAAGGTCACCCTTGACTATACAATCAGTTCAAGGCCAGACTGGGCTGAAAGATACTTTCTATGTATTTTTAAATTTTTTTAGAAACAGAATTATTTATTTATGTTATGCATATGAGTACCCTGTAGCTGTCTTTAGACATACCAGAAGAGAACATCAAACCCCATTACAGATGGTTGTGAGCCACCATGTGGTTGCTGGGAATTGAACTCAGGACCTCTGGAAGAGCAGTCAGCGCTCTTAACTGCCCATCTATGTTTTTTATATGTAAGATATATATACATTAATTAAACAAGTTGTTTCAACTAATAGAACTCAATACAATTGGAAGAAGACTCAAACATTTTTAAAAGAATTATACATGTAGAAACATTGGCCTCTTGCATTGCAAGCGACAAGAGATAGTAGAAAACAGACCCTTAGATGCCCAAATGTTGGCAGAAAGCAAACAATGTACTTTGTTGAAAACGTGACTCAACATTCCATGTTGGGGGTTATTTCCAGCTGCCTAGGTCGGTCAAGAAGAATTATGTTCATGAAGCTGAACACCAAAACTACAGCCAGCAACTGTCAACTGTACTAAACTGACTTAGGTGAGACACCTGGTTCCGAGTTCAGACAGTCATTGATGAGGCCTGGGGGGCTTCGGGCTGGCATAGGTAAGGATAATCTGCATATGGAAGGTACGTGAAGACTATCAAAATGCCTCTCAGTTCTGGCTATGTGTAAAACCCTCTCACATTGTGCCTATTTATATCTATGTAACCAAAACATATTAACAGTATATAAATTCTGAAATCAAATTATAGAAGACTATGGCCCTTCTCCAACACTTTTATTCTGGAGGAAGTGAGGGCTATGTTGGAAGGACAGCTACTCTAAGGCTACAGGACAGCATAATGAAGATAAACCACATCTAGATCCTTAGCCCTCAGTATCAAAGAGTATTGGTTCAAGCTACCAAACTTGGAAATAATTTGCTGTGGAGCAAGAAACTGCTAGTACAGATTTAAAGGGTTTTTCCCTCTTGGAGCCCCTCCCATTCTTAAGAATTCTTTTTCACCTTTCCTTAATAAATCTAGTTTTGCTCTAAAACAAAATGAAACAAAACAACAACAGAAAAGAAAGGCAGGAAAGCAAAGGAGCCAAACGAAAGACAAGTGGAGGCACTAGTCAGAGATCACGTTAGGCCCCCATTTACCATAAAAAGAGGGTTCTGCATCTTCTATGAGAAAAAGAGTGATTCTAAATCTTCCCAAGAATGTGCTCTAACCTTTGTTCAGAGATTCTTAGATTTAAATTTACCAAGTTGTAGAGCAGCTATAAGAGCTTAAGACATTAATAGTCTAGCTGGTTAGGGTAGCACACACCTTCAACCCCAGCACCTGGGAGACAGAGCTGGGTAGATCTCTGTAAACTGGAAGCTAACCCAGCCTACATAGTGAATTCCACACCAGTCAATGAAACACAGGAAGACCCCATCTTGAAACAAAACAAAAAGAGCATGAAAAGCGACAGACCTTGTTAAAAAGGCGAAGACTGTACCACCCCATCATCTCACCCTCCTTTAGACAGCTAACAACTTTGCTGGCTCACAAAGCCCACGGAAACAATGGTCTGAATTAACTTTATTGTCCAGTAAGCAATGCTTCTGGATACCTTGTTATACTAAATCATAAATAAAACTAGACCCCACTGATAAAGCACTCTACAGCCAATAATATACTCTTTGTAACTTAAAGATTTTAAACTTACTGAAAACTTCTGTCCTTCAAGGACTGATCATGCCTACAGAGTTTCTGAGCAAATAAAAGAACTATATATTATATAGCACTTTACATATTAGTTGCATTTCTGGAAAAGTCAATTATATCTCAAAACTCACACACACACACACACACACACACACACACAAAAGAGAGAGGCAGGGAGGGAGAGAAAAAAGGAAAGACAAACTTCACAGAGAAACATGGAATCAGGGCCTAGATGTAGATAATTCACATACAAATTTTATCTAATGGAATGTTCTGTGGGACTATTTTTATATTGTGAAATATATGTAGGTCACCTGTCAATAACTGCAATGATATCCTACTAACTGTAATAATTGAAAAGAAGCCTTCAAAATTTCCAGAAAGTCTCATGGTAGGAAATTAATTAAGCTTCTGTTAAGGACCAATATAGAGATGAAGGAGAGGTCTCAGATATTCTCTAACAACCCAAAAATGTTCACTTCTTGACCATTAAAACATCTGTAATCACAACACTCAGGCGGCAGTGGCAAGAGGATTGTACACATCTGAGGACAGTCTACACTTCCCAGAGTCTCCCCTCCCCTCAAAAGAATATTTATGTAACTGTCCATGAGGAGTGATAAGCAGCCCTTCCGCAGGCTCCCACCATCTCTGACTACAGCATGGTCATCCCTTTATAGCTCAGTCTCTAGTGGTGGCTTATAAACCAATATTAAAGAGTGTGAAAAACAGCTGTTTTCTTCCCTGCATTCTCATTGCAACAGCAACTGTGACCCAACTCATCCACTCTTCCCGATTTCTCCAGTTCTAGTTCCAGTTTCTAGACCTTGCTGTAACGCTTTAACTGGTTCTGCAGTGCCCCCCAGCAGTGCCCGAGTAGCTGTCCATTCCTTACCACTTACACACCGCCCTTCCTTGGTTTCCACAGCTAGCCCACACCATGCTTTTTCTTGGCCTTTCCTACTCTCCTGCTTTTCTGGAAGCCGTCACGTGCTTTGGTCCGCTAGAGCTCAGCTTATTCCCAATATTGCACTGTAGCCATGCCTAAGAGTATGCACACCTGGAATCAACAGACATCAGGGCTCTCTCAGCCATTTCCACCACCCACCACCCCTAAGGTACTATCCTAGAGTGCTTCATTTCACCAATAGTTGTACCTCTAAAACCTAAACTCAAGCATCCTTCTCTTTCCTCTCCTGACTCAGTTCCTTTCCCTAACCATGCACTCCTATTCTTGAAACAATTAACTCCACAGAGCCTTTTATTCCAGTGAGTTACATATCAACGTTCTCTAGTTGTTAGAGTCCCTGTACCTTCTTTCTCTGCTTACACAATTTAGACCCTATGGTTGAGATCATAACCTGCTTCACAAACACTTGTGACCTCACTACTCAACTCGTTTTCTGTACCTCCTAAGCAAACATCAACTTTTGATGAACCCCACTGTCTACATTTTATGCCAAATATCAAGCTGTATGCTTCCTTTTCACTGAGTTGTCCAAATGATCACTGTAGAATGATCACAATTCTGGCTTTTAGCAAATCCATCAATCCGATCACATTTTCCCTGAAAGTTTAGTCATCCCTGAGACTCACAGGAAAGTGATGATCTCACCTCATAGGTCACAGAGAAACACAAGTTTATGTCAGCTCGTTCTCATTACCAATTCAACTAACTACCCCCCCCAAGCCTCCACCCCACATAGCTTGCCTTCCCTTCCTTAAAAGAGGGGGGTATTCCTTCTCTATCTAGTAACCAACTCCCCAGTCAAATGGATCCTGGGGAGACAGGGAAGGGTTATCAAGAGCAGAGCCACCGAGTTCGAGAAGATGGGACCTTTTTAAAGTGAAACCACTGTAATATTAACTGGAGTAATTTACTGTTATTTATACCTCTAAATGCTTTATTTTTGTGACTACCAAATGGGCGACATTTTTCCTGCTCTTTGAATGCCTGGTAATTTCTTCTTTTCCTATGGCTTTGCCATGTGGCCATAGTGGCCTACACTATGTAGTTCAGGCTGATCTCAAACTCAAAGCAATCCTCCTGCCTCAGCTTCAGTGTGTTAAAATTATAGGCGAGCATATATACATAGCCTCCTCCTGGTGATCTGAAGTGCCAAATGCTGAACTGTGTGCTGCAGGTCTAGTTTCCAACACAGGTTGTTTTAACTTCAGATTCGTCTGGGCCTTGCGTTCAATCTTTCAACCCTAGAACAAAACTGGTGAGAGCTTTCCAGAGTGTTTTTCTAGACTGATCCAAGCTCCGCAGTTCTAGACCCATCCCTTTCCGCACAGACATGGAGTTCCTCATCAGCTCTGCTCAGCTTCAAGAAAGCTCAATGGGACCCCTGGCACTCTTTCTGTGCAGCCTTTGTACATCTGTATCACTCAAAGTCTAAATTCTGCCTTTTCAACAGTGTGCTGCCAGGCTGTACGAGAGTTTTCCTTGTGCTTCCACCAGAATCCGCCAAACAACCCAGGGCTCAGCTTTCTTATCTCCCTTGTCTGCGTTAGGGCTGGGAATACAGTTTTAGAAATCATCTGCAGACCAGTCCCTTCCAGTTGCTACCCGCATCGTTTTTCTGCCTTTTCTAGCAAAAGTTTCCAAAGTATCTCCTGTGCTTGCTGTGCTCCCGATTCACCTTTTCTTGGTTCTCCTAACAATGAGCATTCCTCTGTATCACTTCACTGGAGCAAACTGACAGTGCAGCCAATCTCCCTGAACGTTTCCACTCTCGGATGGCACCTCTAACATAAGTTCTTCCTGAGTTGCAGACCATAAGCTAAAGTCTATCAAATAAAACAGTATACTACTTGGTACAATTTCCATTGCTTTTATAAAACATGAAACAAATGGAACTTAAGAGTAGAAATACTCAAGCCGGGCACCATTAATCCCAGCAGAGGCAGGCGGGTTTCTGAGTTCGAGGCCATCCTGGTCTACAAAGTGAGTTCCAGGACAGTCAGTGCTACACAGAGAAACCTTGTCTTGAAAAACCAAAAGAGTGGAAAGGCCCATTCTGCCTCACAGTTTAAGAGGATATAGACTCCCGTGGGGAGGGGGAGGGGGGTGTCTAGAGGACCTTGCCATGGTTGCTTTTTATAAGATATTGACCAATAAGGACAGATCCACTGGAAGCAAGACAGGAAGGGCCATTTCAAGACTGGATTCCCAGTGACTCACTTCCTCCAGCTAGGTCCTACCTCCTAAAGCTTCCATATACCCCCAAAACAGCTTCATCCACTGGGGTTCCAGAGTCTAAATATATAAGCCCACAGGGACATTTTCTACCCAGCCTGTAACAAGTACCAAGCCATGGCTTTCAAATTATTCACACTTTCAGTTGCTCACTGTACTATATTCTCCTAGGCCTAATTACATGTGGAAAAAGAAGCTTTCTAAACCCTTCTGATTCTATGTTCTCCTTCCTAATTTCCCGGTCCAGCTGCTCAAGTAAAACTCAGGCTATTCGCCTTTATCTTTTCTCTGCTGATTCAAACTCATCAAGTCCTGTTGGTTCCACCTCAAAATGTATCTCAAATAAATCCACTGAGTTCTCTTCATTTCCAAACAAATAAACTCCCTCCCACTCTTACACAAAAGACCTATTCCCACATGGTATTTCAGAATGATGTTGGGGGGAAAAAAGCTAGAATATGTTCCTTCTTTACATAAACCTTAATTCAAAGCACTTGCAACTCCTCACCCCTGAGCATCCATCAGCATCCTGTGTTCTGGTCACATTAGTCTTCTTTTGGTTTCATCCTGGGGCGTTCTGCCAGGAAGGTTCTCTACCTCGAGATTCTTCCAAGGGCTGGCTCACCCTTAGCACTCAGGTCTCAGGTAAGTGTGCCTTAACCACTACTTAAAGAAAACTGTCTTCCTACTATCTGCAATTCTGTTTTTATCTTACCACCATGTAAGAATCATGATAGTTTACTTTTTTATACCCCCTCTCATCAAGTCGTTTGATTTTAAATATTGACACTACATACTAGATACCATTTCAGACTCTAGAAAGGCATCCACGTGCAATTGAAGCACACAGAATTCCCATCCTCACAAAGCCAACAGGCTGGAGTATAAGACCTACAGAACACCCTTGTGTGCTCACTGCTGTACCACCCATGGGACTTATTAGTTTCCCAGAAAATGCAACATTTGCTACTTAAGCAAACAAAATGGACTTAGCTGTGTTTACTGTCTGCATAATGCCTTTCACCTCAAGTATCTCTAAAACAATGACCAAATTTTTGTTTCACACTATACTAGGATATTTATATTGTTTTAACGTCAGACCTTTTACTAGTAAAACATACTTTGAAACTGATTACAGAATTCTGGCTCTAACCCCAAGTTCTTACAACAATCAAAGTACTCTGTGACTATTTCACCCACTTACTTCCTATATATCCTCAGAACCTGGCTTTAAGTTTGAGCCTGCCAAGACTAGACCAGAACCCACGGATCTTAACTACCTCTTTGTAAATGACAGGTAAATGATGCCATTCATTAATTCAAGATTTAAGGCACAATGCCATTATTTTAATACAGGAAACTAGTATAGGTCAGGACCTTGTCTTTCTCAGCTAAGAAAAGATAGCCTGGGTATAACCACTCAAGCAATATTACAGGTTAGACTAGACTTAGGTCTAACTAATACTCGGTTTTAATAATCACTTAAACTTAAAGACAGTTTTTACAACTGTATTATGGAACTCTTTAGGGAGAACATGTTTTATACCAGATAAAGATTTCAGATTATATAAATATTAAATTACTTTCGAGTATCAATAAAAACGTCATTCAAAAAACTTGGCATTTGTGTGTTCTTACAAGTGCCTTCTTTA
Organism: Mus spretus; assembly: GCA_921997135.2. Taxonomy (NCBI): domain Eukaryota; kingdom Metazoa; phylum Chordata; class Mammalia; order Rodentia; family Muridae; genus Mus; species Mus spretus. The sequence continues at coordinate 3,490,474 of OW971696.1, forward strand.
CTCCTCGAAGTTACCCTGTAAGGCAGGACCAGACTAAAGTCCATTCAGTAAGATTAAGTGACTTGTGAAAGGACTCAGTCCAGGTGCATTTTCTTAGCATATATAAGTTTTATTTGGGGTTCTAAATTATTAACCTAATTCTAAAAAGTATGGAACTGAAAAAAAAATCACCCACATGACATTTTAAATTATGCATCTACTTGGTAATACTGATTGCAAAATTCAGCAAGCTATGTCACAATGCATATCCAAAGCTGAAGCAAGCTTTTTAAAGCTAACATCAAAGATTTCTGCACTCATCAAGGCTGTAACTCAGACAGAGCACCCAAACTTCTCAAGGCCAGCAAGTTTGCTATTTTTTTTTACAACACAGCAACAGGTTGCCACTGTTAGATGAAATTTACTTACTATAGTTACAGATGCAGAGCTGAGCATCCACTAAGTTTAAATTACTTCAACAGCCTAGTTTCTTATCACCACGAGCATTTAGAGGTCTAGTAAAGACTCCAGTGTATAAACATGCAGACAACAGCATCAGGAACCAACCTACTGACAGTGACCCTATGAAAGTAATTAAAGCAGTGGGTCCCTATCTCACCAAAAGAAAAGTTACTGCCACTTCTTCAGTTTGCAACAGGGTCTGTCTTCACAAGGCAGCCTCTACTCCATCTCCACCCTCTGCAAGACTGCAGGCAGGAACCACCATGCCTAGCTTTAGAAGTAGCATTTTAAAGTTCCAAAACTTACTTCAGAGGTTAAATACAACTTCCTGTCTCTAAAAACTCTACTGTACTTTCCTTTCACTCGTGTGCCCAGAAACAACTTGTTTTACTACTTAACTGTAATATAAAGCCTCATTTCCTTGTGTGTTATCTAACTGTACAAAGTGGAGTCATAGATGTGGTCAGAATCAGTGTTTTACTATGTGTATGAAGAACACTTATTAACAAGTGCTTAAACTGCTGGGCTGGCATGGGGAGGACCCTGTTTGATCCCAGGAGAAGCAGAGACAGGCCTATCCCTATGAGTTCCAGGCCAGCATGGTCTACAGAGAGAAACCGTGCCTCTAAAAATGAAAACAAACAAACAAACTTACTTTAAAAAAATGGTCCACTGAACTGAAAAGAGGCAGCCAAGGCTGTTACAGAAATCAAAAAACAAAACAAAACAAAAAACCCCCAAAAGACAAAAATCAAAAAGAACAAACAAAAAACCCCAAAGCATAAAAAGGAACAAACAAAACAGTAACAACAACAGCAACAGCCCATTCTGTTTTTAATGGAACACTGCTTGGTATAATATTTAATCTCTCCTGAGACTTACAAGCTTTTACAAAGTCTTCTATCCCTTGTCTGTTCTATATTTAAATAGTATTTTAATTAAGTTCTAGTAATAAAAGAAAATGTAATTTAGTAAAAAAAATGTTAATCACAACCTACAGAAATTTCTTTAGATACATATAAGCCATCCATTTATATTGTACTTTCTTTAGAAAATAAGGCTGAGATATAAACCAACCCCAAATATCAAACTGCATAGTAGAATGGGAGTTAAACTCAGACAGAGACACCAGCAGTCTCCTTGCCTCTGGGCTGATGTCAGTGGAAGCTTTCCATAGGTCCCTTCTTCAGTCTCTTTCTGGATTGCCTAGTCATGTTTTTAATTATTATTTATCACACTTATTTTAAAAATAACTGCTACATTGAGACAAAGTCTCCATTTGAAATATTAAGGTTTGAGCCTTTCTCCTTTCAAAAAACAAAAAACTTCCCAAAATTTTATATGCCTTTGGAGGGAATTCCAACTTCTAGAAGGTGTGTCATCTCTGAATACCAACTTCTATGATTCACGTGTGATACCACAGTCCTATGATATCAGCAGTCAGAAAGTAGATTCGACCCAGCACTCGGGAGGCAGAGGCAGGCGGATTTCTGAGTTCAAGGCCAGCCTGGTCTACAAAGTGAGTTCAAGGATACACAGAGAAACCCTGTCTCAGGAAAAAAAAAAAAAGTAGATTTGAGCGCCAGGAGTTCAAAGTAAGCCCCAGCAACTTGACAGTAATAAAACTTTCACTGAAAATTAAACTTTATTTTCTCAAATACCTTTGTGTCCAGACCCTTTGCTATCTAATGCAGAATGCCCAGATCTTCTCAATTTCTTCCTAATCCAAACTATCTGAAGTTTCTTTAACTCTGCTTCTGCGACAATGCACTTCACTTCAGTTGCAAGACTGTTGACAGAATGGAAAAATGGGCCAAAATTTGCAGCTTTAGACATAAGAGATAAACTTGGCTTTAATAACATATTAAAGGGAGAGAAAAAAGCTTGCTTTCAGAAGAAAATCAGTTTCAAGTTTACACTGAAACTGTCAAATTATTAGTCCAAACTAGATTTCCAAAATAGCCCAATATTTAGATGTAGAGCTTTTTATATAGGGAACATGTACATATTTCCAATTTTACCTCCCCTAATTTTTTTTTGGTTTTGTTTTTTGGAGACGGGTTTTATCTGTATATCCTTAGCTGTCCTGGAACTCACTCTGTAGACCAGGCTGGCCTTGAACTCAGAAATCTGCCTGCCTCTGCCTTCCAAGTGCTGGGATTAAAGGCATGCACCATCACTGCCTGGCTAAAATTTCTTTTTTAGAAGAAAACCGTAACTGTTTATAAATCTTTCACTTGCATGTGGTAACCCCAGAATGACAGTGAGGCAAGACAGGACTCCAAGACTACTGTGTCTAATTAGAATTCTTTAACTATAGAGCTGAATTATGATAACTAGACTCTATTTAATCAGTCTCAAGAGACTGGATGGCTAATATCAATGTGGTTTATAATCCAGTAACTTCAAAATTTCTACCCAGTCCAGACTCCTTGTCTGGATGGTCTGTTCCCTATGTCCCACCATAAAATGTTAAAGTAGCTCCAATTTGCCAAACACCACTCTAAAAACTAGTAAAAGACCCACAGATGTACTGTAAAGTCCCGATTTTAATCACTTAAAACTGTAACAAATCCATCCAATGGGGCTCATCTCTTTGGAAAGCTACCCTGCCTCCAGTGGAAATTATTTAAGAGATGCTAAGTGATAATGGGGCATTCGACCCTCACTGATTTTTTCTTATCCCCCACCCCACCCCCAAAGCACTCATTTTTTTCATGGAGTTACTAGTTTATTTTTTTGAGCTTTAAAATTTACATGTGACTCTAAATACAAAAATTTCCACCCTCACTTTTTGACTTAGCAAGTCTTTACTTATTACATTCTACTAATTGAAACATTGAATCCCTAACATTTATAGTTTAGTCAGTTCAAGCATTACAATCTAGCTTTCAGTTCTACAATAAAAGTTTTTAAACAGAGTAGCAATTTGCTTTTTACCTGGGGTGTGTGTGTGTGTGTGTTTATGTGTATCATCATTTATTTAAACTTGTTTAAAAAAATTAAGCATGCCTAATTAGGCCAAGATCGGCATCTTTTCTAAGGTGCCAGGAGTGGGCAGGTGCTCCAACATTACAGTGAGCCTGTCCTTCGCTTGTGGATTCATTCTCAGAGTCTTGATACATTTTCTGGACTGTCCTCAGCCTCTGATTACAGATTTGTGCTACCAGGCTTAAGCTTTGTTCAGTTTTTACTACTAAGACTGGCAGAACAGGAGTACATTGACAAGTTATCCTGGCAGTACTAAAAGGTTTCTAAACTGGCTATGGTGGCTTACTCCTAATCCCAGGACCCAGAAGGCCAAGGGAGGCAGGGTTGGGAGTATATTTTAGATAAGCCTAGGCTACACAACCAGATCAAAACCTAGATTTCTTTAACCACAAAAAAATATAATAAAGGCAACAATTATATTCTTAGGGAGCTTTACATGCCATACTTATTTTTTTTTAATCATGAAATGCTTTCTTATACAGCAGTGGATAAGAAACTATTCCCATCTTAATCTGTTTTGTCTAATTAGAATCCTATAAATCCATAAAGTTGGATTATGATAACTAGACCCCACATCTAACCGTTTCAAGACAGAGTAAATTAATCTATATATTTTTTAACTAGACAATCAATTCAGGTCCTAGGTTATAGGACCTGGCAGGAGGCCCATGGGTGAACTTCGCTTTCACTCTTCTTTTTAGTAAAAAAGTTAACTTCAAATTATATTATGTTTAGTACTTTTCAATATTGTACAACATACTACTTTCACTGCCCTGTCTCACAGAGCCTGTCACTAGTGTGGTCTGACACACAGGATTGTGGAATAATTTATTTCCCAAGATTTTAAGTTCTTCTATTAAGAGACCTGACTCACAATACAGTTTTGGCTTGTGAAGTGAAGAATTCTAAACAGATGATTGAAAAAAACTAATCCCCATACTTAATAAAAGTTGGAACTTCACCCACTAAAACCCAGTGACAACCACTGCACAATAACAAGATTGTTTTAGTGAACAAAAAATGATCTGTAAATGTTAATATGCACAGACAGACCCTTCAGTTAAACTCAGCTTTCATTTTAGGTTGTAACTCTCAGGACTGTCCAAAAGAGTCAGAAAGCAAGACTTAACGCAGTTTCTAAAGTGTACTGTTGTGGGTCTTGCTTAATGATTTCCACCTTAGATGCACAAAATGCAACAAATTCCTCAAGCAGGGTAACACCAGTACCCCTACTTGAAAGTAGTATCTGTATAACTTACATAGAGAAACAAAAATAAAACAAAAAGACAAGATTCTGCAATCACAAGTACTTTAATTAAAAAAAAAAAAACAAATCACTTATTTTAAAAATAAACAAATGTCACCAATCTACTCTAAGTTGATACAAGTCAAAATAAAGAGCACTGCTCTCACAGATAATAAGCTGCTGAAGTCAGTCCACTACCCCACACAGCTCAGCTACACTTAGCACTCAGTTGTGAAGTGAGATTCAAGACCCTCTGCCCCAAAGTAACATTCAACTGTCAAAACTATTTTACTTTAAAAGGTTAAATAACCCAAGCAGTTTGAAGAGTTTTATTTTGAAAAACATTACAGAGAATAGAAATTCTTACAGTGCCAACAGAAGTATTACAGTACAATTTTCCACAACAAAACTGGAGCACACAGTCCATGGGAATCCTCGACTTCCTTCAACTGTCAACACACTGCACCCTGTATAAGTGGCTGTACCTGGAAACCAACGTATGCAAGTCCTTAGAATTAGAAGTTATCAAGTTATAATGTTAACATCTGGGGGAAATGTGTGGAAGAGTCTATTATGTTACGTCTGTGACAGGACCCAACTTCCACAGCAAGGTAAAGGCCACAGCAATAGTAAATGACCTATTAGCTGTATAAAAAATAATGTAACTACTGCAGCCCACTTAGTTTGGATATCTTAATGTTAGGATGTCTGTGAAGAATTCATTCAACGTTAGCTACGTAAGCTTATTAATACAAAAGGACCTTAGAGATTTAACATTCATTGAAAAGTTTATTCTCTATCTCTTCTCCTAAAAATAGGCGAACCTAAATAATTTACAAAGAACTAAAAAGTTGCAGACTTTAGAACAGGTTACTTACTGTAAACAAATCTGCAACATTGTCTCAAAGATCAAAAAAGTAGGAGACAGGTTTTTTTCTTCCCACCAGCACTGCGGGTGGAAGCAAGAATATACCCGGAGTTTCAAAATCTTCTATAAATGTAATGGCGTCTGGGCAGACCCCGAGCACCCTCGCCATTCCTTTCAGGAAGGGGAGAGAAATCAGCCTGAGCCCCGTAGTCAGCATGACAGGCCCCTCGGAGGCTCCACGTGGGGACCGCACCGAGCCCACGGGCAAACACGCTCCCAGCCTGAGCCCGCAGCCGCTGCCAGGCCCCGACGGCCCGGGAGCGCCACCTAGCGGCCCTCAGAGGGACCTGCAGGCGCGGCCCACTCCCGGCTCGCGGCACCCCCACCGCCGCCCAGCCCGCTTCCCTCTCCGGATGTGCACAAGGCCCAACCCAAGAACTGAGACCACAAAATGGCTGCCGGCGGCTTCGTCACGTGACCCCTTTGTGCCTTTCGGGCCCCCGAACTCCGCGGGACCCAGGTACCAGTGGCCGAGGACGGCGGGAGGCCTTCGAGGGGGCTCCGCCGGGCCTTAGCGCCCGGGACCGAGCACCCGGGGAGGCGGGGGGGACCGGCCCGGCCGGCGACCGAGAGTCGGCGGCGGAGAGAAGATGGCGGCCATTTTGTGTGGGTCTGCTGCTCCGCCGCCGCCGCGGGCAGCGGAGGGCGCGGGCCTGGCGGCGGGTCGGACAGGGGAGTTAACACGTACCGACTCCTCTTCCTTCTCCATCCCGGTGGGCATCTGCGGCACGGCCCGGTTTATCGAGGCGTATTCGTGCAGGTCGGGCAGATCCTCACAGCGGAAGACCGGCAGCGGCTTCGAGGCGTCCAGCGCCCGCGCCCGAAACGACAGTTTACTCATCTCAGGCGCAGCAGATACCTCTCCGCTCTGGGGAAACGGCCCCGGCCAGCGGGATCATGGAGAACCGGAGTTTCGGTCTCCACTCGCCTGCCGCTGCCGGGGACTTGGGGGCGGAGCGCAAAGCCCGCCGTCCGGGCCCTGACACCAGCCGGGAGGGTGGGAGGCTGTGCCGCTCCGCGCCTCGCTCACTCGCTCTCTTCAATACGCCATGGCCAACATGGCGGACATTAAAACTCCACTGTGCGCTCTTCAGCCAACCCCAGCCATTCCCCACACTGCATCGCGCAGCGACGCGGGCACGCGCGGGGGGAGCGCGGGCTCGAGCGGGCGCCGGCGCGGCGCGGCATGGAGCGCGCGTCCCGCCAACCCCCGGCCCGCCGGCCGCCGGCCGCCGGCCTCGCCCGCCCGCTCCGCCCGGCCGCCTCGCTTCCCGCCCTGCGCGGTGCTCAAGCGAGGGAGCGACGAGCTCGGCGCCCGCGCGGGCCCTGGGAAGCCCGGCGCGTAGAGCGGCTGCGATGCTCGGGCCTGCGTCCCGGGCGCGGGCACTTGTCACCACTGGGCGGCCGCGCAGGACGAGCGCAGCGCAGTGCGGGAGGTCCAGGGACTTAGAAATAAAAACGCACGCGAAATCATAGGCAAACTCTTAAGTCGAACGAAACTTTTGATGTAATTTTTAACAGGTTCAGCATCGAGTCAGGGGTCAGTCTCCAAATAGTCACCACTATATATATTCAGCTCGAAAGTAGTTTTCCCCCTCCAATCCCAGATTTTAGCCATCCCTTTTAGTATAATTGAAGCAGAATAATTACCACAAATTGTAACAATCTTAAGTGAAACATTCAGATACAGTTTCCAATTCCTAGAGCCAGTCCTGTAGTGGTAGCTAGCTCAAGAATTTCTGTTGTATTTAGAAGAAACTATTTCAACGTAGTTTCACACTCTTGCCATCTGTTCTCTGGAAAACTTTATAAAATATAATCAGGGACTCGTGATGGTTTCCGTGGCCACATCAGAAATGGGAGGATAAACGTTACTTTATTAAAAACATAGATGTTGATAAGACTGCTAATACCTAGCTTGTATTATACATGAAAATAAGTACCCAAATATATCATTTCTATAAAATATTTTATAAAGTGGGAAGACTGTTAGGATGGATTTTAAAAGTTTGGCGGCAAATTTTCAAACGTTCAAGATTTTAAAAACGTGTTATAAGTCTGATTTCCTCAAGGGCTACATAGTAAAAATGACCACTACTCTTTTTGTTTTGTTTTGTTTTTGCTTGTTTGTTTTTGTTTTTCGAAACAAGGATTTCTCTGTATAGCCCTGGCTGTCCTGGAACACACTCTGTAGACCAGGCTGGTCTTGAACTCAGAAATCCTCCTGCCTCTGCCTCCACAGAGTGCCACCACACCGGGCTTAATCACTACTCTTAAATACATACAGGGTTTGATAGTTTAGAGTGCACAAACTATCTGGTAGGTTTGTTTCTATGTAACATTAATTAGGACCTTAGTCGCACAGTAAGCGCACACTTTGCTCTACTAGACCAGAGGAGAGCAGACAAGCAGGAGAAAGAAGGCAGTTCTTCAGGATTATCCTAACACTCCAATACTGGCAGCTAGCTTGTCTCAGCGAGGCAGTGGGACTTTCACCTGCCTTTCCTCCAGCTTCTGGGTTCAGTAACTACCTCTCCCAAGGAGTTAGGATGAAAGCTAGTGCATATTGCTGGAGAACCGGCAGAAGTGAGTGGTGAGGCTCTACTGAAGTATTCACCAAAGTTTTGGGAGAGGCTATCCAAGTGAGATTATGCAGATAAGCATGGGTTATGAAAGGGGAGAAAAGAAGGGGGAGAGAGGAAAAGATAAATCTCAGGCATGGAAGACTCGATCACATTCCAGGAATCAGAAAACCTGCCAGATCCACTGTCGAACATGACTCATAGCTTGCCAGGTTCAACAGTTAGGGGGCACTGGCTGTTCAGTATATCAGTGGCAGTCCCTCAGCTTGTAATATGAGGTTACTAAAAATCCTAGTAGGAGAAGTTATACTTAGGGAACTGAAGATTTTAGAGGACAAAATAGCTTCTACAGCTAATGAGTGAGCTGAGGAAATTACTTATTTTTATCTTCACTGAAACGACAGCCTAAGGGCCTGGGCAAAGTCCTGGGCTCCAATCCCAGCAGTACAAAAAGAGACTGACAAGCAGCAGCCTATGGGTATATGTTTTTCCATCCTATAGCAGAAGTGATTGACTCTGCAGCCTATGGATATGGTATGTTTCTATACCCTACATCAGCAGGAACTAACTCTGCAGTCTACAGACACATTTCTACATTCTACAGTAACAGTAATGACATTGCAGAAATAAATTGTGTTTCCTAGAAATGTTTAAATCATCACGACATTGAGATCTGCATGCAGATCAGTGGGCCCTTTTACATACAACATGCCTGCTAAGAAGCATGTTTTCAAATCAAGTACCCTGGAGTCTCAGGCCTTTCTAGGTTTCTCAGGGCCCAAAGGAGTTCCACTTCTCTGCACTTCATAACTCCTCATTCTGAGAGGCACGGCACACTAATGAGAGCTCAGATGTAGTATTTATTTCCTCAGTTCTCCTACTCAGAGGTTCCTGAGGAGGAAAAACCACTCGCCCTGCACTGCCTTTAAATTCATCATCCCTCTATTTCAACCTCTTATTTTTTGTAAGTGTCCCCAACAAAAGCTACATAAAATTCTCAATGATGCCAAACTGTATGTACTATATGTGGAATACACTTACTTTTTCTCAAACAGAAACATGTTTGGGAAAAGATTTGTAGTTAAAAGTGGCTTATAAGTCATATCACAAACACAAGCTGAGCAGAGGTGATAATGGGTTATCTCTGTAGAGAACACAAATGAGAGAGTGGGGAACCACACATGGCAGTCGAGGGAAATGCTGGAGAGAGCAGTCAGGGCAGGATGTGGGGCTGCAGACCAGCACTCAAGAGGCTGAAGAAGGAGAGCAGGACTGCAGCCACCTCAGACTATAAGGGAGCCTACACCCTAAGAAACCGAGCAAGCAACACATACTCATACACGCATACTTAGTCTCACACACACTCATACACATATATACACACATATTTATAGTTTCACAACACATGTATTTAGTTTCACACACACTTTTACATAAACACATAGATACACATACTTACAGTCTCACACAACTCATACACACATTCACACACTCAGTCTCATACACTCATAAACATATATACACATACTTACAGTTTCACACACATACATATACACACACATACTTAGTTTCATACACTTATACCTAAACACATATATACACACATACTTAGTCTCATACAAACATACACATACATACAGTTTCATACACATTCATACACACATATACACACACATACCTACAGTCTCACACACACTCACATTGTCACATATTCTTTTTCTCTCTCACACACACATACAAACACACACAGTGAGTGGGTGTGGCAGCAGATGAGTTGACCAAACATCACATGATAGTAGCACAGGATGTGGTTCTGAAAGATGCTGTACTGGCTGGTTTTGTGTGTCAACTTGACATAAGTTGGAGTTATCACAGAGAAAGGAGCCTCTCTTGAGGAAATGCCTCCATGAGATCAGCTGTAAGGCATATTTTCAATTAGATCAAGGATGGGAAGGCCCACTGTCGGTGGTGCCATCCCTGGGCTGGTAGTCTTGGGTTCTGTAAGAAAGCAAGATAAGCAAGCCAGGGGAAGTAAGTAACTGAGCAAGCCAGTAAGTAACATCCCTCCATGGCCTCTGCATCAGTGCCTACCTCCTGGCCTGCTTGAGTTCCAGTCCTGACTTCCTCTGGTGATGAACAGTAATGTAGAAGTGTAAGCTGAATAAACCCTTTCCTCTCCCACTTGTTTCTTGGTCATGATGTTTGTGCAGGAATAGAAGCCCTGACTAAGACAGATGCCAAGGGGAAATTGAAATAGTATAATAGAGATAGGAACTTTTGGAGGAGCTGAGCTATATGAACAAGACAGAGTGAGGCGTGGCTGCCAGGTATGCATGAAAATGGACTCTCACAACAATCCTGTTACAAAACTCTCCAGTAGAAGTGATGGGAATTTGAATGGACAGTGCACAAGTACAAGTAAAGAGATGTGAGTCTCTTTGGAGTGGGTTAGTGGTGCTTTTGCTCTTTGTTCTGAGATAGGGTCTTGATGTATAGCCTAGGCTGGCTTGGAGCTCACAAATTGGCCCCGTCTCCTGAGATGCAAGTGTTGGGTCACTGTCCTGTTGTATCCTGTCGTTGTCCCCCCAATGAGATGCAAGGTTCAATCAATGGAAATAATACTTAAAATATTGTCACTCTGATAAAATGAGCACAGTTCAGGGTGTGCCTTTAGTGGGGCTTTATAGTACATGCCATAGGTCAAGTTTCCTGAAACCCATGTCTTCTTTACCCAAGCCATATGTCCATAACTGTTCTGTAATTTGCTCATAAGGAAAGCTAAAATTGGTTTTGGTATGGGAGTTAAGGCCTCCTGTTATGCTGTTAATATCTTCTCATTATTACCAAAGCTGGGTGCTTCAACTGAAAAAGGTCAGTCAGTCTTACCAACTCCAGGAGATAAGCACAGCTCTCCTGCCTCCAGGCTCTGACTCCTGCTTTTCTACCTTCTTGTCCAGCTCCAGGCTATCTTCTGAAAGATCTTACAAAAATGACTTGAGGACTGAATGAAATGACCCATGAAAAGCACTAACAATGGGCTCTGGCCAACCCAGGACAGTCCATAGACGTGAGCTATTGCATTCTCTAGGCCCAGTTCTGCACTCACTGTCATACATCACACTCTTATACAACACATCTGGGATATGTGTTCCCTGTGTACCTCAGGAAGCTGTGGACTTTCCATGCTTCTGTCTCTGCCTCCAAGTGCTAGGTACCTTGCACAAGATCAATCTAAGAAAAAGTCTACTATCCTTCAAAATCCAACTCAGTACCAACTCCATGAAACTTAATTCATCTAAATGCTACTTTTATGATCTGAAAAACAAATCAGCAATTAGATGAACTCAACACTCCTTAGGCCTACATGAACTGTTGTTCTTTCACTGAAGTCAACTCCATTTTCAAACAGCAAGAATAATGCCTGCCATTTACTCCATGCTTTCTGTATCACTCCCCTGAGAGCCATGTTGGATGTGTCTGTCAGGTTAGAGAAGGTATATAAACTACCTCTGGTCATGAAGCTGGCAAGAATAGCTGGTTAGAGCAGAATCTCTGTGTCTGCTTTTAAAGTCTTAGAAATAAGATTAAATAGAGAAGAGAGGACATGAAATGGAGAAGGAGGGATGACAGTGAAGAGCAAGATGGGTCAAGGGTTTTGTTTTGGGGGAAGGTGAAAGAAACTTGGACATGTTTATACTAAAAGCAAAAATGGATTAACCCCAGGACAATCTTACTCATAAGAAAGAAGACATGAAGCCAAGTATGAAGAGTAATACAAAGAGTTAAATTCCTAGATAAAACAACAGGATTTAATATCATAATACCATAACAGCAGATGTCCAGCTTCCTCATTCCTGAAAGCATTTAATATTTACCAATAGTTTATTCAGAGCTAGGGTAAAGCAGTCAGTGCTAGAAAAATGAGAAAACACAATACATAAGACCTCTCAAGGGAAGATGCTGTTACTGTATATACTGGGGAAATACAAAATTATCTTTCTTCCTTTTTTAAAAAGATTTATTTATTATTATTCATAAGTACACTGTAGCTGTCTTCAGACACAGCAGAAGTGAGCATCAGATCTCATTACGGGTGATTGTGAGCCACCATGTGGTTGCTGGGGTTTGAACTCAGGACTTTCGGAAGAGCAGTCAGTGCTCTTAACCACTGAGCCATCTCACCAGCCCCTTCCTTCCTTCCTTTTTTTTTTTTTTTTTTTTTTTTTTTGAGACAGGGTTTCTGTGTAGCTTTGGCTGACTTGAAATTTGTTCTGAAGACCAGGCTGGCCTCAAAACTGGAAGATCTGTCTGCCTCTGCCTCCTGAGTGCTGGCATTAAAGGTGTGTGCTAACACTGCCCAGCTGGAAAATAACATCTTTAAATATGAATGGGTGAATATAAATATAAATATGAATATAAATAAATGAGAATGCTGGTACTGAGCACTGTGCAAAACCAACAGTAGTGAATGAACATGGCTTTGCTTTAGGCAATGATGTCCCTTAACTTGCTGTTCCTTTCATTTTCATAATAAGCCACATAAGAAATGTCAATAAATAATTCTTCCAACATAATACTTAAAATACAGACTGGAAACCCTTTAAGATGTTGTTGATGAGTTGTTTTTTTTTTTTTTTCTTTTTTTTTTTCTTTCTTTCTTCTTTCTTTTTGTTTTGGTTCTTCGAGACAGGGTTTCTCTGTGTAGCCCTGGCTGTCCTGGAACTCTCTCTGTAGACCAGGTTGGCTTCGAACTCAGAAATCCTCCTGCCTCTGCCTCCTAAGTGCTGGGATTAAAGGTGTTTGCCACCACCTCCCGGCCTTTCTTTTTTTAACCTAAAAAAATGCTAGAAAGGAAATAGAACAGTTTGCATTGCAGTGTATTTAATAGAGTATCCCAGAAATCATAACTGCATGTTGGATTCTCTACATTGAGACTTAGGACTACAATTTAAAAATGGCATGAAGTGTATTCACCCAAAATGAACATTAAAAAAAAATCTCAGCCAGGTGGTGGTGGCACATAAGAGGCAGAGGATCTCTGTGAGTTCAAGGCTGTCCAGGTCTATGAAGTGAGTCCAGGACAGCCAGGACTACACAAAGAAACTCTGTCTCAAACAAAGAAACAAACAACTCATCTAGGATATCTTACTGTGTAAAGTATATTCTAAAGTTATACAAACTTTACTTATTACCACACAAATTTTTGTCAAAATTGAGAATTTCCATCCCACTAAGGGTGGCCAGGTAAGTTTGATAGTCTTTAAGATGTGTCCCTTCAGCTCCTACAAGCCATGGGGGTTTTGCTCACCCTGTAGGCAGGCAGTTAAGACCCTAGATGGCATTTCAATGTGGACTCTGTCCATCATAGCTGGAGAAATGGTAGAAAATCTGAGTTAGAAACCATTGAAACTTGAGCTTAGATTGCAGTGACTTAATATTTACAGAGAGACCAGAATTCTGATCTAAGTCATGAACAACTAGGTTTCTAGAAGAATAAAATTCCATATCAGAAAAATGTAAAAATATGTAAGAATTAAACCATCTGTGTCCAAAATATTTGGCAAAGTGTATCTCAAATGAGGTGTGTTAACTACTGCTGACACATTCAGCCCGCTCAGGTGCTCATGTGAGGTGTGGACTCCAGGAAGGACAAAGTCAGAGCAGGAGAAAGGTCCTGAGCTCCAGAGGACAAACCTCCGCTAGACACCTTACGATCTTGAGTAGATGGGACCCACAACCTGTGTGCCATTTCCAAAGAAACACATGTGAGTCAGGAAGGTATATGTGGCACAGGAGAGGAAGGGAGTAAAATCTGAAGGAACAAAAGAGCTGCCAGTGAGCAACGACCACAGCAGTGACCAATCAGGCGCACAGGTAGGAGCCCAGAGGGCATTCGAGAAGGAGGGTTGCAGTGACTTGCTACTGCTCCTACAACAGGATGGCAAGGCTTTGTGGGTTCTTTCTATCCTTGGGTACAGAATTACCTTTCTTGTCACCAAGTGAGCTAACTTTAGTGAAATGGAGTGTTGCTTGTCACTGTTTTCACTGATGCTTTGAGGAACGTCACCTGCATATGCACTCTGCATCCAGCTCCTGGCCCTGTCCACAAGTAGGAAGATAAAGTAAAGATTCCAAACCCATGGAGGGAGATTGCAGGTGTCAGAAGTGAGTCATGGAGTCAGGACAGGAGAAGAGTGAAGAGGACGGAGGCCCAGGGAGCATCATCAAGAGTCCAGACAGCAGAGCGAGAAGAGCCAGGAGTGGGAGAAGGGCTAGAAGAGGGACAGCTGGGAGAAGCTGGGAGCTGAGCTGAGCTCGCTCACTCACCAGAACAAAGGAAGGAGCCGATCACCTGGGAGCACAGAATCCTTTTAAACGGTGCTTTGTGCAGACAGGCTGGTGGGTTGACACCTGAGCTGGTGAAATGACTGGCTGTGGTGCCTGAACCATGGTGGTCTTTCATCTGGAGGGCCAAAGCCAATCAAGGTTTCAAGCCGTTTCCAAGTGCCCTCCTATGTGATTTTATTAAACATTGTTTATTTCTTTATTGTTGGTGGGGAGGCAATGCCATGGCCCATGTCTAAAGATCAAAGGAAAACTTGTTTCAGTACTCTTATCGACCATGTAGATCCTGGAGACCTGGGCACCAAACTCAGGCTCGTTAGGCTGGGCAGTAAGCGTCTTCATCCACTGGGCTATCTCCCTGGCAGTGTGGTGCTACTTTGGGAAACTGTAGAACCTTTAGACATGGGGTCGAGCTGGCAGACATAAGGCCTTAAGGATAGGCATTGAGGCTAGCCTGGCTCCCACTGGGGCTCCCTGCTTCCTGACGGTACCAAAGCTCCCACTACCATAAACTCAGCTACTACCATCAAATTGCCACCTGTCAATTTTGTTGTAAAGGTCAAGACTGACCTTTTCCCTTTACCTGTTCTTTCCCTAAGTGCTTTTATCTGCTATTTTGTCATAGCAACAAGAAAAGTAATTCATCCACCGCCAAAGGAGCTAAATTTTAGCTTAGGTCAGGCCCTAGCCTGACACTCCCAGTCTTCACCCTCATGACACTCCTTACATTACAAGGGAACATTCCATGCATGCACACCTTTTCAGTACATCGTTTTTCTGGTTCAAAGACGTACAGGCTAGCACACCAAATGCCTGTCGGCCTTTGGGAATTACTGAGGTAGAATTCACATCCAGATCTGACCTCCTGAGGATTGAGTTTCCCAAACACGAGACTCATAAGCTCAGACCCAGGACGAGTGGTGCTGAGCCAATCGGCTTAATTGATCTGTTCCCAGGGTTAACACTTTGCTGCTTTTATCTCTGCCGGTTGTTTTGGGCTGGTTTTACTTTTTTCTTTGCTTGTTTTACAGTGATACTATACTATTGATAACACTACCTCCATCTTTTCATGGCCTTTGTATCTCCATACAATTTGAGCTTGCTCTCTTATCACTAAATTTTCATTTTAAAATATTGGATTATTTTTCAGACAGGGTCTCAATGTGTAGCCTAAGCTGGTTTCAAACTTGTCACCTCCTGCCTCTGTAGCCTATGTTCAGCCTAATAGTATGTACCATAGTTTTTTAAAGCATTATCCTCTTAAGGGACTCTTTATGTACACTGACTCTTGTTTACTATAAAAAACAGACATAAGACCAAGTGTGGTGATGCACACCATTAATCTCAGCATTTAGGAAACAGAGGCAGGAGGATCTTTGTGAGTCCGAGGCCAGCCTGGGCTACATACTGAGTTTCAGAACACCCACAAGTATATTGAGGGACTCTGCCTCAACAAACAAACAAAAAGACATATATAATCTTAATAAAGCACTTATGATAGAAAATCATTTAAAGTATCATGGTTTAAGACAGAAGAGAATAAATGTCTATAGTTCTCTGACTAAAGATGATTCTGTGTTTATAAAAATTAAAGTGGACAAACTATTCTTTATTTGAGTAGTCTCGAAAAAACTTGATCTTAAATAGTATCATTTCTTTCTACATATTAATTTGACATTTTCCAAAAGTATGTTTTATAACACATGAGTCCAGATACTGAAATAAGAGTTATATACGTATATAAAATGCCAGTAGGGACTAGATGTGTGGCTCCATGGTTGAACACTTGCCTAGCATGCTAAAGACCTAGGGTTCCACCCTTGCTGCTGAAGAAATAAATGAATACACAAGTTAATAAGCCTGGAAAATACTACAAATTAACCTTGCCCTTAAAAAAAAAAAACCTGGGTTCATGATGTCTAGGCTCAGAGGCAACCTGCAGAAAGAAATGGGATGCGTAATACAATGTATCTCAAATGTGTCTGAATGTATCTATAGCACACTTTGGCAAATTCTAGTCATGACACCTCAGAGAAACAGAACATTTTCAACCACACTTTGCATCTTATTGTCTAAGGTGCCTGACACACAAACTGAAAAAACTTGTAAAATCTATATATAGCTATATAGTATTATATTTGTTACCATTGGTTGTAGGTATATGGACATGGGCATAGGTGCCTGAAGGTTCGAGAATCGGTAGATTCCCTAAAGTTGGAGTTAGAGGTGGTTATGAGCCACTCCACATGGGAAGTAGGGACTGAATTGGGGTCCTCTGAAGGAGTAGCAGGTGTCCATAACTGCTGAGCACCTCTCCAGCACCTGATAAAGATTTTTATCCTGATAATAAAAAATGCTAAGCAAGTGTCTTAGTCAGGGTTTCTATTCCTGCACAAGCATCATGACCAAGAAGCAAGTTGGGGAGGAAAGGGTTTATTTGGCTTACACTTCCATACTGCTGTTCATCACCAAAGGAAGTCAGGACTGGAACTCAAGCAGGTCAGGGAGCAGGAGCTGATGCAGAGGCCATGGAGGGATGTTCTTTACTGGCTTGCCTCCCCTGGCTTGCTCAGCCTGCTCTCTTATAAAACCAAGACTACCAGCCCAGAGATGGTCCCACCCACAAGGGGCCTTTCCCCCTTGATCACTAATTGAGAAAATGCCTTACAGTTGGATCTCATGGAGGCATTTCCTCAACTGAAGCTCCTTTCTCTGTGATAACTCCAGCTGTGTCAAGTTGACACAAAACTAGCCAGTACAATTGACCCCTTGTCAACTTGACACACAAACACATCACTAGTAAGCCTCAACCCTTAATTTCTTATTCATCCCCAAGATCTAAACAACTTTAAAAGTCCCACAGTCTTTACATATTAAAAGTCAATCCCTTTAAAATGTCCAGTATCTTCTAAAATCCAAAGTCTTTTTTACAATTAAAAATATCTTAACTGTGGGCTCCACTAAAATAGTTTCTTCCTTCAAGAGGGAAAATATCAGAGCACAGTCACAATCAAAAGCAAAAGTCAATCTCTAACCATCCAATGTCTGGGATCCAACTCACAATCTTCTGGGCTCCTCCAAGGGCTTGGGTCACTTCTCCAGCCATGCCCTTTGTAGCACACACGTCATCCTCTAGGCTCCAGATGCCTGGACTCCACTGCTGCTGCTGCTCTTTGTGGTCATCTCATGGTACTGGCATTTCCAAAACACTGCATGACCCCTTCAGTCCTGGGCCATCAATTGCAACTGAGGCTGCACTTTCACCAATGGCCTTCCATGGCCTCTCACAGTGCCAAGCCTCCGCTGCTCTGCTCAACTCCTTCATGCCTTCAAAACCAGTACCACCTGGGTGACCCTTACACATTACCAAGTCCAGCCACAGCACAATGTACAACTTTGGCTATATCTGGAACACAGCCACTGTGCTCTCAGAAAACACTTCCCAGAAGATGTCACCTCAATGATGCTGGTCTCTTCTTAATCACCGCTAATTTCTTAGCTCCAGCTAACCAGCATCAATAGTCCCAGTAATGCAAAGTTTTTGCTTTAGTAGTTCTGGTATCTTGTTAATCACAGCTGATTCTTCAGCCCCAGCTAACCAGAACTACAGAATCTTCACAATCAAAACAGGAATGGCCCTGAAAAGAGTCTTTAATTTTCCCTCTGAAATCTCACAAACCAGACCTCCATCTTCTGCAGTGTTCTCAATATTATCTTCCAAGCTCCTACACAACATCCGACAGAGATTTAACAACGGATGGATCTTCAAGCCCAAAGTTCCAAAGTCCTTCCACAGTCCTCCCCAAAACATGGTCAGGTTGTCACAGGAATACCCCACTCTGCTGGTACCAATTTGTCTTAGTCAGGGTTTCTATTCCTGCACAAGCATCATGACCAAGAAGCAAGTTGGGGAGGAAAGGGTTTATTTGGCTTACACTTCCATACTGCTGTTCATCACCAAAGGAAGTCAGGACTGGAACTCAAGCAGGTCAGGGAGCAGGAGCTGATGCAGAGGCCATGGAGGGATGTTCTTTACTGGCTTGCCTCCCCTGGCTTGCTCAGCCTGCTCTCTTATAAAACCAAGACTACCAGCCCAGAGATGGTCCCACCCACAAGGGGCCTTTCCCCCTTGATCACTAATTGAGAAAATGCCTTACAGTTGGATCTCATGGAGGCATTTCCTCAACTGAAGCTCCTTTCTCTGTGATAACTCCAGCTGTGTCAAGTTGACACAAAACTAGCCAGTACAGCAAGCCATTTAAACAAAGACTTGGTCAGAATTTCCTATAGAAACTAGAGCTCAGCAAACTGGTATACTCCACAATATTTTTGATCCTTAAAACCCTGTATCTAAAAAAAGTCCAGCTTTATTTAATCCTCAAACTTCTCAAGGTGAACCCTGGAAACTGCTTTGCCCTTGGAACTGTTCCTTCCCATTTCAAAAGCTAGGAACCATAAACCTATCGGTGAGGCTCTCCAAGGATTTGATGAAATAGTTCATGGAAAAAGGATGTCCAAGCCAGCCAGTTCCCCACCCGCATCTCTCTCTCTCTCTCCTCCGAGACAAGGTCTTACCGTGTAGAACTCTCCAGCTCAAGCTGGCTTCAAACTTGTGGTCCTCCTTCCTCATCCTTTTGGGATTATGGGTGTGTGCCACAGTGCCCACCTTTACAGGACCCATTTTTTAAGGACATCTGTACTGTAAGTATTTTTACTTTCCATGATTTATTCCTTGTTACAGTCTGGGACTCACACATGCCAGGCAAACATCAGATCACCACAGCTCACCCTCACAGCTCTACAATTTACTTTTTGTATTCTTGGTATGAAAGAGAATAGTGTCTGTAAGGGACTCAACTCCTTTAAGATTAGAAACAACAAAAATTCTCCAACCAAACACCTACATATTTACAGAAGCAGCTACGGAAGCATAGTGGGGGTTGGGTGTTTTGATTTCTTTCCATTCAGCAGCTATGCATCATTCAGGCAAGTAAGGCTTGCAGAAGGAGCGCCCCTGTTCTTTTCACCTCACTGTCAGGTGATTAACCATCAAAGCGTATTCAATGACCACGCAAGCTCCCTGCCCAAAGCTTCCAGAGTTACTCAGGGTAAAACTCCTGAGGCTACCAGCTTGCTGACACAGCTAGCTACTGTTTGCCTCAGGGGCAGTGCATTTTAAACACCAACAAGCACTGGAAGAATGGGAGCTTCCTAGGTTGAAGATCTGGATCCCAATCCAGATCCCTATTATTTACCGTGACTGTTCCAGACTCAACACTAGATGTCCCTGAAAAGCTTCTGGGTAGAAACCTCGGTCTCCAAGACACCACTATTCAGAGGAGAATGTGGAATAAGGGTCTGACCTCACTGACTACATTGATGGCCTGTGAGCCAAGGGGATTTGCTGTAAAATCTCCTTCTCTTTCTCTCCTTCTCTCTGCTTCCTGGCAGCCATAGTGAGCAGCTACGCTCCATCACATGCACACAACCACCATGCACTGTGGCCCAGACCTGGCACCAACTGAGGCAACTTACCAGGGGCTGCCTCCTTGACAATGTCTTTCCTGTTGATTTCTCGGGTCATCTGTTCTGGCCCTCACGTGACTAACACAACTACACTCCAGAAATGATTTATTTCTGAGCAGTACGATCTCACACGAATGGTCAAAGGAATGAAAACTCAGTCTCTCTGCTTTTAGGTGGTTAACCAGAGCAAATGAGATAGTATAGTGGGAACAATCTCTAAAAATTCCAAAGTGCCACACCAATATAAGGAAGAGTACTCAATTTCAACATGGCAGCTCGAAGGAAGGGTTTGCAGGCCTCAGAGTATGCCACAAGAGGCACACATGCACAAATGAGCCTGACTTAATACATTCTCTACAGTCCACTGATGAACTATGACAAGATAAATTAAAAGGAGAGTGGGGAGTCTTAAATCTAGTAGAACTGTTTAAAAGATTTCTTATGAAAGGAAAGTAGACAAAGATGTCTTCTCTAGCAACTCAGTCTTCTGTGATTAGCTGCAATCACACGAGGACAAGGCACTCCCGCTCACCTGTATTACTCTGAGGGAGGGCCGCGCACCCTTCCTTCCCAGCTGCTATGATGGCACAGGTTTAGTGACCATGGTGTCAGACTCCACTCTCAGCACCCACATGAGAGCTCAAGGGACCTGACACCCTCTTCTGGCTGCTGTAATTACTGCATTTCATGTATTGCACAGGCAAGAGCAGGCAAAACAGCCACACAAATACAAATAAAGAAAAAAATTTAGAGAGCTTTTCATAGTGCTGCCACCTCCTGCTGTGTTTCAAGAACTTGTCTTAAAAAGCAAAAAGCATTTTCAGCCACGTGATGTTTTTAGAACTGACTCGTGAATAAGCTAAAATTTAATCCATGATGATCCAGCTTTCTTGTTTCCAGTGGTTACTTATGAGCATCTTATTTTAAAGGAGTTGGGCTCCAGTGCTCTGCTGACAGCCAGCATGTATGATCTCCTCCCTGTCCCTGAGCTACTGGGAAATCTGAAGCCTTGTTCATGCCACACTAATGCCCTGAGTTACACCAGCCCCAGGCTGTATCTGACCTCAGTCTCCTGGGTCCCCAGGTCCTCAGGTCTGAAAAGGATGAGTTTTTGATGCTTCTTCAATTTTAAGATTATCTCTATTCTCCCACAATTGACAGAATTGTGATAGATGAAAAACTTTAAATATAGAGAAAGCTAAGCAAAGATGACTACTCTCTGAGAAGCCATGCCCACACATGTTCTCAAATGTGCCTGACTTTCTTTGAGAAAATTTTTCTTCTAACCCCATGTTTATACCTATATTAATAAAATATTCAACTCTGGTTCATTTAAAAGACAAAAAAAAAAGGTACTCAAAGATGTTTAGGGGCTAGGCAATGGTGGTGCATGCCTTCTTTAATCCCAGCATTTAGGAGGCAGAGGCAGGCAGATATCTGTGAGTTCGAGGCTTGAAAACATATTGTGAAACTAGAAAAGAGAAAGACAGACTTTGTAACAATGGCCTACACAGAAATGATTGAAATTGGGGAGGGCAAAAATCCAACTGGTATAATATTCTTCCTAATTTCACTGTAATAGGTTTAGAAAATAATTAACGCAGTAGTATAGTTTAGCAACCAAATAATAACAGGAACACTTCAACCAGTTTAGCTATCTGAAGTGTTATTTGTATAAAGAATCTATATGTATAAAGTCTGCACAGAAAGCCTGGTTATGCTTTATATAACTAGTTGTATATAACAAAGTTTTCATTAGCTTATTTTGTTTACCAAGCCCAACCCCAATGCAGCTTTGATTATGAATCACGAGAACAAAGGAAAGCACATTTTTGACCTTGGCTAACTTATTTCCTGTTCAGAAAAGAGGCTACAGTATTTTACACCCTATTTTGAAAGGTAAGTTTGTTATCTTCTGCTTCCAGATTACAAAATTATTTGTTGAAATAAAACATATAGGTAATAGTTCATAAATATACAAAGTAATTTATTTATAGCTAGCTTAGCCAAAAAAAATGTATTTATTCTTTCTGGTTTTCTTTAATAAAGACAGAAGTCGATATTCAGCAATCATACACTAGGCACTAATCATTTTAGTCTTTTGAAGACTAATGTGAGGCATATGGATATACGTGGAAAGCAGTGTATGTAATACGGAGAATAATGAAAACAAGGTGCAGAATGTGAAGGCAAGCATGCAGTGATTACTGCTTGCAACGTGGGCAGGGCACTAGGAGTCAGGAGGAAGGAGGGGGGATAAACAGACAATAGCAGAGAAGGGTGGGTGGAGGCAGGCAGAGAGGGAACTGAAGAGTCAAGTGATTAAAGTAATGCAGTGTTGGGCTACAAAGTGAGACTGTATAAAACTGACAAAAATGATTTCAAAAACTTGACTAGCTACAAATTCAGGCTTCAAAAATTCTATGTATTTGGTATGTAAAATAATATGTACATTCAAATTTAAAATAGAATGATTTATTTTGAGACAGATTCTCACATAACTAAAGCTGGCCTCGGGCCTCTGGTTATCACATCTCTGCTGGAATTAAGTTACATGTACCACCACATCTGGCTCAGTTCATTATTTACTGCAGTTTTGTATTCCAGAGCAACCATGCCCATTCCCTGCCTTTTAACAGCATAGATGAATATTGGAAAATGAAAGATCTGGGGCTGGAGAGGTCGCTCAGCAGGTAAGAGAGCACACTGCCCTTCAAGAAGACCTGAGTACAGTCTCCGGCACTCACATTCGGCAGTTCACAAGCCCCTGCAGCTCCAGTCCCAGAGCTCTTCTTGCCTCTAAGAAGATTTGTACTCACAGTGCATACCATGCCCCAACCACACACGCATACACAAAAAGAAAAGAAAATCTATTTTAGAAGGCAAAATCTTAGAATTATATATGTGTCTGTGTCTGTGTGTGTGCACTTTCCAGTTGAAACTATTGTGTGAAGCTCTGGCTTCCTGTATAGATTTTCGAGGAAATAATGCACAGAGGGGTTTCTGTCCTCTAAGATAAACAGCAATGCTACCAGCCTATCACAGGTAAGCTATTCTTTTACTGCCTGTTAATTCTATTCATTCTAGGGAAAAGAATAATGGTATTAATATCAGTTGTTAGAAATGTCAACTCACAGTTGGCAGGAAATGTTATAGAAACAACCTACACATTCTACCAACTTTTCAGTGCCCCCTTGCTGCTCCTTGCTGCCCTGTGCCCATGTTTACTGAAACCTGTCTCCAACTTTCCAACCCCTTTATTCTCCCATCAAGACTAATGAGAGATGGAAGCTGCTGAAACTTTCCTTTCCTTGGCCAGTGGTGAACAGATTAACAGACAGGCAGTTTCTTCCTCTATCGCCACCATTTTGTGAGTTAATTCTTGGACTGTTTGGGGGCACTGAGTTCTAGATGCCCAGCTTGAGAGATTCTAAGCACCTGCCCTACCAAGTTCCAGCTTTTCCTAGAGGCCTTGTCCTGCCTTACCTATGTCCACGTGGCTTCCTTTATCTGGCATGTCTGTCTTTTTGTCAACTTCTGCAGGAGCAAAGTCTACCCACAACACACAGCTCCAGGCAAAAGCTGCCTTCTCTGTAAAGTTGACCCATTCCCAAACCTGCCCTTTTTGCTTTCTCTGTAATCCTCAGCAGGTTTTTTTTTTTTGCTTTTGTTTTGTTTTTAATGTGGTAGAAGTTCAATAAATATTTGCTTAAAAGGTGAAAAGAAGGTAATATAGAAGCTCTTGGAAAGTCTGTTTCATTCACTGATTGTGTGTGTTGTGCACGTAAGTCTGCACACATGAGCATTCAAGTGTGCTCACACAGAGGATAGAATAATATGTTGGATGTCTGTCTCTCTCACTCTCCATCCTGTTGACCGGAGCAGGGTCTCTGAGTGAACGAGAAACTTGTCATCTGAGTTAGGCTGGCTGGCTAGCATGCCTCTTAGGATCAGCCTGTGTCCAGCCTCCAACACTATGGTTATAGGTATGTTGGGGTTTTTTGTATGAGTAGTGGGGATTCGAACCCAGTCCTCAATGTTTGCAGAGCAAATGTTCTTACCCACTGGGCCATCTTCCCAGTCCCCTACTGACTTTTAATAAAGCACCTGGAGGAAACAGCACTCCACCCCAGGAGCTCTGCTAATACTGATAATCTGTGTTTGAATGAGGCAGTGTGGGTGAGGGTGGGGACGGGGCTTAAACCTAGGCCCTCAGACAAGGTCAGCAAGTTTTCTACCACTGAGCTAAGTTCTCAGACATGGGGTGATCTTCTAATGCCCACCGTATCTCCTAGAGTTTGGAGCTTAAGTTTTCTACAATTATTAAACATTTGGTCTCATGGTGGTATGATGGGTAGATAGATGGTAGAGCCTTTGGGAGGTTGGACCAAGTGGGAGGGTTTAGATCACTGGGGGCAGTCTCCTGAGGGGAAAGTGGGGGGGGGGGACTATTCTCTAATTCTCTTTGGCTTCCTGGCCATGAAGAGAGTGGATCTGCTCTGTCCAAAGATCCTCACTGTTACTCCTGGCACCTCAACAGTGACAGGCCTCCATCACAGACCAAAACTTCTAAAACTGTGAGCCAATAGCTCTCTTATATCTTTGTAAGCTAACTATCTCCAAAAATTTGTTATGGTGATTATGGAGAGCATGGGGAGGCGTTTTTGACTCTGCCATCAGAAAGTGAGTTGAGAGCATGTTCGAGAGCTAGGGCACGTCAGGATCAACCACAGGCACTCTGAATGCATGGCCTCACTGCTATCACATTTTAATGCTAGGTAAGCAATTCCACCTGTCTGGGCAAACTCAGGCTCTAGGTGATGATCTTACTGGCCTAACCTAATCCAGGTGTGAAGGGGGCATTTCAGACCTCAGGAGAGAACACTCGAAGGAACACAATCCTCAACTGGAATGGACAAGTCATTTTTTTCTGTATTACCTTGTTGTACTGGCTGGTTTTGTGTGTCAACTTGACATAAGCTGGAGTTATCACAGAGAAAGGCGTGGTTGCCAGGTATGCATGAAAATGGACTCTCACAACACCTTCTAGGACTGTATGTAAGGCTGTGGCTGTTCCTGTAATAGCTAAGCACACCGCAAACCAGGAAGACAGAATGCACAGTACAAGGTACAACAAACACTTTACTTTTTGAAACAGGATCTGATGTGGCTAGCCTTGAACTCGCTACAAAGCTGAGGTAGTCCTTGAACACCTGGTCCCCTGTTTCGACCTCCCACATGCCCCACAACTGGCTCCTAAGTACTTGATGGAAAAGAACTGAACTGGTTAACAGTGGACTGAGTAGAGGTTTGTCCTACACTTTTAAGCAGAATACCTACTAAGTTTATAAGTAGCACTGACATATTAAGGGGAACGAGAAACTAGCCATATTTATGTTACATTTCTTAAATATGTAAGGCTTTCTTAAGGTTTCAAAAGTGTTCCCTGGGAAAGAAAGAGGATGATTATCAGCATCTCTTTCCTAGCTGAAGTCTGGGTAGCAAGGGGCCATTAGCTTGCTGTTTCCCTTGATACAACTGTGCAGTTATAATCTATTTACTTTGCAACTCCCTCACCTCCTAGGATTCTAAGTTTTGGAAAATGGGAATAAGGCTAGCGATACTCGTCCACCCACCCTCCACAGAGTTCTGGCTCCACGGCTGGCCTCACCGGCTCTTTGGGTTTTGTTTTGTTGTTGCTTTGCTTTTTCAGACAGGGTTTCTCTGTGTGGCCTTGGCTATCCACTCACTGTGTAGAGCAGGCTGGCCTTGAACTCACAGAGACCCACCTGCCTCTGCCTCCCAAATGCTGGGATTAAAGGTGAGTGTCCCTTACCTTCCTTCAGTAGTTGTTAATTATTGATCTAACTCAGATCCTCAGCTCTAGCTTCGTATTAGGGATTGGGAATAGCTGTGGAAGATCCTATGCCCAGCTCCAGTGCAGATCAATTAACTCAGAATTTCCTGAGTTTGCAATTTTCTAGGTGAAGCCATATGTAAAGTGCCTGCTTAGCAAGCACGAGGAGGCTCTGGCTTCTGTCCTCAGCACCACAGTACATAGGTGGATAAGCACAGGCACATACACAGGCACATACACAGTACATAGGTGGATAAGCACAGGCACATACACAGTACATAGGTGGATAAGCACAGGCACATACACAGGCACATACACAGTACATAGGTGGATAAGCACAGGCACATACACAGTACATAGGTGGATAAGCACAGGCACATACACATACACAGGCACATACACAGTACATAGGTGGATAAGCACAGGCACATACACAGTACATAGGTGGTTAAGCACAGGCACATACACAGGCAGTGTTGAGAAGTTCTAGAGTAAGAGGATGAGCCTGCCATAGTAGTATGGAGGATCCAGGTATATTCTGGACCAAGGTTACCCTATAGACTCTTCTAGAACATCAGAAATGTTTCATAGTCTGTGCTGCTCAAATACAGCAGCTACTACTAAGTAGACCACTTGAAATGCTGATAGTCTGATTGAGAAATTAAAACCTCCAAGTTCAACTACTTCACGTTTGTGTATACAGATGCCATGGAGCAAGCGGGTTAGCTCATTGGAGAGTTCAGCATGTAGGTTTTATGCCATTTTAGATGAGCTGAGTCTGGGACTGAATGATTCTTTTTGTAAAAGAAAATCTTTATATATTTAGTGTGTGTGTGTGTGCGTGCGTGCGTGTGCGTCTGTGTATCAGCAGGCACCGTGTCCTACATGTGGAGGTCAGAGGAGAATTTGGGGAGTTGGTTCTCTCCTCCTACCATGTAGGTCCCAGGAATTGTCCTCAGATCATGATACTTAGGCTGCTAAGCCATCTCACTCTCCCCAGGCTGCCCTACTCACACCTCTTTGAGGTTCTTCACAGCATTTCCTAACAAGTCCTCCCAGCTAAAAGGAAGGATACACGAAGATTGCACTTGGCTTTGTGGAAAGCAAGGGCTGTGGATTAGCTTTCCACTCTTTCATTCAGGAAGAAAAAAAAAGAAGCAAAGGTCTTCAGAACTAAATGTTCTTTAAGTTTTGTACATAATAATGGAGAAGTGACTGATTAAACTCCGGGGAAAGTCCTCCTCAGTCTTTGGCATAGTACAGGGTTTTCCAACTGTGTTTTGTGACCTCTGCCTTGGAAGATGAGAGTTTCCAGTGATCTGTGGTGACAGCCTGAGTTCCAGGGCTAAATATAGGTCACTGGCAATGACAGCTTTCCTTTCTCAGGCACTTGGAAATCAAGCCCTATCCATGAATGGGGTTATTCATGGTTGGTGGGATACAAGACTGAGAACAGCCAGGAACATGGCCCAGATAGGAGTCTTTCCACTGCAACTTCCTACTGAATAAAAATGAACTGTGTTTACCTGATTTCCAAATAACTTGTAAATTGTGGGTAGCTTTTGGGAAATTCTAAAAATCTCATGATGTTTAATTTAACAAAGTTTGAAAGAACAAAAATGAATTTCTAAAGCTTAGCATCAACATAGACCAGGATACTTCCCCATGGCCACATTTTCTTCTTTTTTTTTTTTTTTATTTTTTTTTTATTACGTATTTTCCTCAATTACATTTCCAATGCTATCCCCAAAGTCCCCCATACCTTCCCCCCACTCCCCTACCCACCCATTCCCATTTTTTGGCCCTGGCGATCCCCTGTACTGGGGCATATAAAGTTTGTGTGCCCAATGGGCCTCTTTCCAATGATGGCCAACTAGGCTATCTTTTGATACATATGCAGCTAGAGTCCACATTTTCAAATACTAGCAACACAGCCATCAAATTCAATTGTGGAATTAACACCCCCCCCCAAGTCCCTGTCAAGTGTTTCAGTGAGGCCACCCTGCCTGCTCACATAGCCATTCATTATATTTGCCAGATTTGAATGACAGTTTGTGACCCAGCTTTTGAGGTCCAATTAAGTATCATGGCATATAGCCTGACAAGAACTGGGCAATGTTCTCCAAGGGTGTACCCCTGAGGAAAGCATTTAGGTCATTTGGGCCTGGCTTTCTCATAGGTACCCCCCAGACTTCCTACAGCTAGAACCCAAGGTGTGTAGCCCAACACTCTGTGTTCTAATAAGCCATCAAGGTGATTCTGGTGCTAAAATTTGAGACCTACTGTAAATCCTCCAAAAATGTCCCCCAAATAAAAGCTTCATTATGACTTGAAGCTGAAAACAACTAAACCATTTGACTATATATTTTTTTATTATACTGTTATGATGATGATGGTGTGTGTGTGCACATGCGCACGCGCACACACACAGGACAGGAAGTGTGTACAAGTGGAGGTCAGAGAATAGTTTGCAGGAGTTGGTTTTCTTCTTCCACCATGCAGGTTCTGGGGTTTAAATTCAGGTCACCAGGCTTGTGCACCAAGTACCTTTATGTGATGAGCCATTTTAGAACCTAACCAGGCCTTTATAAGGCTATAAAATAGAAGCCAGTATTCTATGTGCACTTAATTTTATAAGTGGTGAAATTCCCTACTTCAACAAGGCTTCTTTGCTTTTTGACTGTAATTCAATTTTATAAGTTTAAAATTTGTAAAAGCAACTTCTGGTAGAATCTCATCACATACAATTGCTAGTGAAGGTATTTTAGGCAAACTCAACATGGAAAACTTCAGAAGCAGGGCTGCTAAGGTCATGTAAGGCATGTAAGAGGCCTGTGCCATGGGCTGAAGACGGAATCTGATTCCAAAACCCTAGCTGAAAGAGAGACACAATCCCAAAAGTTGTCTTATCTTTGCACACACATACCAGAAACCACGCATGCACACAAGAAAGAAAGAAAGAAAGAAAGAAAGAAAGAAAGAAAGAAAGAAAGAAAGAAAGAAAGAAAGAAAGAAAGGAAGGAAGAAAGCTTTAAAGAAAAATGATATCAGATGTATATCATTGGTAAGTGAGAATCACTGCTCCTATGAAATGACTATTGGTTATAAAATAATGAATAAATCCAGTAGAAAATTATGCAGCTATACTATACTGCTCATTTAAAATATGTCAATTCACAAAGTGCAAATTTACAGATGATCTATTGTGGCAGTAGTGAAGAGGTGAGTCTACAATATAAGCTCTGATCTCAGACCTACAAGTTCCAGCTCTATTCTTTGATTTACTAGGTAATGTGGGTCATATCTAAGGTGTGCCAGTTTTTCTGTTTCTTCCATAAAAATGAGTTTAACTTCCCTACTCTCTGTGAAGATGCTGAGACAGTACTGGTTGTAGAACAACACAAGCTCTAGTTGAGAGCTACATTGTTAATATCTTCTAAAAATGACTGTGCATTTCTTTATTTTTCTGTGTCTGCATGTGTTTACATGTACCATAGACATGTAGGTGACCATTGGAAGCCAAAAGAGGGCATCAAATCTCCTGCAATGGGAGTTACAGGTGGCTGTGAGCTGCTGTGTAGGTGCTGAGAATCAAATGTGGCTACTCTAGGAAAGCAACAAGCACTCAACCGCTGAGCCATCTCTGCAGCCCCGGTTGTCCCTTTGTAGCTTAGCTGGCCTGTGACCAGTCTGGTCACCATGAAGACAGATGATGTTAATGCTTCATCTCTCCAGAATGTGCACATAGAAGTTTACAAAGTAATCCAAGCCCACAGCACTGAGTTTTGGACACACAGCAAGTGCTCACCCTTCTAAGCATCTATCTTTAGCCACACCCTCTGTGATCATTCCAACCTTGCTGAAGTAAGGCATGTCCGATGTTTCTGGGAAAGGTCATCTCCCTTTGTAAAAGCAGAGTCTTCTCATTTTGAAAACTGTGTTCCTAGGCTCTGATGTCTATGTCTTGGCAGCCATCTTGATAACACTGACAGTGTCAAAGGAAAAAAAAAAAAAAAAAAACCCAAGAAAGTTCATAAAAACCAATCAGCTACTGAGTCAAACCTAGAGCTTCCCTCCTGATTACGCAAATAATAAATACTGTTAGCTTTAACATCATTCTCAGCAGAGTTCTATATTAGCACCCAGCAGTATGAGTTACTTGGTCCTATAACAAAATAATTTAGTTATCTTAAGTCATCTACTGCAACCCTGTAAGTGTCCTTCAGTTCATCTGTGTAGAAGTAACATTCATGTGACTTCTTGCTCTATACTTGCTTAGCAGATTAAACATTAGCTAGATGTTTAAATGTATTAACTTCATAAAATATTTGTTTTGCTTTTAAATTTTTCTGTTTTTGAGTTCGAGGCCAGCCTGGTCGACAAAGTGAGTTCCAGGACAGCCAGGGCTATACAAAGAAACCCTGTCTCGAAAAAAAAAAAGAAAGAAAGAAAGAAAGAAAGAAAGAAAGAAAGAAAGAAAGAAAGAAAGAAAGAAAGAAAGAAAGAAAGAAAGGTCGGTCTACAGAAGATTTAAAAATAAGAATGTATATTAAAAGGAGCTTATGCACGAGCCCTCAGTTCAGATAACTGGTGCCGTGTATCTGTAAGTTCAGCAGGAGGGGTGGGGTGTTAGCGACAGGTGCGTCCCTCGGACTTCTTACCAGCCAGCCTAACACAATGAGAGACCCTGACTCAACAATCTTAAATTGCTTCTAATAGTCTTTGGTTACTCCTTTTATTTGTCTCTACTACTGTAAAGGTTGATACTGAACGTGGTAATGTTTAAATTAGGGATATGTGAGTAAAATGTACAAAGTCCATTTATGATAAAAACAAACAACAACCCATCATATATTGTCTTTTTGTGGCTGCTGTCTTTGTTTTCTTCTTGAGACAGACTCTCCTGTAGCACAGGCTGTCCTTGAAGTCCTGAGTCTTTGTATTGACACAGCTTAATGGTTTTGTTTTGTTTTGTTTTTTTAAGTAAACATGTAGGGGCTGGGGTCCTGGAGAGACAGCTCACCAGTTAAGAGCACTGGCTGCTCTTCTAGGGGATCAGGGTTCAATTCCCAGCACCCGCATGGCAGCTCACAGCTCTCTGTAACTCTGGTTCCAGGGGATCGTACACCCTCCCATGGACATGTGTGCAGGCAAAACACCAATACACATAAAAAATTATATAAAACAGTAAACTTTTTGGGCTCTGGGTTGAATTCTAACCATCGATACAAGCAAGTAGGCACATAAACTAATAAACAGAGCTCAGAGACACACCCCAAACTCATCATACAGGATGCCCTCTCAAGTGCTTTCTTACAGACAAACCAAAGTTGCACTTCTTGCTTTGTAATGGGAACAGGCATCAGGTGGCTATCTAGTTATGTACCATCTGTTTGTATTATAGCTGAAGCAGGAAGGCCAGCCACCGTTTCCCCAAGCTCGCTGTGAGTATTTGGTGTCCAAATTATGGTCCTTTAGTAAAAAGATGACTGTCAGATCCATATTAACAAGTTAAAATTTTAACCTTTTTCTTCCTGCAGAGATTATGCATGGTCAGTGGCTCTAAATGGTCACATCCCACAGCTAAGGCCTCAGATTTAAAACATTGTTAGAACATGGAGCCATGTTGGCCTTTCAGGTGTTGAAGAGAAAAACTTTTTCATTCTCTCTCACTACCGTAAGCCAGCATCCTGTACTACTGATGGAGACAGGGAGATCTTGAACAATAAGAACCCCTGGTAAAATCAGCGCTGCACACAGCAAGTATACAGCATGTGTGTATCTGTGCAGGAATGAAATCTTTCACTCTGCCTTACTTTCTGCCTGGAGTCTTCATTTCAAGGTCATAGTGGAAAGATAAAAAATAAGTCAGAGCACAATACACCCATTTTGTGTATTATTTTTCTTTCCTGGGTAAAGTCATGCCAGGAACAGTAAGTTACATTTGTGGAATCAGCAGCGTGTCCAAGAAACAACAGAGAAGTGGCAAATATGCACAGGAAGGACAAAACTGCACCATTGAAAATGCCCAGCTTCAGATCTGTCTTGAAGCGGCATTCAGAGAATATATTCTTCCCTTTAGGAACTTCGACCCAAGTTAAGGGAGCCTGGCCCTGAGTGAGGTCAGCATCTTGCCTTTGTGCCTCTTTAGCTTCTTCCCTTTGCTGCCTTACCTACCACTATCCATTACCTACTGGGTTTGGCTAATCTGAAATTTTCTCAATACTTAGGAATTCCAATGACATCATAGTAATGAATTAAACTCTACTGGCTCAGTATATTAGTCTGAATGTAATTTTCAGTTTATTCCTATTATTGAGGATTCAACGTTCATTTTTCTGAGGTGTATTGTTTAGAATCTGACTTAAAGACTGTCCCTGTCTTCTGTGTCCTTCCTTCCTTCTACAACCTGTTTTCTGACTGTATTACTGTTCGTTAACCTCTCCCTCCACAAGAGGGATGGGCAGTGTGCGCGTGCACACATGCACACGCACGCACGCACAAACACACATACACACAAAAGGCATTTTAATGATGTCAATTTTGCTACTTGCCACTACTCGCTCTGATACAATGATATGCAAAAAGGTGTCAATTTGAAATGACACAGCAAATTTGTGGAAAATACAATTTTTGATTGTACATGATCTAGCAATTTCTGCCATGAAAAAATGAATTAGTTCTTTATATATTACATTTTATAAAGGATTTTTAATGATTAAAAAATTGTTTTTATAATTCTAAGCATAATCACACCAAACTCATGAACTTAATGTCTATAAAATGTCAATGAAAAAGAATTAATTCCCAAAGAATCAAGAGCTAAGATGAAGTACCAGATACATTTGAAAATGGAGACTAATATAAAATAGGGAATTATTTTTACCTCACAGATTTAAACCTCTTATACAATGACAGCAAGGTCACATCTAGAAGAGTATGTGTGATAGAAATGTCTGAGTGATTTTCAAAAGTAACGACTGAACTCTAATGGTTACTTCATAATCAATGATGTAATAGTCAGGAGGAGAACAAAGAGGATTGCATAGCTACAGATGGACTTCTCAGCTCAGTTTGCTCTTAAAAGGGGTGACATTAGACAAACATAGACACTTTCAGAAATTAAATAAAATGAAAAATCACTACATTATGGAGAAGAGAATATTTTAGCAATAAATGTGCTGGAAGGAATATTTTATCCAGCTGTTCAGCTTCAGAGAGCTAAAGCCTCCAGATAACCAGGTTAGACAGTATTTATACCTGCAGTATTTCATCCCATACATAATCTATACTGTCAGAAGCCACGCTTGAAGCTGCATTTAGACTTCACAAAGAGAGAAAGAATGAACTATGCCTGTGAATCCTTCAAACCTCCTGAGCATGCTACAGACAAAATATAGGCGTTGGGCTTGTTTCTGAAGTTCAAGGAAGGAGATAACAGATTCTGGGGAATACTATTTCTACTCCAGTTCACATATTCTTTTACTGCAGACTGTTAAAGGACCAGTGGAAAGGGCATTTACAGATGTCAAAGTAATAAAGCCTCTTGACTCCTGACACGGTCGCTCGCTCTCTCAAGACATAACCTGTTAGTCACATAATCCAGAAGCTGTTTCAGTTTTTACTTTACTTGGTAAACAATGCATTTCAAAGTAAAATTACTGGTTCTTCCTACTTTATTTTTGAACTGAAGACTTCTTCACAAACAACAAACATGTTTACAGAGACCAGTAAAGCCAATGTCATATTGTGACATATTTTTGTTCCTGGCAGGCTTTGGGCCTAAATCCCTTAGTCTCTAATCAGATAACTCTCAAGAACAAAGATGTAATGCCTCCTTAGTAATTGTACACATTAGTATTTTTAAGTTAAAAATATGTATGCAATATTCTTTAAAAAATTATTTTGTTCCAACAATAAAAATACTTGCTCATTTTAAAACAAGGCTGTCTATAAATTCAATCCAAGGAGCAGCTTAAAATAAAACAGACATGACAAGCTACTAGACCATTCTCGAGACAGATTCAGAATATGTATTTGAGAAATCCCTTGATTCAAAATGAAATTCAACTTTTACAATGTCCAAAGAACTAATACTCAAATGTTTTGTTACATTGAAAGGGTGCTAATGGGCATGGTTTTGTAAAATAAGAAAAGATACATATAGGATGCTAGAGAGGAGAAGGCAAAGGACAGCTTATTATTAAAGAATTCAATAAAGATAATAAATCAGATGAGATCAAACACAACTGCCAACTGCATGCTTGTCCATAATGTCCCCTGGATTGGCTGTGACGACATGTCTATTCTCACCATGGTGCACAGAGCACAGCAAATGCTTAAATAATACAGCTGGCCAAACTGAACTTTCTTTATGAAAATTAAAGGATAATAGATAAAATCTTGCCCCACCTTTTTTCTTCCTTTTTTCTTTTAGTAAAACTGACAAATTACTGAGGAGCACTACAGCGCCACCAACACAGATCAGTGCAGAACAAAAAAAAAAAAAAAAAATCTCCCACCGTGTGCAAAAAGAAGAAAACTAGAAAAATGCCAAAAATTACAAAATGTCTCCCAAATGTACCTTTCTGGAGAAAAAAAAAAAAAAAAAAAAGATCTGCAGAGATGAATCGACAAAGAGCTTGAAAGAAATCACATCCTAGACCACAAGTTAGATCCTCTCAGCAATAAAAGAGCCACTATTTAGCAACAGCCATAACTTAAACCCGGTTATGTCAATCTCCGCCTTCATTATACCAGAGCTGCTTTCTGAAGTACTCCATCAAGGGAATCACAATAGATTTATGTTTAAAAAGCAAAACAAAACTGCAACGGTAGTTTGCCCGTTGGTAATTTACTCTGGACAAACTAGGCAATAGATATTTTTTATAAAGAGGATGCGTACATATTTGGCACTACCAACATTGCTGGCACACAAAAAAAGTCCATCTTGAAACATTTGAGTTCCCCTTTAGTTCACAGCAATTAAAGTATAATTTTCATTATACATGCTTATCTTTAACAATGGAGAGAAATACTATTTTTTTTCCTTTTGGCAAAAATTAACCAGACAAAATTAGGTGGAACGTGCAGAGATCCAAGCTAAAGAAAAATACAAAGATTGGTTTTGTAAGAAGAAACACAATGAAAACCTCTCTTATCTGGTGCTCCTTTCGAAGACGTAATGCTAAGAATGTTTAAAATTATAAACTTACCATCGGTGAAGGCAAAGCAGCAGCCAGCTCTCAAAAAAAAATTGTAAGAATATAGGTTGGGGTCTGGGTTGTTCAGAAAAAACAGCCTCCGGGCAGCGTACGGATCTTCAAACATCCTGAAAATATTTGGTAAATCAAAAGTGAGACTTTCGTCCATGGAGGGCGGCGGAGCGGGGCGGGCAGCCGCAGGATCCGAGGGCGTCCGGGGGAATGAAGCAGGCTGGAGGCTGCGGAGCGGGCGGCGGCGGCAGGCGCGGGGTTAACAACTCTGCGCTGGCGGGCGAGAGGGCGGGCGCGCACGCCCATTGGCTGGCGGCCTCTGGGCTCCGCCCTCGCTCCCGCCTCCCGCAGCTCGGAAAGAATGCACGACTGTGCCATTTTACACCGGGCTCTGGAGAGTGCAGACGCCCGGGCCCGGCTCCGGGCTGGGGAGTAGGTGACAGTGACTAGCACAACAATGGCAGCGACCGCGTCCTCGGAGCATCTGGGCACGCCCTTGCGCGCGGCGCGTGGGGAGCTCCACGGGAGACAGCGTCCGTATGGGACGCGGATGTGGACGCGGACATTCGGGAAAGATGCCCGTTCGAGGGTGCTTGGTGTGACGTTCCGAGGGCCTCCTATAGCCGCGAGCACGACAGTCCCTGCATCACCATCGAATAAATCCCGACACAAGTTGAAACCATAGTCAGCTCCTCCACCTCCTCCCCTTTCAACGCTGCTCCCAAACCCCTTCCTGGCCGGCCCAGTTCTACAGCGCCGCCTTACAAACAAAATGGCTGAGGTGTCCAGTTTTTTTTTTTTTTTTTTTTTTTTTTTTGGATCCTTCCACCCGGCCTTTAGGAAGTGGTAGAGTGGTAGAAATTCAAAATAAATAAAGCCCTAAAGTCTACCCTTGAGTCTGAACTCCTTACCCACCTTTGGTGCTGGTGCTAGCGGGGTGTCTAGGAAATGGGCTCTTTTTTTGTTCTTTTTTTCTTTTAATTGTTTTGAAAAGAACATCAATCATTAGGGATTTACTTGATTGTAATTTAAACTAACTGCTTTACATATTTATAAGGTCTTTCACCTAACTTGGCAGACTTTCAATTAAGTGGGCTGGGAAACTTGATTATCTCTAGTTGGGTGCTGAGCAGGGCTGTTGCAAACAGACTTTTTAAAATACAGTCTAAAAATTAAACATAAAAATGTGAGAGGAACCCAACACTTGTGACTGCAAATGTAAAGTCCCCCAAAGTCAGTTAATATCAAAGTGTTTCAATAAATGTGTAAACTGAATGCATCAACTGTGCAATTAATTTCTTGCCAGAAAATTTCTAGTAGGCCAATGACGAAAAAAATAGATGGAGAATTGCTCACATTCTTCAAGACATCCCCCCCCCCAACTCACCCCACACAGAGGTCTGATATACGGGGCTAGTATTTAATAGGTAGCCACTTTTAAAACTATACCTAGGATTACTATCACACTGTCTACAACAAGACTGAGGGAAAAAAATGCTGTTAATTACAGGACGATTAGAATAAGCAAGACTTGTCTCCAGTAAACCAGAGAGTTTATGAACAGGTAGTGACCCACAGACTTGGGGCTAAGTTAAATAGACAGAGTCAGATTCCCCTCTGGCCTCTATATTTTGCCCCTGCACTGAAGAAGATAACTAGGGTAGACCTGGATTCACAAATATTTACAGAGCAGCTATGGTAAAAAAAAAAAAAAAAAAAAAAAAAAAAAAAAAAATCTGGACAGGAATAGACTCTTATGTAAGTCTACAGATAGTCTACAGACTAGACTATTCTGAGCATCTTGTAAGTTATTCATATTCTTAATTATATATTTTCTGATGAAATAGCTGGTTTTCCAGTTTTAAAGCCATATTCATGGTATACATGAACAGGTTTCTTGCTTTTTCTCTATGTTCAAACGCAAAATGGAGGAGACAGTGTAGAAAAGTTCTCAGTTAAGTAAGTTGGAGGTTGTTTGTCACAGTTCTTAAGAACTTAGCATTTGCTGCTTATAGGTAATAATGAATAAGCAGCAGTTAGCTAACACATGATTCAAAGTGTTGGAGAATGCTCTCTCTGAAAGGCACGCAGGACAGAGAGTGCATCAGTAAGGAGGCCCAGAAACTGCTCCTTAGCAGATGACATTGACACTAGACTCAAAAGATGGGGAAACTTCCACACGACATACACTAAGGCCCTCAGGTGGATTCCAGAGGCACATTCTCGAAGCGCCATGGAGGCCAGCATGTCCAAAGTACACCCAGAGGAAGAAGATGGCAACAGTTGGTCAGAGGTGCAGGTAGGATTGAGTAGGCATGTGAGCAGGACTGAAGGTGAGTGGACCCAGGTCCACCACAGAGCTCCATATTTAAGCTGTGAATTACAGTGACAATAGACTCAGAGGTTTTAATGGTGGTGAACTGCAGAGAAATGGAAGTGGAGAGCAAATCCCACAATGAGAATTTTGAGTTCACATGGCTACATCACGGCTACATCACAGCTACATCACAGAGTTCTGCTTTTTATCCACATGTCATAGCCAGGGATGATGGTTGAATTAATTATAAATATAAAAAAGCAAGACATAAAGCAGACCACACTGTGTAATACTAGTAAAATTCTTTTAGAAAGTAGCAACACAGACAACTCATCATCTTGATTTTCTTCGTCTCTTTACCTATGTTTTCCTAGATAAAGCTTCATTAGATAGCTCTGGCCTAGTTGGCTTTAGTACTTTGACTTTGTTTAATATTCTTACTTTTTTTTAATTTAAAAAAGCTGGTGTGGTGGTGCAAGCCTTTATTTCCAGCACCAGGAGGCAGAGGCAGGTGGATCTCTGTGAGTTCGAGGTCAGCCTGGTCTATGGAGCAAGTTCCAGAACAGTAAGGGCTGGACAGAGAAATTTTGTCTGGAAAACAAAATAAAAATAAACAAAAAATTCTTACACATTGTTTAATCCATTGGAAAATCTGAGTATCTTCTATTGTTATAACAGATACAAAGCATTGTTGAATCTAGAAATTAGAAAAGTTAATTAGAATAAAAAGAAAGGTTTTTACAATTTGGTATCTGACTTTTGCAACTCAAAATTTCATGAGTACATGAACAGAAACAGCGTGTTCAACGACTTAAACCTAAGTCGTAGAACACTCATTGTTCTATCAAACCAGGGACACAGTCCCTCAAATGCGCCTAGGAACCACAGCAGTCAGAGACTTCAAATTGTGAGCCAGATGGCACATTAATAAAATCTTTACCTCATAGACTGAGAGGTAAAGGGAGATATGTTTTTGAGTGCAAACTTTTTATTTTTAAGAGGGGATATAATATAGCCTTCTGATCCCAATCAAGTTTATTACTGTTTTTTGCAGTTAAATACATATGGCCAATTGCTGTAAGTAGAGTAAATACAAGTAGCCTGAAGTAATTCACCTTAGTTTTCCGCACTAAATACTGAACTGCAGCTTGCAATTAAGTTTTTCAAGAAGTTCCCACCTTTGGAACTGTGGAGAGGGATTGTGCATCTGTAGATTTGAGTCTCTCTCAGGTAATTCAGAAAACAACAACAAAAACAAAACATTCTTAGCTGAAGTCAGCATTTGTAACCCTAACGAGCATGGAGAACTCCAATTTGGAAATACCCCCAAATAGACAATATGTCACCCAGGGAACAATAGTATTAAATTGTACATATTCTTGGGAAAATCCCATTATCATCCCCTCATGACTTCCATGATTCTGCCCCAAGAATGGTGAACTCACACTTCCTGCCAACTTATGTTCAAGCCACACACTTGACTATTTTGTTTTTTAAATGTTCCGGTACCTTCAGCTGAGATTTAAGAGTGCTGACAATGTATTGCTTGTTGTGGGTTTTAGATGCATTTATTCATTGAAAGATTTGCTCGTTTTCACTGAAGGGCTATAGCTGAAACTGTTCGGTAGGACTCACAAGTCAGTTAAAAGAGGGCTGATTCAAGACTCAGGGCTTCAGGGCTATACATGACACCCACAGTGGCTTCCCTCTGCTGGGGTGACCAATACTCAAGAGGCCTTGAAAGTACTCAGGCTCCTGTCTCTACTCTCCTCAATGCTGTGATTGCTTCTGACATGCCAATGCACTTGAAAGGCGTCCCTCAGCTAAAACAGCCATTTCAGGGCTGACATCAGCAGTCTTCTATGCCAGTATACAGAATGCAAGGGTTAAGTGTGGTCAGCAGAGGCCCTGGATGCACAGCCACCAGCTCTATTGAACATCAGTTGCCAGCCCGATATAACTCAGTGACAAAATAAACCAAAAGAAAGTCAGAAGTGCACAAGTAGAGTTCAGTGGCCCTTCACACACACCCGGGAGACTTCTAGGGGCACAGAGCAAACTGGCTCACCACTTCATTTTTGTCTTTTTATTTCTTGGATGATTCAGAGTGATTTTCTTCTTACACATTTAGCAGAGCTTTTACTTTATTACATTTAAGATTCTTATGCTTTATTCATTATCCACACCCCACCCTGTACACACTCAGTTGTGTTCAACC